>JAEIFT010000545.1:0-172627 GCA_018904225.1 Lordiphosa mommai | reverse complement strand
GCATATGGTTGATTACAATTTGCTAAATGGTCTAAAATTAATAATCGGATATCTCACCACAGACAGAAGGCACTTACAACTTTGATTTGGTACTTGAACAGAACCAACAATAGCAACAGCTATACAAAAACATATTAATAGTTTCATTTTCTTAGGTGAAAAGGTAGATGAATGTGTTATACTTGAATAGTTAGTTAGCATATTTGCTTTGGTTGGGGGACAAAACGAAAGGCGTGCAAATTTCAATTGTTCTGGATGTTTTTATGACAAATCTTGAAAACTTAAAACGATACAGAAGTTTCGCCTTAGCCGAGAAATTTAGGTTGAGTTACAATTTACGCATAAATCAATGTAAAACGAGAAGGCAAAGCTAACTTCGACTGTGCCGAAGTTTTAATACACTTGAAAGACTTTACTCCAACTGATTTAACCGGTAAAATATATAGGGTATAGATATCAGATATTTAAAAATTTTAAATCACTGATAATAAGAATTTGATACCATACAAAAACTTTTCTTAGTAAAACACATTTTTCGACCGATCGGTCCTATGGCAGCTATATGCTATAGTCATCCGATTTTGATAAAATCTTCCAGAATTGTGTGAACGCATATAAAACTAATATATACCAAGATTGGTGACGCTACGATAAAAAACAAAAAGTTTTCTCACTAGAACTGGTTTTTGACCGATCGTTTCTATCGGCAGCTATATGCTATATTCATCCGATTTTGATAAATTTTTCCAGAATGTTGGAAAATCATCTAAAACTAACGCTACGATTGGAGCCAACATAAAAAAAGTTTTTCTCACTAAGACTTTTATATTTGACCGTACCCTATCCGGGCTATAAGACGACCGGCCGGTTCCGACATATAAGTTGCGTGCAGTAAAAGAAGACTCTGTGCAAAATTTCAGCTCGATACGTTTCAAACTGAGAGACTAGTTTGCGTAGAAACCGACAGACAGACGGACGACAGACGGACGACAGACGGACAAACCGCGGACAACGAAATGAACTCGCTCGTCGTCCTGATCAAGAATATATATAGTTTATGGGGTCGGAAATGAATATTTCTATGCGTTACAAACTTCTGGGCAAAATTAATATACACTTTTCAAGTGTATAAAAATAGAAAGGCTAACATCGGCTACGCAGATGTTTTAAATACCATTGCAGTTTTTAAAAGGCGCTACCATTGATAACAAAAACAATTTTCTCATTAGAACTAGTTTTTAGACCGATCGTTCCCATAGCAGCTATATGCTATAGTCATCCGATTTTTTTCAATTTTTCACGAATTGTGTGGAAGCAAATAAAACTTATATATACCACGATTGGTGACGCTACGATGGAAAACAAAAAAGTTTTTCTCACTAGAACTAGTTTTTGGACCGACCGTTTATATGGCAGCTATATGCTATAGTCATCCGATTTTGATAAATTTTTCCAGAATTGTTATGTTGGTGAAGCATATAGAAACTAATATATACTATTTTTGGACCGAACGTTATTGGTGACGATAGTATCCGATTTTGATAAATTTTTCCAGAAGAAGGGTTAAATATAACGGTGACGATAGAAAACAAAAAAGTTTTTCTCACTAGAACTAGTTTTTGGACCGATCGTTCCTATGGCAGCTATATGATATAGTCATCCGATCCGGCCGATTCCGACAAATGTGCAGCGTATTTGTATTTAAAGGCTTTTGGCAAAGTTTGGTCAAGATAGCTTTAAAACTGAGGGAGGAGATAGCATAAAAACAGACGGACAGACGGACAAACGGAAATGAACTCAGCTCGTCATGCTGATCAAGAATATATATACTTTATGTGGTCGGAAATGCTTCCTTCTATGCGTTACAAACATCGTAACAATTTTAATATACGCTCTGCAAGGGTATAATAAATTTTAAAACACAAGATTAGAAATACATTATAATTATCATAAGCTAACAGGAGAGTCTTTATAATCAAAAAACGAACTTGAAATTATAATTTTGATACGAGTTTCATAACTGAATTCTTGACTACCTTTTTGAGTGTCGCTTTGATAAACGATTTTTTTTGTAGGTTACTTCAGTTTGAGGAGCTTTTAATGGCAAAGTTGGAGGGTGCCGTATAAATGAAAAAAATGTACCAGCTAAGTCTGGTTCAAAAGTGATTCGGAGTAGACTTGTGAAGAATTTCCTGAACTTTTTTAAATGAACTCAAACATTTAGGTGAACTAATGAACTAAAATGAATTGTTCACTAAACGGAACAAGTGAACATGTTCTTCTTCAATTGGTCTTTTTTGTTCAGTGGCTCTTGTTCTGTGTCATTAAGTTTTCTTAGTAGGTGAGAGATTTAAATGTATTTCTATACTATTCGCTTAAAAGATCTGAAAGAATTCACCAAAATTTGACGCATTCTACGAAAAGTTCATTAAAATAAACTAGATTCTCCAACTCTAATTCAGAGCTATATCACAGGATTAATTTCAGTTTTGAATTTGCTATTCGGTAAGTAGGTTGGTTAAATAATAAACATTTTACTGATACAAGTTCTGATCAGAACTCAGAATTTATTTTAATAAAAATGTTGTAATTCGGTGTGTATGTTTGTAATATGTAGTTAGAATTTTTCCCGTCTAAAGTTTGGTTTTCAACCAGCCTGATAAAATATATATTTTACTGATTCAAGACTGGTTCCGGGCCAGTTTAAAAAAGTTCTTAGAAAAGTGGTTCTGAGTCATATGTACATATCTTTAAAAATCATTAGCCTATAAACCCCTGTTCAACCTCGGTTTCCCTCAAAATGATATTTGAAACATTTTTGAATTTTGCTAAAAAAAAATCAACTGAATTTTAAAGGAACCGGGCGAGTGCCGGATATTAATATGTAAATATATCACAAAATCACATTTGAATTTAATATTAAAATACGACTTGGCTAGAAAGTCTTGCCAACATAATAATCAACTAAAAAAATAAAAAATTCTAATCTGGATTGATAAACTAGACTTAACCGTGCGATTGTTCCGTGTAATTGGTAAACTCGGTAAGTTTTCGGTCTTCCAGTTTTGTAACGTTCTCAATCTGGGCGCTGGGCTCACAAAAACGGAATAGACAATGCACTCCCCCACCGTTCCCTGTGTTCCCTGTCCCCAGACCCCCCCCCCCCCCCCAGAACAGCAACGCAAATATGTGCAAATGGTACCCCGGCTTGGCAAAATGGAGCTGGAGCAGGAGTCGGAGCAACGGCCAATGCATTTACGGAAATGTGTGCACAACATGCAACATAAATGGAAATGCCGTTTGGAAAACATATTGTTTTTGGGCCCCAAAATGCACTAATTTTCCTAACGCGCCCCATGAGGATGTGTAAGGGAGGTAGGGGGTTTCGGGGGGGGTGGCAGCAACGGCGCACATTTTAGAAATTGGACGGCATTTTTCGTTGAATTGTGTGCTGATTGTAATTCATTCGATGCATGTGGATGTGTGTTTGGGCAGTGCACACATTGCCTGCACCTCCTTTACCTCCTCCTCCCCTTAGGCACACAGGCACAGAGAAAATTTGAAAATTTTGATTGCATGTTTCGATACAAAATGGCGCTGCAAAAACCGAACCGAACTGAACGGGAACGCCACTGATGATGAGGCATGCCAATCCTGATGACGACGACGACGACGGCGCAAAGATTGGTCAATGGTGGGGGTGGGGAACCAAATTGCAGTGCGTGCGATGTGCGTTCGTTTGGGCTTTGGGCAAATGTGCATTTTAGATCGACGAAGCGTAAATTAGGATTTCAAAATGACATTTGGAATATTTACGACTTTACTGCCAGAGAGAGACCCGGCTTCCCTGTGCTGTACGTTCGTTGTTGTTCATGGTAATTGCGTATCCGAAGCCCTCCCCGATGTTTGTGTACAGGTACGTAAAATGTAAAAGAGGCACAGGGGGAAGGGTTGTGGGTTTAGTTGTGGCCCTTTGTTGAATTATGCAACTTAAAACTTGTACAAGTCGACTCAAAATTGGCCAAATAGAAGCTTTTGATTGGAAAATTGTTTGATTGGTTGCAATTTCGTATTTAAATATTTTCACAAGGCCACAAAAGGCTCCCAGGAAAAACCACTCACAATTCCTTTCGCCAGGGGCCCATCAATCTCGTTTTCATAAAAGTCAGAAAAAAAAATCAACCCAAATAAAAAGATGAGCAAACAACCATCAATGTCTACCAACTTCACAAATGGACACACATTTTTGTACATTTTCCATTTTCACCGAAATAAATAAACATCATCAATGTCAAATGGAAATCACTGGCATCCACCATCCCCCCCCTACCCACTTGACTGGCATTTGCTTTTTATGAAACTATTTCAAAATGTGAAACCAATTCGCATAAAATTTTGTCAGCAACAGCGCCATGTGACATGTGAAATAAAAGCAAATTCACATACGAAATAAAATAAGAAAGTTTGCAAAAAATAAAAAACAACAACAAATGTCAATATCACCAACGTCCGTCCCAGTGTGTTTATTGACATTTTGGCAAACGCAAATCCAAATCTGGGCACACGCTCACTCCAGGAGGGGTGGGTGGGGACGATGGATGCAAATTCGCCAGGGAGGTCGCTTCGTTTTGGTTGGAAACATATTTGAAAGCCATTGGCACATGTCCTTATGAATGATGTGCTAATGTGACAGACGGTGATGAACGCTGATTGAGTTGCCGAGATGGTCACGAAAATGGCAACTAAAATGGATGGAAAGGTGGTGTGCAGTTTGGAAAGAATATTGAAAGAGGGAAAGTATGACGACTGATAAGTTGACAGCGGATTTTGCATATTTGTAAGTGGAGTTTAATCCTAGTAGGCCAGGATAAAGGTGTTGAAGAGGCAGAAAAAACCAGGGACCGAAAATAACAGTTATGGAAGTGAAAAAAATTACTACGAAATATGGATCCCCTGATAAAATGGAGTACATGAATCTTCATAATTTTGAATGGCGAGTCCTTAAATGGGATAAATTTTTATTTGCAATTTTTATCACAAAAAAATTTTGAAATTGTTATATTATAATTTTTAAATAAAAATTTTGTTTTAACAGTTAAATGGTAATTTGTAAATAAAAATTTTTGAATAACAGTTAAAACTAATTTTTATTATAAAAATTTAAATTAATTTTTATTTTGTAATTTTTATAATAAAAATTAATTTTTAATTGTTATGAAAATTTTTTTATAATAAAATTTTTATAAAAATTACTAATCTAGTAGGTTTAAGTAAATCTTGTATACTTCTATCAAAGATATTCTATAATTTACAAACGCCTACTAGATAAGTAATTTTTATAAAAATTTTAATAAAATTTTCCATAACAATTAAAAAGTAATCTTTATTATAAAAATTACAAAATAAAAATTAATTTAAATTTTTATAATAAAAATTATTTTTTAACAGTTATTTAAAAATTTTTATATAAAAATTAACATTTAACTGTTAAAACAAAATTTTTATTTTAAAATCATAGAATAACGATTATTTTTAAATTTTTATGTAAAAATTAGAAAATAATTGTTATTTCAAAATTTTTATCCAAAAAGTTATCCGCACAGCAAACCGACCGGACCCAACCCCAGTAAACAGTTGGTCGGTTGGTTTTGTGGTGATGGAAAAAAAAAACGGAAAATGAACCCCATGAAAATAATCACGAGAACCTGAACCCGGACCTAACCCTGTTTTCTTATCGATGGGTTCGGTTCTAAAAATAAATTGGCAAGCATAGAATTTATTTTTGCACTTTGATGGTTTAAAATATTTCATTATTATGAAGAAAAATGTATCCATTCATATGCCCATGTACGGATGGCGACACTTTTTCCCATCCGCAACAAAAAGACTGGACTGTGTTATTTTACACAACCTCAAGCAAGGGAATTCAATTTGTACCGAAACCGTATTTCTGTGTACAATTTTGTTCGGGAAAGTTGCACTTTATTTAAATTTCTTCATTTTTTTAACCAAATCAAAAAAAAGTTCTTTTAACATTTTACTCTCACAATATGCCAGTCAAAGCCGTGCTGTGGCGGTCCCATTTGTAGAAAAAATAATTTGACTGAATTCTCGGAAATGTATGTACGTGTGTGTGGGCTGAACACTTTAATTTAGGATGAGACAACCCGGCATGTCCGTGATTAAGTCACGGTCACTGGCAATCATTAAATCACACAGTGACTGTATATTTGAGGTAACAGTGTGATTTGATGACTGCCAGTCACCGTGACTTAATCACAGTTACGCCGATATGGTCAATCACAGTTACTAAATCACGGTACGCAGATAAAGCTCATCTCTTATTTTTAGGCCAAAAGTGGCTGTGTTTTTTGCAGGTTTCATAGCCACAAAAAATCACATCAGATTCAGCAATCCCACTACCGTGAAGGAGAAATGACTTTCGCTGTGAGTGCAAGTTGGCAGAATCGCTTAACTCTTCTAAACATACATACAATCAATCAATCAAGACAGATCACTCTATGTGCTTGACTTCAAGCCACCAAGAGGCAGATTATATGGCATCTCGTCTTCAAATTCATTCAATTACTTATTATGTACATAAATATATAAAAGTGCTATCTGAACCCGAACCCGAACCGGAACCCCGGTTCTCAATTTGAAGGGGAAACCGGTTGTGGAACCGAACCCCAGAGTAGGGTAAGGGGTTCGAACCCCGAACCGAACCCCAGTCAAAATAATGGGTTTGCAGCTGTGGTTATAAAGTTACGGTCCCTGGGAAAAACACAAAATTGCCTACTGATATCACAAAAAAGAGTTTCCATGGTACGAAAATGCTTCATTTTCCAAATAATTTATTTGAAAATTTGGGGAATTTATTTCTAAATTCATTTGAATGGAAAATCACCACTCGTAGGACCAGCGGGTCCACCATACTCAAATTCTGACTCAGTAAGAGGTTTACGTCGATGCGCAGTGGCGGATTGGGCCGATTTATCGTTGCAAAAATCAAATTTTGATGGTCGATTTTTTTGGTTTATTAAATTTGGTCGATTGATTTAGTTTTTACAAAACAAAGACTAGATCAGTTCTAACAGTTCTTTACTCAAATAGTTTGGTTTGCTTGTCCCAATCAAAATAAGACCACACATTTCGAGTTTTAGATCCGTTATAAATTTCTTCACCTATTACTAAACTCATAAAATCGAATAGCTAACGAGGTGTTTTGGTATGTGTCATATTCCAAAGATCAATAAACAACCAAAAAATTTCCAAAAAAAATCTCACCAAATCAATTTCATTTGACTGGTTTTTAATGTTCCACAAAGAGCAAACAAAACGAACAAAATGTCTTTTCATCAGATTTTCAGTTAATAAAATTAAAAATACATTTAACAAAATATTGAATTTCAATGTAAATAAAATAAACTTAAACAAAGCACAAAAATTTCGCTTGAAATCATAAAATCAGAAAAACTGAATGTCGATGGCCAACAGCTATTCCCCTTCGCTCTCTCTTTATCCATCTGTCTTAACGATTGTAACCCGGCCCAATCAAAGAAGAAGCCCTCGAATAATGATGAATTAATTGAGTATAAAATGTTGAAGAGAAGGTTTTTTGTGACTTTAAGTTTTGGGTAGTAATAAAAAAAAAAACAAAAAACACATTCTGGCATATCATAAAAATTATACAGTAAGCGATGCTTGGCCACAGATACGCGATTCCTAGTACCAACTTTTATGCTGGTGAAGTGGCTGGCTCTAGCTAATGGCCCGTCTTGATCGGTACCCCCTTTTCGCTTGGTCCATTAAAGTGATTAAATTGATTAATTTAATGTAGCGAAGTCGCAAGCATATTTTCGCTTAATTTCATTTCCGCTTCCCCCTACCCTTTCTCTGTCCAGCACTTGTTTGTTCCGCTCGCCCTCGAGTGGTGCAATTTTAACGCTGATTCAATTTTTGTGCCAAAAAGGGTTGCAAAAATGTTGTTGTACGCATTATTTCGCTGTCACCAAAATCACAAAACATGAACAAGCGAGACGGAATTATTGATCTGAATTTTTGGGCATTGTCAATCTTGTTTGATATATCACCCGTGGAGGGGGGCACATAAGATTAATATTATTCGCATATTCGTTGCGCGAAAGAGTTTTTTTTTCGCTATTGCCAAAAGGGTTTTCTGTTCACTCAAAAAGCGAATTTTCATGTCATCTGTCAAAGGATTTGATGCGCCTTCTAAAATTTCGAGTTAGCTAGAATTTTTTTTTTTTTGCCGAGACAGCTTTAACGTGTATCTAGCTTCAAGATTTTATATGCTTTTCAGTTGCATTTACCCAAAACTGAGCAAATTAATTAGTCTGCATCTAGCTAAATCGTAAGTTGCAACAGGGACGGACTTATGCGGTTACAGGCGCCCAGTTGGGGCAAACTGTCGATATTGTTTGTGGATTAATTATATTATGGTTATAGGAAAATAAATGCTTGTATACACTTGGAAAAAGTATATTAATTTTAAACAGAAGCCTGAGTTGATTTTTTCTAAACGGGGCACTTTTGGGCAAGAAGTGTTAAATATTCATAAATCTACACACTTTTGTTTATAACTTTGCACCTAAAGTTTAGTAAAAACTTTGTTTTTTGATGGTAAAAATGGTGAAGATGAATATTTAGATGATAAATTAAACGCTATATTTTTAAAACGGGGCACAAGAACGTGTAAAAATATTCAATTTAATTTGCCCAGAAGTTTGTACGCATAGAAATATTCATTTCGACTCCATAAACTATATATTTCACGATCAGGACAAGCTGAGTTCATTTCCGGTTTTTAAGTCGTCCGTCCTGTCCGTCTGTCCGTCTGTCTGTTTCACGCGAACTAAACTCTCATTTTTTGGGGTGTTATCGAGCTGAAATTTTGCACAGAGTCTTCTTTCTTTTACTGCACGCAACTAATATCGGAACCGGCCGGATCGGGGATGACCAAATCCTAGTGTTGCCATAGAAATCGACTGGTCTAAGAACAAGTTGTTGAAAACTTTGTTTTAAATCAGAAGCCCCCAATCTTGGTATTTATTAGTTTTATATGCTTCCACATAATTTGGAAAAATGTATCAAAATCGGATCACTATAGCATAGCTGCCATAGAACGATCGGTCGAAAAATGTCGTTGTGAGAAAACTTTTTTGATTTTCGTTAATGTGGAAGGGTCCCCCAATCGTAGTGCATATATATTTGTTTTATATATGTTTGCACACAATTCTGAAAAATTTATCAAAATCGGATGACTATAAAATATAGCTGCCATATAAACGGTCGACAAAACCACTTAGTGAGAAAACTTTTGTTTTTTATCGTATGTCCCCAATCATGGTATGGTTATTAGTTATATGCTTTCACATAATTTTGAAAATTATCAAAATCGATGACTATAGTATATATAGTTGCCATAGGACCGATCAATGAAAATGTGTTTAATTAAGAAAAGCTTTTAGGGTATCACTTTTATTATTAATGATTTAAAATTTTAATATCTGATATCTATATCCCATATATATATTTTACAGGTTAAATCAGCGTTGAGTAAAGTTTTTCAAGTGTATTAAAACTCTTCGCACAGTCAAAGTTAGCACCAATTCACTAAAACCCTGGCAATTGTTGTCCAATTCATGGCTCTTAGCCAACTGAAGGTCAGGGCCATCATCTAGTCGCTGCTCCTTTTCTTAAAATAAATCTTTCAATCCATATTAATTAGTCATAATCATTTAAATTTAGAAACTTTTTATAGAAAGGATTCAGTTGTATCGTTGATATAATGAGGAGGTACCTTCAATGCGGGAGGGGCTCATGTGGGCTGGGCGACTAAAAATAACTACAACCCTAAAAAAGGGACACATATGTTTAGTATTATAACCAAACCAATAGTGAGGCGTTGCATGGGACCAACAAAAATGTATAAAAGGACCTATTTCAATAAAAATCATCAGTGCATTTGGAGCGGTCACAAAAAAGTATTGTGTTTTTATCTTGGTCCTGTCCCAAAAGGCATGCAAAAGAACGGCATTTTCGTCGAAAAAGCATTCAGATCAACGAGCGTATCCTGAGGAGCCTAAGGAAGTGACTCGGGGAGAAAATTCAGTGCTGTCGAGCGTTAGGGTTGCCTGTGCGTGAGGGAGGTATTGACGAGAAAAATAAAACTAGCAACGAAGGGAATGCCCTACGCGGAGAAAAAGGAGGGTGCAATCGGGACGAGGCACAACCGGAAAAAGGCGGGCAGAAAGAAGAGAGCTAAATAGAGGGAGCAGGCTGCAACCGGTGGTAGAAGAGGAGAGGAGAGGAGAGGAAGAGAGAGCGAAGTACAAGAGAGGACAGATTGGGGAAGAGGTGCAGAGCTGCAGTGGTCCCACCAACCAGAGAGCAGGTCCTCGGAGGATGGAATGTCACAATGAGTAGAACTAAAAAAAAAAAAAAAAAGAGAGAGGGCAGGAAAGGGCGGTTTTGCGCCGTCAATAACATAAAAAAAAATTCATATTAACAAAGTTAAAAAACACTCATTTTGCCGGGCAAGATGTTTAATAACATGGCATTATTTAAGTCAAACAAAACAATTGTATAAGATAAAATATAAGAAATCAAAACTATACATAGTAAAACGAAAATGAGAAAAAAATACAAATCAAAATATACAGCCATACGAAAAGAAAATAATAAAAATAAAAGGAAATTTGTCGCCCTGGGCAATATGTTCAAAAGATAATTGAACAGTGCATTTGAGTCCAGGTACCTTCAATGCGGAGGGGCTCATGTGCGCTGGGCGACTAAAAATAACTACAACCCTAAAAAAGGGACACATATGTTTAGCATAGAAAACCAGCAACCACAGATGGAGGGCGTTGCATGGGACCAACAAAAATGTATAAAAGAGACCTACTTCAAATAAAAATCATTCAGCTTCGTCTTTGGAGCGGGTCACTCACAAAAGTACTTGTGTTTTATTCATTGGTCCTTCGTCCCCGAAAAAGGCAATTGCTAAAATGAACGGCATTTACTCGGTCGAAAAAAGATTCAGATCAGGCAGGTATTGCCTGCGAGGAAAGCCTAAGAAGTGACTCGGAGAAAATCTCCAGTCGATGCGAGCGTTAGGTTGCCTGGCGTGAGGAGGTATTGAGCGAGAAAAAAACGAAAACCAACGATAGGGAATGCCCTACGTGCGGAGAAAAAGAGGAAGCGCAGGGGGGGCTTACAACCGCCGAAAGTGTAGAGAGGAGGAAGACAAAGGAGGAGACGAAGGATTGCCTACAACAAGAGAGATCAAAACCCTGGTTACTCATGCACCACACCAGAGCGCCACAGTCTTTCGGAAGTATGGAAATGTCTTACAACTGAGTACGAATCTATAAAAAAAAAACAAAAAAAAGTAGAGGCAGTGGCACGGAAAATGGGCGGTTTGCGCCGTTGCAATAACTAAAAAAAAATTTTCATTTTATAACGTTAAAAAAAACATTGCCGGCGCAAGATGTTTTAATAACAGGCATTATTTAACAAACAAAACAATTAAAGATAAATATAAGAAAATCAAACTATAAACATAGTTAAAATCAGAAACAGACTTGAGCAAAAAACAATACAAATTCAAAAATATACAGTCCACTATCGATAGTCATGCTCATCATCATCATTAGTTAATGAAATTTATGGAAGCCAAAGAGCCGGAGTGGAGCGGCACGTTCCAAAACAATTTAGAAAATAATAAATGGCAAACATAAATTAAATTATTGTAATATAGAATTTTCCATTTAAGCTTCAAAAGACCAAATTAACCGAAATGTCTGCGTCTGGTGCGCAATTAACTTAAATCTCGGCGGGCCACCACCTAATCTTAAGTGAAAGAAAGACGAAGGCGAATGCATCCCTCCCCGATGCATGGAAATATGGAATATACGAGCCGAATGAGAATGTCAAAAACGCAATTATTTATACAAACTGAAACATTTGAAAATCAATTAGAAAATGTGGCGACGCATGGCGCATGGCAGCGGCGGCTCCCTCTTCCAGCTTTTCCACTTCTGTTTATCCAAGCGGCACAGATGAAGTGCCCCGATGCAGCCCGTTTGTCTGGCGAGGCCCTGCACCACCACTCACCATAGACCATTCAATGATGTCAATGACAAATCACGGACGCACGTCAAAAATCTGTCCTAAAATATTTGAGCTGTCAATTCGTTCTGGCAACTTTTCTAAAATTAGTTCCCAAAATATTGTTACAAATGTGTTGAGTCTAAACAACTGGCAGACCTAATGAGAGGCGAGACCGACCCGGTGTAGATCGGTTGCCTCAAGTGGATGGGCCGACGAATTTATGCATTTTATGAAAGACGAGGGCGCAGTCAATTGAGTACACAAATACTCATATTATATACATGTAGCATCGGGACGAACAGCGTCTGTAATAACAAACAATTGCTTACCACAATCAGGGACGGATTGGACCAACTCGGGATAAGGGGCTTTTGATCTGCTTGATTGCTTGGAAAACAGGGTTGACACAGTGTTGGAAAACAACATTGAAATCATTGTTGAAATGAAACAATGTAGAAAAACAGTGTTGGGAAATGGTGTTGGAAACTCCACAAATGTCAAAGTCAATCATACCACTACTAAGTTTTATTGAACTGCCACGGTTAACCAGTAGTTTGTTTGGAGTGTATGCTATGTTCCTGTGAGCGTTATGTGTTACGCGTTATGCGATATTTTTATACCCTTGCAGAGGGTATATTAAAATTGTCACGATGTTTGTAACGCAGTGAAGGAAGCATTTCCGACCACATAAAGTATATATATTCTTGATCAGCATGACGAGCTGAGTTCATTTCCGTCTGTCCGTCTGTCCTCCGTCCGTCCGTCTGTCCGTCTGTTTCTATGCTATCTCCTCCCTCAGTTTTAAAGCTATCTTGACCAAACTTTGCAAAAAGTCTTTAAATACAAATACGCTGCACATTTCTCGGAACCGGCCGGATCGGATGACTATATCATATAGCTGCCATAGGAACGATCGGTCCAAAAACTAGTTTTTGTAGGAAAAAACTTTTTATTTTCCATCTTAGCGTCACCAATCGTGGTAAATATAAGTTGTATATGCTTCCACACAATATTGAAAAAATTTATCAAAATCGGATGACTATAGCATATAGCTGCCATATAAACGGTCGGTCCAAAAACTAGTTCTAGTGAGAAAAACTTTTTTGTTTTCCATCGTAGCGTCACCAATCGTGGTATATCTAAACTTCCACACAATCTGGGAAAAATTTATAGAAATCGGATGACTATAGCATATAGCTGCCATATAAACGGTCGGTCCAAAAACTAGTTCTAGTGAGAAAAACTTTTTTGTTTTCCTTCGTAGCGTCACTAATCGTGGTATATATCAGTTTTATATGCTTCCCACACAATTCGGAAAAAATTTATCAATATCGGATAACTATAGCATATAGCTGCCATATAAACGGTCGGTCCAAAAACTAGTTCTAGTGAGAAAAACTTTTTTGTTTTCCATCGTAGCGTCACCAATCGTGGTATATATTAGTTTTATATGCTTCCACACAATTCTGGAAAAATTTATCAAAATCGGATGACTATAGCATATAGCTGCCATAGGAACGGTCGGTCCAAAAACTAGTTCTAGTAAGAAAAACTTTTTTGTTTTCCATCGTAGCGTCACCAATCGTGGTATATATTTGTTTTATATGCTTCCACACAATTCTGGAAAAATTTATCAAAATCGGATGACTATAGCATATAGCTGCCATATAAACGGTCGGTCAAAAAACTAGTTCTAGTGAGAAAAACTTTTTTGTTTTTCATCGTAGCGTCACCAATCTTGGTATATATTAGTTTTATATGCTTTCACATAATTTTGAAAAAATTTATCAAAATCGGATAACTATAGCATATAGCTGCCATAGGAACGATCGGTCTAAAAATGTGTTTTAGTGAGAAAACTTTTTTTTATGGTATCAAATTTTTATCCTTTCAATGATTGAAAATATTTTAAATATCTGATATCTATATCCTATCTATATTTTTCCAGTTAAATCAGTTGGAGTGTTTTCAAGTGTATTAAAACTCGCGTCGAATTAGTTTGCCTTCTGTTTTAAATTAAATTTTACCCCTACCAAAAATCTTCCGTACCGAAGTGAATGCTGTTTCACATCAACAAAAATTCTTTCTTAGGGTTGCAGTTCTAACCTTTAGCTACAAATCCCCATACCTTATTTATCATTTTACGAATTCAACATCGACTTCAACGAACTTTATCGGTAGCCCGGTGCAATTAATGATTTTAAAAATATCATAAATCTTTCGATCAAAGCGACAAAAACTAAAACCAAAAAATAATAAAAAAAAACCCCGAAAATTCATTTATGGAGTCCTTTAATAAACTAAAGTACAAAGATGAAGTTCATTTTCAACCAAATGTTTACAACTCTTCCCAGTCTCAAGGCGAGGCATAAACATTTTTATAGAGCGAGATTTAAATATTGTTGACATCAGGGTCAAAAGGCGCATGGGGGCATGGGCAGGTATAATTACGCATAAATCATTGAGCTCATCAAAAACTAAAAAAAAAAACAGAAAGATACAAAATGTGAACTAAGCATGCATAGTGATATCTTCATACTCACTCACCGCCAAGCCGAAGGAGAGTTGATCAATATTTCATTGATAGAGCATAGAGGAATACACAAAGATAACAAAATGTCAACAACTTTGAGGCTTGGCCATAAATTTGTACTCCGACCCCCGCGTCACCGAGTCACGACGCCGTTTCCCACTCTCGACCCGCACTTGCCATATTAAAAAAGGATTTCCCTTTGTCTTAGAAGCCTATTTGAAAATACATAAATGCCGGGCAATAATAATTAAAAACAGAAACAGAAAAAAAGGTAGAAAACCTTCTTTTTACCTGCTCCGATTTGGATTCCAACTCTCGAAGCACTCAATGAAATGCAGACGACGACAATTGGCGACAAAATTGTCGAAATTGTCGACAGGTACAAAGTCGGTTCGTGAGGCGCCGTTCATCCTTGTCTCATAACTCTCGCCTGGCGATAAGGATAATAATTTTTTGGGTGCCACGACCGGCGCCATTTGTCCATGCGGATGTCCTGTCTGCAGGACTGCAGGTGCCCTCCCCCCCCCCCTTCATAATTGTTGGTAGCTCATTTGTGCGCACGATTAACTTTTGCGCAAATTAAATCAAAACTCATCAAATATTTGACATAATTTGATTTGAGTGCCTGGCGACCGCAACTCGAAGAGAATTGTGTCTCAAAGTTGCCTCAGCAACGTCATGCTCATCCTGCTTTGAATTTGGCTCATCGGGTACACTTAGAAAAAATTGTTTTAATCAATTTTATGATTTTATTTTTCTAAAAAAGTATCAAACTCTAAAGTAGAAATTTAATCTAATCTAATTTAATCTATGAAAATATTCCCCGAAAGTCGGAAAATGGGCGGAAAACTGTTGTACTAAACTCTTTTGGATTTCATCCTATCTACTTCAAATTTATTTTTTAAAGCTCTAGATAACAAAATACTACCAACAGTATTAAAATATTTTGAAAAATCCGGAAAACTTACAGAAAATGGTTAGAAAAAATTTAAATTACTGTGTTATGTAGGTCCGTGCAAAACATGCTTGGAGCTCATCGAAAGAAAAACTAAAATATGGCCATTATGTCGGACTATTCGGTACATTTTGAAGTGGAAAAAAAGTAAAAATAAAACGTATTTTTGATTTGACAAAGGCTTAACTTATTGCTCTTAAGTGGCCCAATAGGGTGCTAAGGTTGATTTTGGGCAATTAATTTTTTCAAGATAATTACAAAAATCCAAGGCATTCGCACGGGACAAAAACTGGGAAGTGGTTTTTGCTACCACCAATTGACAAGCCGATTTTAGCGAATCCTGAGGCAATATTTCAATCTGTTAATTTTAAGAACATTGCACATTGATGACACTTAAAAACGGTTTTATTTTACCCAAAATAAACTTATGCATTTCTTAAAATTCAAGTTTAAGAACTTTCGCACCGGACATGTCGTATGGGACATTTTCTTCCGTCATAATAATAATGTTATTTCAGTAACTCTTTTAAGGAAATTATATATAAATAAGCGGAGTTAAAATGTTTTTAAGTCAACAAAAGATTTCAATGTATTCATTTTCGCATAATAACAAAAAACAAAAAATTTTTTTAAATATTGATTTTTAACTATTTTCTCTTCCGTATGCAGGGTCTCTAAATTTTTTTTTTGTCCGCCGTTTTTGCTCATTTAGATATATAAAATAAAAAACTATGATTTACAAAAAAAAATCATTCATGTAAGAAAATTTTTGAATTTCACACTGACGATGTCGCACGGGACCAACTTTATATAAGTACCCAGATCACAAATATTCTCATTTTTGCAGATGATTCTTTTTATTTGAATTGTATTAAAAATCACTATTTGTACTCAATATTGGATAAGCCTTCCACATGACTTTTTTGATGCACAGATAACAAATGTTGTTTTTCAATGTCGCACGGGACATCGAAAAATCGATGATGAACAAATTAAAAAATTACGTTATTTTACCAATCGATAGTCTCTTTTTACATTTTTAAACTTTTGGAAAGATTTAAGAATGTAAAAATTCAAAAAGAAAGACATTAAAGAACAATTATCAAAACAAAAGTGGATGGAATATATCATACTGAGAATAGTTGATCGGGACTTTGCTTTTGAATATCTCGAAGTGGGTTATAAATAAATGATAAAATTAGTTTATATTAGTACAATTTGACTATTTTCCTATGAAAATATCATAAAACAAGGGGTTTTGAAAAACTTAAAAATTTTTGGTCTCAGTATAAATTTGCTTAACTGATTCCTCAGAATTTTTAAACTATTTTCTTCATACTAAAAAAATGTATTGCAAATAATAAATAGAAAAGTATATTTTAATATTGAGATGACAAATTTCTGAAAAGTCTTTGAAATCTTGGGTGCAAATTACTGACCTGAGCAGGAAGCCAGGACTTTTGTACATTAGTCGCAATACTCTGCCACTACCCCTTACTAAAAGGTAAGATTGAAACTCAGCTATTGTGGTGGGTAATTGTTATGTTGTCATATTTACCTTCTGCATTTTTGTTCAGTGTACCGACCAGCACTCCTCACGCACGCATAATTTCTCAAGTGCTGCTTCTCAGCTCGTCATCGTCATCCCAGCCCTCGCATTGTTGGCTTCCTTTGTCAATTGCACTCACTTAGCGCGATTTACAGACTCTCTCCCTCTACTTTCGTCACACATTTGTTGCATTTATTTATTTATTTATTTGCTGAATGGTGCGAAAATTATATTTGCACGAGACATTCGAGTGGCATTTCGTTTTGATTGCGATTGCTTCTTGCGGCCAGCCGCACAAAATCACTTCAATCATTTTTGTCGAGGCGGTTCGAGGACTTTTGTATTTATTCCATCGAGTGTGCAAGATTCGCTCTTCAACATACAAAAAAAAAAAAAATGGATGCTGTCAATTAAGTTGTCTGTAAAGTTAAGGGCTTTTTATTTAAGGGAAAATATTAAAACCAGGTTGGCTTCCACTGTGAAAAGCGTTTATAAATAAATTAGCTGTGATGACATTTCATTAAACGAGCCCAGCCCTTTTGACAGGGTCCGGTGCTCCTATATGATACCTTAATAAAGAAGATGTAAAATTCCATCCTGAAATAGGCCGTTGGTTCTATATTCTATTAGAGCTATGAGGTTTTTCAACTTTGTACCCATAAAAATGGTTACATAGGGTATCATGAAGTTGTGCCAATGTTTGTAACAGACAGAACGAAACATTTGCGACTCTAGTATGTATATTCTTAATCAGCCGGACGCTCGATATTTTAATTGGCCGGACGCTGAAAATCCCACCTGGGACAAATTCTCAAAAATTATTTCCGGCTTTAAATAAATTTTTCTTTGAACGTAGTCTTAAAGTAGAGTTCCCAAACTATCCAAAAAGTGAGTGCTCATTTTCCTAGCATTATTTTTGGCTGCTATACGGCATTTTCAAGGTTAGGAATTTTTTTGCGGCTTTTAATAAATATTTCTTGGAATAATATTTCCTGGGACAAATTCTCAAAAATTATTTCCGGCTTGAACGTAGTAGGAATTTTTTTTGCGGCTTTTAATAAATATTTCTTGGAAAGTAGTTTTAAAGTACAGCTTCCAATCTTTCCAAAAAGCAGTGATAGATTTCTGTAGCTCTATTATTGGCTGATCTACGGCCATTTTAAGGTTAGAAACTTTTCAAAAATGACTGAAAATGATGACAAAAAATGACTTTTCAATCTTTTAAAAATTATTTCCGGCTTTAAATAAATATTTCTTGGAACGTAGTCTTAAAGGACAGCTTCAAATGTTTCCAAAAGGCAGTGATAGATTTCTGTAGCTCTATTATTGGCTGTTCTACGGCCATTTTAAGGTTAGAAACTTTTCAAAAATGACTGAAAATGATGACAAAAATGACTTTTTAAGTGTTTAAAAATTATTTCCGGCTTTAAATAAATATTTCTTGGAACGTAGTCTTAAAGTACAGCTTCCAATGTTTCAAAAAGCAGTGATAGATTTCTGTAGCTCTATTATTGGCTAAGCTACAGCCATTTTAAGGTTAGAAACTTTTCAAAAATGACTGAAAATGATGACAAAAATGACTTTTCAAGTGTTTAAAAATTATTTCCGGCTTTAAATAAATATTTCTTGGAACGTAGTCTTAAAGTACAGCTTCCAATGTTTCCAAAAAAGCAGTGATAGATTTCTGTAGCTCTATTATTGGCTGTTTTACGGCCATTTTAAGGTTAGAAACTTTTTCAAAAATGACTGAAAATGATGACAAAAAGACTTTTTAAGTGTTTAAAAAATTATTTCCGGCTTTAAATAAATATTTCTTGGAACGTAGTCTTAAAGTACAGCTTCCAATCTTTCCAAAAAGCAGTGATAGATTTCTGTAGCTCTATTATTGGCTGTTCTACGGCCATTTTAAGGTTAGAAACTTTTTCAAAAATGACTGAAAATGATGACAAAAATGACTTTTTAAGTGTTTAAAAAATTATTTCCGGCTTTAAATAAATATTTCTTGGAACGTAGTCTTAAAGGACAGCTTCCAATGTTTCCAAAAAGCAGTGATAGATTTCTGTAGCTCTATTATTGGCTGTTTTCGGCATTTTAAGGTTAGAAATTTGTCACGCGTCTTCAAGAATTATTCGCGGCTTTAAATAAATATTTCTTGGAACGTAGTCTTAAAATACGGCTTACAATCTTTCCAAAAAGTATATATACATTTTCGTAGCACAATTTTTGGCTGTTTTACGGCATTTTCAAGGTTAGGAATTTGTCACGCGCCTTCAAAAATTATTTGCGGCTTTAAATAAATATTTCTTGGAACGTAGTCTTAAAGTACAGCTTCCAATCTTTCCAAAAAGTATATATACCTTTTCGTAGCACAATTTTTGGCTGTTTTACGGCTGGGTTTCACCTCGATATTTTTAATGGCCGGATCAGGCCAAAGGTCGATATAACCATGTTTGTCTGTCCGTATCTCAGTTACGAAAAGAGCTAAAGGTGTAAAACAAATGGAACATAAATTCCTTATGCTTGCAGGCAGATCAAGTTTATTTTGGATTTTCGGCACGCCACAATCCTTTTATCTTCTACATTTTTAATGATAGATTGTTGAAACATTCTAGACAAATTTATATAGTAATAAACATTAGCTATAGATTTCAATTTGTCAAATTTGCCGTATTTTTAATGCATCAATGAATCTCCTTATGCTTGTCCTGTAACAAAAGATGCCAAATTTCCGATCTTATTTGATCTACTTAATTAAGAATTTCCTCAAAAGTTCAATGAATGGGAGAGCCGGTCCATTTCCCTTATCCCTCCTTTCGTTTTGGAACTGCTCCCGACTACACTCTGCCATTCCTTCGTGGGCTTGCGTGGCATTCTTCTGGCAAACTCGTTGTCCAAGTGGCGCTTAGTTTCAGCACACAATTTTTGGACATTTCTCAGGAGCAATTTCTACAGTTTGGTTTCTTTTTCTTGCAGTTTTTCTTCTTTTTAATAAGTTATGCGGCTGGCCGGGCTGGCTTCTGGTCTCGCATGTCGTTTTATCATGTGCCCGTCTTAATATGATTTTTGTCCCCGCATCCTGGAGTGGACATATTTGAAATTCCAAAATGCAGCCCGTTTGTCAAACTGTCATATGCTTGTCCTTTTCGAGATATATTAGCTGAAATTTTAATTACCCGGCTCTGATGATGGGGCCTTGATGGACTGACGCCACTTGGCTGGTTTGGGTTTTTGTGTGGCTGCCAGCATCTTGGACCAAATATTTTCCATGCGGCATTTGACTGCGGGAGCTTTATATAAAATTTTTAATTGATTGATTTATTTGGAGCGAGACAGGCGAAGTTGTCTGGACGCTGCGGTAGTTCGTCCTCTACTTTGGGCAGGTAGGTGGTCAATGGAATACTTTGGTATTTTGGTGCGGTTTTTGACAAATCAATTTCGCATTGCACAAACAAAAAAAAGAAAGGTTTCTCAAGATGACTAAGCCGGGCTAAATGTCGTGTAAACTGTCTCAATAGCAACGCCCATACAAATGTCTACTCCTTCTAATCCCCGGGCTAAGGCCCAGCTGGACATGAAAGAACGAAAGAAAAGGGCCTTACCGCACCGGCAAGTATCCCGCAAACAGGATCAATCAACAGAAACGGATCATGCGCGAAAATTAGTGCAAATTTGCCCAGGTAGTTTGCTGACCGGAAAATCCGATCGAAGGGATTAAAAATGTTCGCTTCCTTGTTTTGCGACAATTAAGGCAAATATTTTGCGTACTAATTAAGCGCTGACCTGAACGAGAATTCAGCATATGCATATGGCGCGACGGATTTGCAGCCATTACCCTTTTTGAGGATTCGAGGGCGTTGCGTTTTTCAAGAATTTTCCCGGAAACCGTCTGTCTGCCTGTCTGTCTCTCCGCTGGAAATGATATGCAAATATTGACAGACATCATTTTTCAATATGTAAGCGTGAAATTTTCACAAGCCTACCGGTTAAATGGTTAAGCAAAGGAGTTGGAGAAATTCTATTCAAGGTTGAGAATCCTTTGGGAAACATTAGTGCCGAGGTCAGCAAATGAACAACAAGGTAGCCCAAGAGCGAAACTAATTGAAGGTTTACAAATATTTTTCTTTATAAAACATTTACTTGAAATAAGCTTCCGAAATGGTTGAATTGATTAGTTTTGAATTCAATTTACAAATGAAATAGTTACTTATTTAAACGAAATATTCTAAACAAGATTATTTAAAACGAGAAGGGAAAGTTAACTTCGACTGTGCCGAAGTTTTAATACACTTGCAAATACTCACTCCAACTGAATTATTCGATAAAATATATTTAGCATATGGATATCAGATATTTATGATTATGATTCACATTTTCCGACCGATCGGTCCCATGACAGAATATAGAATATAGTCACCCGATTTGGATCAAATTTTAGTCAGAAAGCATTTAATATTTATAATTCCTGAGCTAAAGAACGCTATCATTGAAAACAAAAAAGTTTTTATCTCTAAGACCTATTTTCCGACTGATCATTCCAATGGCAGCTATAGGATATAGACATCCGATTTTGAGCAACTTTTGCAGAGCAGTGTGAAAGTAAATAATTTTCATAATGGCTGAGTTTAAGAACGCTATCATGGAAATCAAAAAAGTTTTACTTACCAACAAAATATATTCTTAAGCAGGACGAATATATATTTGGAGATTCTTCCTTCCATGAGTTACATATGGGCATTTCCACCAAAAGATCCACCGAGACCAAAAATTTTAAAGTTTTTAAAAACCCCTTGCTTTATGATATTTTCATAGGAAAACAGTCAAATTGTACTAATATAAACTAATTTTACATTTATTTATAACCCACTTCGAGATATTCAAATGCAAAGTCGCGCAAGCTCAACTATTCTCAGTATGATATATCCCCTGCACTTTTTGTTTTGAAAATTGTTCTTTAATGTCTTTCTTTATGCATTGACTTTTGCATTCTTAAATCTTTCCAAGGATACAAAGAGTCAAATAAAAATGCAAAAGAGACTATGCGATTGGTAAATAACGTAATTTTTTGATTTGCATCATCGCATTTTTCGATGTCCCGTGTGAAGAAAACAACATTTGTTGTCTGTGCGTCAAAAGTACATGTGGAAGGCTTATCCAATATTGAGTACAAATAGTGATTTTTAATACAATTCAAATAAAAAGAATCATGCTGAAAAATGAGAATATTTGTGATCTGGGTACTTATATAAAGTTGGTCCCGTGCGACATAGTCAGTGTGAAATTCAAAATTTTTTCTTACATGAATGTTTTTTTTTTGTAAATCATAGTTATTTATTTTTTATATCTATATGAGCAAAAACGGCGGCGAAAAAAAAATTTAGAGAGCCTGCATACAGTAGAGAAAAAAGTTAAAGTACGATCCAATATTTTAAAAAATTTTTTTGTTTTTTGTTATAATGCGAAAATGAATACTTTGAAATCTTTTGTTGACTTAAAAACATTTTAACTCCGCTTATTTATATATAATTTCCTTAAAAGAGTTACTGAAATAACATTATTATTATGACGGAAGAAAATGTCCCATACGACATGTCCCGTGCGAAAGTGCTTAAAATTCAATTTTAAGAAATGTATAAGTTTATTTTGGGTAAAATTAAAACCGTTTTTAAGTGTCATCAATGTGCAATGTTTTGATGATTGAAATATTGCCTCAGGATTCGCTAAAATCGGCTTGTCAATTGTTGGTCGCAAAAACCACTTCTGTTTTTGTCCCGTGCGAATGCCTTGGTTTTTTGTTATTATCTTGAAAAAAAATTAATTGCCCAAAATCAACCTTAGCACCAATTGTAGGGCCAATTAAGAGCAATAAGTTAAGCCTTTTGTCAAATCAAAAATACGTTTTATTTTTACTTTTTTTCCACTTCAAAAGTGTACGAAGGTCCAGTTCGACATAATGGAAATGCCCATATGTACATCTGCACAATTTTAATATACCCTCTGCAAGGGTATACAAATAATTACAAAGGAGCGGAATCGGATTCAACTATTTAGTTTAGAGCAATGTTTAAGTCTTACCCTATTTCGTAGAAAAAAATCTTATCCGAAATAAACTCCAATAACAGTAGCGCCTTTTATTTTCAAGAACCTCTAAAAACCCATAAAATAAAAAATTAGTTCATGGCAACAATTAGTGGCAATTAGAGACAAATTTCGAAATATATTACAGATAAAATAACACATCTAAAGAAGGGCTTAACCGTATCCCTTATAATTGGTTTTAATTGTGCAACTCTCCAAGAAGAAATAAACAAATGATAAGATATTGGGAAAGTTTTACGAGCGCGTGTCATAGAGTCTGCGCTATTCTTTGGGTGAAAGCAACTTGCTTTAGATCTTAAGCACAGGTAACACTGCATAATCCTGTCATTTTCCATTCGACGAAAGGATAAGTGCCCGGTTGGGTCATAAAATAGCAAAAACTATGTGTATGTTTACGACCTGCTCTGATCGTGCATTGTGATGTCTGCTCTAAATGTAAACCAGACAATTTATATTTTTATTATGGGTAAACATGCCCGCCCGGCCCAAATCCAAGGCCAAGGATCATGCACTCTCTCTCTCTCTCCACAGTTTTTATGATCGAAAGAATATTTACGTTTGCGGAAACATTTGAACAACCCTATGACCTGGCGACCTGGGCGCAGGCGCGGATCTGGTGGCATATTATTACCAGCGAAAACAAATATCCATTAAAACTCGGTGCGCTCATGATTTTATGATTCCCCATAGCATTTGTTATTCTTTGTGTACAAATTGTTTCAATTTTTTTCCAAAAGTTTTATGCGTTTTCTATTGAACTAAAACGGATTCTATCCTGTTCTCACACTGCGTGTGTTTTATATTAACAAGAGATCGAACTGTTTGTCTATTTCTAGCTCGCTTTATTAGCTATCACCCGATTGCGGTTCATTAGCTACTGCAATGCATTTCCCCCATTTCCATTTCGATTTCACCTTGCCCCCAAACTGAAGCTTCAGTCGCGCTTTACGACTTTTAATTGATGTTAGTTTTTCCATAATTTATTGACACATTTTACGGCTTCATTTGAACCCTTTAATGGCAACGGGACACGGCTGGAATGGGCTGTCGGATTTTTCATTAGAATCCCAGAATAAAAACGAAATTATGATATTTTGAAAATTTTTATAGCCTGTTGGTGTGTGTGGGACCACAGAACGTGCCTGTCATCATCATCCACATGATCAACTGTTCGTTTTCAAATTTAATTTATGGCTGTTTCCACGGAGTTGGGAGTGTAAGTCAAATACTAAAGTTGGTATTTGTCTTAGAAAACTTCAGAAAATTTAAGACAAAATTACGAAAGTTTAAATCATAAAGGTACTCTTTCAATTGAATTAAAAGAGATAATTAAATGGATATTATTTCGAAAGATTTGGCAACATTTGGCCTATACTATAATGTGGGCGGATTTTTCAAAATCGGGAAAACACCTGAGCAATTATTTTGCATTCTATTCTTACAAACCAGGTACACTGCTATGAAAATGCTATAATGTCGTAATTATAAATTCATCTCATCATGTTCCAAGAATTTTAAAATGTTTCCAATCAGAAAAATATTGTCCGCAATTTTTGGATGAATCAAGATGATTATGGACTGAAAAAACCGGTGGACCCAGGCCAAAGCCGAGTAAACTAGATCAGCGTCGGTTGTTTCCGTTTAATATGTCTTATTTTTGTTTTTTTTTGTTATTGGAGAGAATTTTAACGTATGCGAAATCTTTCCTTAAATTAGTGTGATCTTGCATAAGATAATTTGGTAGGCACTTTCATTTAAGGGTTTGGAACTGAATTTGTCAAGCTTTCCCAGTTTTAAAAACGTTTTGCCGATTTTACAATGAATATAAATATTCATATACAGGGTTGCCCATATTCGACGGACCCATGTTTTTTTAAAAAAAAATCAAAGAAAAAAATAAAAATTTGGCGGTTGGCAATCTTAATCATTTAATTTGTTCCAAGTAGATTTGTTTACATCAATTTTTGAATATGATATCTCTCAAATGGCCGCCTCTGGCGTTGATGGCGTATTGTGCCCTTTTTTGCAGCATTTTCCATCGTTTTCGCCAACATTTCGGCCGGAATAGCGGCTATTTCTTCACGAATGTTGTCCTTGAGCTCTTCTACGGTCCTTGGCTTGTTAACGTAAACCTTTGACTTCAAATATCCCCACAAGAAGAAGTCAGGCGGCGTCAAATCGGGCGAACGCGGTGGCCAGTCCAAATCACCACTTTTTCGACATCAAACGGCCCGGAAACAATTTCTTCAGAAAATCGATTGTTATGCGACTTGTGTGCGGTGGAGCGCCGTCTTGTTGAAACCAGAACTGCCTCATACGCTTTCGACGAATAATTGGCATCACAAAATTGGTCATCATGTCGCGATAACGCTCCTGGTTGATGGTAACAGCATGGCCATTTTCATTTTGGAAGAAAAACGGCCCAATGACCGTTTTCGCACTAACGCCGCACCAAACTGTGACTTTTTCGTCATGAAGAGGCACTTCTTGAATCTCCTGAGGATTTTCAGTGGCGTAAATACGGCAATTTTGCTTATTTACGGTCCCATTCAATGTGAAATGGGCTTCATCGGACATGATAATTTTGTTTTCACAATTGACTTGTTCTGTTGAATGTAAATTTCAACTATTTCAGAGCGCTCGCGTGGCGTGTATTGTTCCATGGTAAAAATCTGCTTGGACTGACGCTTCAAACGCGGTATGTCATTAAGCGATCTGACATCTCTGTCAAAAGTAATGGCGTTGCCAGATGGGTCCGTCGAATATGGACAACCCTGTATATATACCCATGTATATGCTTAATATCTATAATCAGTGAAATTTTCAAAAATATCAGTTAATATTTAGCGGTGATATGAAAATACAAAAAACTCCACTCTTGGAGTTTACTGATCCAAAATCTGAGAGTATTAAAAAAATCCAATTTTAGTCTGGGGGATCTGTTGTTAAGAAATTTAACCCCCCGGATCACCCAGTTTTTAAATCAGCTTTAACGGCCGGGAGGGTTTGGGGGAGGGGGGGGGGGGGGTTTAACGGGCAATAAAACAATAAAAAAGATCAGCTGAGAGTTTAAAAAGGAGCAACTCTTATAATCGAGCTTCGAGTCGAGAAAAAAGCAACTCTATAATCGAGCTTCGTCTTCGTCTGCGCAAGTCGCGTTCGTTCACACCGCCTGTATTTTGATTTTGCTGCCGACTGTTTGTGCGATCAATGGGCTGACCATCGCTGGTTTAAAACATTCATATTAGTTTTAAGAAGATTTTCAACTCCTATTCGCATATTGTATATCTAGACAAATACTTGGCCATCACACAAACACAAATGCTAGGCTCAAACATTTGCTTACCTTTATGGGGAATGGAAAACACTTTGGGGGAAAATGCACAATTTGTTTTATAGGTCTGGGGTGGCTAGAGAAATACGAGCAGTAGAAGAAAAAGACAGTTTGTTGACCCATAAGAAGGTTCGATTGGCACCAGCGATATTTTACACCACGCTTCCTTGTTTACAAGCCAGCGCCAGTTGTCAGGAGATTGGAGTATTGAGGGTTGGAGGGCTGGTGGTTGCCAGCTCAATTTCCCAGCTTGTTGCTCTTGCTGTAAAAGAGAAAGTGAAGGCACTTGAACTCGAAATGGAAATGGAACGCCAACAGATGTACATTAGGTGTGTGTGTGTGTGGGGGAGGGAAGATCTGTCCCTTCATAAATGCCTTCAAGTTAAAGTAAATTTGTGTTCTTTTTATTTTTTGCACTTACTTTGATTTGTAGCCAGCGAGTGTAGCAGGAGAAAGGAACTCGCATTTTTTATTGCTTCCTGCCTGCCGCTGTCTGCCTGCGGGCTATTTGCTCAAAGGCTGTCCATTTCATAATTGTCCATTAATGTGCAAATCTGCGTGAGCAAATCCTTTGGCCAATATTTACATTATGCAGAGCGAGAGGAAATCATTTCATAACATCTAAAAACGCCCACCCCAACAGCCCAAAGGCGCCGCTGCAATGTAAACATAACGCCTTCCTGCCACGTGCCGGGGCAACAGTGGCCTATTATCCTTTTGCTTACATTACGTAACATATTAATAATGAAATCGCTCATAAAATTATAGCCACACCACCAGCCGCGGCGCCTTCTGTTCGCACATTGTCGAGGGTAACGCGTCACGCAACCCCACGAATTATGAAAATTATTTCTCTATCTCTCTCTCTCTCTGTTCTTGGCTCACCCCGGTTCGCGTGTTAACAAGAAGTCAACATTTTGTCGATTTCAATCGAAATCATATTCCATATCCAGCCGGAAAATGTACGCCGCGTGCCACTATTTAGCGTCTATTATCCTCAGTGAGAGTTTGAGCCAAGCATATGCCCCATGTCTGTCTGTCTGTGCTCCTTTGTGCCCCTGTCCTGTTATCCTGTCATCGCCGCGTGCTTTGGAAAAGATTGCTGACGCAAAGATGATTCCGTTTTCCGGCCAACAAGGGCATGAGTTTCAAAAAAAAAAAAAAAGAAATCCCCAAACATTGATAAGGTTGAGTTATATTTTGTATAATAAACGGAAACGGGTTGCTGTTTGGTTACATCTGAGAAGGAAGAGGGCAATCATTCAACTATTTACGCAAGCCAATCTAAACCAATGTTGACCATCCCTTCTGCACCAATTCGACGGTATTTATATATAGATTCGGTTTAAAGACTTACACCTAGGATATCGGCTTAAAACTATTTGATAAAACATACAGTATGGGAAATAATTTCTTTATAGAGTACTCCCAAAAAACTTTAAAGCTTTTTAAATCTACCTCCTCGACTTCTAGGTACAGTGCGAATCAATCATATCCTTACCAGTTAAATGAATCAAATTGCATTTTTAGCCCCGTTATAACTGAAAGCTCGCTCCTTTGCGATCTTAGCTCAGTCAAACCTGTGTACGCACCTGGTCCAGATGGAGTACCTGATTGTGTCCTTAGGTACTGTGCTGAATCACTGTGTAAGCCTATCCATAGATTATTTAAATTGTCTGTTGAGTCATCTTCCTTCCCAATGTTATGGAAGGAATCTTTTATCATTCCTCTTCATAAAAAGGGCAATAAGTCTGATGTTGAAAACTATAGGGGTATTTCCAAGTTGTCTGCAATTCCTAAAACTTTTGAGAAAATTATAACATCTCAATTGCAACATTTGTGTAGTTCCATTATTTCACCGTTCCAACATGGCACACCTAAAAACAAATTAATTTTTATATTAAATATAAACATATATAAAAAAAAAAAAAAAAAAACATAATAATAATAATAAATAGAACAATCTAAAAATTATTCTTTGTCATTGTATAAGGAAATTATACATGTATTCACAAATTTGTTAAAACTAGCTCTAATACCTTTAGACATAAGTTCGATGGATATAGAAACTTTTTACAACCAATTGTGACTAACGCATTAATAATAAGTAGTTTACTTGTAGCGTTAGGATGTTTTCATGAATAAATACAAAATACAAAAATTTGTGAGACGTAGATCTACCACCACTAACCTCTTAGAGTTTACATCCTTAGTGATAAAAGGGTTCTTAAGTAAAATGCAAACTGACGTCATTTATACTGATTTTAGTAAGGCATTTGATTCTGTAAACCACTCCTTGCTGCTTCACAAACTGAGCCTAATTGGATTTCCCACTAACCCTCTCAGTTGGATTTCTCAGTACCTAAGTGATAGAACCCAAAAGGTTCTATTTCGAAATTCATATTCTAAGTGTATCCAAGTTACTTCTGGAGTACCCCAGGGTAGTCACTTGGGTCCATTGCTTTTTACTCTATTCATCAATGATCTACCTTCAGTTCTGACTCATTCACGAGTCCTTATGTATGCTGATGATGTTAAGATTTGTTTAACATATAAAGATTTGGTATCTCGATATCATTTGCAAACTGACTTGGATGCATTTCACTCATGGTGTGAATTCAATCTCCTAAACCTTAATAGTTCGAAGTGTAAGGTTATGACATTTTATAGAAGCTTACCACAACTGGTCACATACACGCTTGATAATGTGGCATTAGAGCGTCTAAACGATGGTGCCAATGAAGTAAATGATCTGGGGGTAATTCTTGATCATAATCTTAAATTTGACTCTCATGTAACTGCTACTGTAAGTAAGGCCAGAAGTGTTCTTGGGTTTATTAAGCGTTGGTCTAAGGAATTTGATGATCCCTATACGACCAAAATTCTTTATACTTCTCTTGTCCGTCCAATTCTTGAGTATGGTTCATGTGTGTGGTCTCCACAATATTCGATCCATCAAGATAGAATTGAATCGGTGCAAAAACAATTCCTATTGTTTGCTCTTCGTGGTTTGAATTGGTTACCATCGTATTCTAGTAGACTTCTTTTAATAAACCTTCCCTCCTTAATTAACCGAAGAGTTATGCTTGGTGTAATCTTCATACATAGACTAATAAATGGTGAAATCGACTCATCAGAGTTGCTTAGTCAAATTAATCTTAGTGTTCCCGTTAGACAGACACGTAACTATATCCCTATATACTATGCTTTGCATGAGCCGTTTCGTGTCCTTTGTGCTGACTACAATAAAATCTTTCGAGTAATTAGTTTAGAAGATTCTATTTTTGCTATAAAAACCTCTATATTAACGTATTTAGCCCGTAGTTTGCTTTAATTCCGTGTTTTTCTACGCGTTTTCGTGTCACTCGTTTGTGGCAGCGCCCCCCGGTCGGTTGGGCGGGAGGTGGGCTGCTATTTTGCCTGGGGTTCGCGCGTAACAAGCTTCGGCTTGGTGTCGCTTGGGCCACTTGAACGTACTGCGCATTGTACATCAACGTCCAAAAAAAAAAAAAAAAAAAAAAAAAATTACGTGATTTTGCTTAGAGTGCAAGAATGAGATCGAAGGGAGCAGCACACAAATTTGTGTGTGCATGTGTGTTTAGCCGGTAAACAAGCTGACGAGTAGCGTGGAGACAACCTTGCGCATCAAGTGTGCTAGCTGCACCTGTATAATTATAGAGACTATAAAAGCTTGTTTTTTGAATGTGCTCAGCATATTGGCAACTTTTCTGTACTGACTCACTCAAATACAATTGCATTGCAGCGTTTCTGCTTAAAACTTATTATTTTATTTATAATCCAGCCCTCCCCATCATCGCAGCTCCCCGCTTACTCGGGGCTCTCACATAATAAATCGAGTCGTGAAGTGAAATGAAACGCAGCTCATAAACCAAACATCAAACGTTTTCGAAGCGATTTAAATGAGTTCGCGTTTTGATAGAAATTTTCTACATGAACCTGCCTTGAATACAATAACCAAAAATGTGACAAAGATTTGACTGCTGAATGGGGAGGGCTGGGTACCGATGGTGGGCCAAGTGAGCCACAAAAAAAAAAGGCGGCAAAAATGGTCAACATTAAAATCAAATAAAATGTTGGGTAAAAATTTGTTAACATTCTGAAACGGTAGCGCAACCTAACCCCTACTACCTCCCTGCCTAACTCACCCAACATGCAGCCCGAGCACGTCCCAAGAACGAAGGCACGCATGGGCAATCCGCCTTTTCACATAACCCTACGACTATCTCGGTCTTCTGCATATTCCCGTGAAATTATGTAGTGGAGGAAGGAGAAAAAGAGCCTGCCATAATTTTTATGACGCTGTACAAGTGTGAAAAAGTGCGCGGGCAGTACAAACGGAACGCATCCTTTGGCCGCGTGCGTGCCGCAGCGGCATTTGTTTAGGCCTGGCCATAAAGAAATCAACAAATTGCCACAATTATTCGGCGCATGCGCGGCCTTCCCTGCGCCTGCATTTTCCTTTTTTTCTTTGGGTTTTTGACTGTCCCCGCGGGACTTTGAGGCGACCGCCAGGATAGCTAAAAGTAAGCGCGTTTTTCTCATAAATCCCTAGTCGAGCGGAAGTAATTCCGTTTTTTATTTTATTTTTTTGTGTGTGTACTTTTGAATTCAAAATTTATTTTGTTTGCCTGCGATGCTTAATTTTTGTTCGGCATTCGATTTTTAATTAGGGCGACAAAGAGACCGCACAAAACAACACAACATTTGAATTTCGTTTGTCAGATGCGTCCTTACAGATAACACACAGAGAGAAAGAGACAGCGGAAAGAGGTATTAGAAATGGGGTGACAAAAATCGAGCTGACTTGAGGGAATTTTTTTTTTATTTATTCATGTAGACAACCTTCTTAAATCAAGAACGGAACATGGAAAACGGTTGTTTTTTTTAATATGTTTTATAGGGGTTATTTTAATGGTTGCTAATGCAAAGAAACAGAGAGAGAGAAAGAAAGAAAGGCTGGGATTTGCATATAGAAATCTTGTCTGGGCTATATATATACAGGGTTGCCCATATTCGACGGACCCATCTGGCAACGCCATAACTTTTGACAGAGATGTCAGATCGCTTAATGACATACCGCGTTTGAAGCGTCAGTCCAAGCAGATTTTTACCATGGAACAATACCACAATGCCACGCGAGCGCTCTGAAATAGTTGAAATTTACATTCAACAGAACAAGTCAATTGTGAAAACTCAACGTGCTTTTAAAAAAATTAAAAAATGTGAAAATGTGGGACCGTAAATAAGCAAAATTGCCGTATTTACGCCACTGAAAATCCTCAGGAGATTCAAGAAGTGCCTCTTCATGACGAAAAAGTCACAGTTTGGTGCGGCGTTAGTGCGAAAACGGTCATTGGGCCGTTTTTCTTCCAAAATGAAAATGGCCATGCTGTTACCATCAACCAGGAGCGTTATCGCGACATGATGACCAATTTTGTGATGCCAATTATTCGTCGAAAGCGTATGAGGCAGTTCTGGTTTCAACAAGACGGCGCTCCACCGCACACAAGTCGCATAACAATCGATTTTCTGAAGAAATTGTTTCCGGGCCGTTTGATGTCGAAAAGTGGTGATTTGGACTGGCCACCGCGTTCGCCCGATTTGACGCCGCCTGACTTCTTCTTGTGGGGATATTTGAAGTCAAAGGTTTACGTTAACAAGCCAAGGACCGTAGAAGAGCTCAAGGACAACATTCGTGAAGAAATAGCCGCTATTCCGGCCGAAATGTTGGCGAAAACGATGGAAAATGCTGCAAAAAGGGCACAATACGCCATCAACGCCAGAGGCGGCCATTTGAGAGATATCATATTCAAAAATTGATGTAAACAAATCTACTTGGAACAAATTAAATGATTAAGATTGCCAACCGCCAAATTTTTATTTTTTTTTGATTTATAAAAAAAAAAAAACATGGGTCCGTCGAATATGGGCAACCCTGTATAAAGTTAGTCCCGTGCGACATCGTAAGTGTGAAATTTAAAAATGTTTGTTACATAAATGTTTTATTTTTTAAAGTCATACTTTTTAATTATTTAAATCTGAATGAGCTTTTGCTCAAAAGAGTTGCAAACGGTGAAGAGAAATGCTGAAGGGCGATCTAATATTTTCATCAAAAGAGCAGCAGAAAATGCAAAAAAAGTAAATTTAAAAAAAAAGTATAAGTTTATTAAAGGGTAAATTCAAAACCATTTTTAAGTGACATCGTTGCACAACATTCTAAAATTTAACAAATTGAAATATTGCCTCAGGCTTCGCTGAAATAAGCTTTTGAATTGTTGATCGCTAAAAGCACTTCTGTCTATGTCCCGTGCGAATGCTTTGGTTTTTTGCAATTATCTTGAAAAGTACAAATTGCTCAAAATCAAACTTAGCACCAATTATTATAAGTTAAGCCAGCCGACAAAATAGAATTCCATTTTTTTTTTTTTTTTTTATCACATTATATGTGTTTGACGGTCGCGTTCGACATAATGGATAAATGTGTATAAATGTAAATTTATTTCCTAAACCAAAAATCTGTTAATCAAAATTGCTATCGTTTATCCATTTATCACTTTTTTTTAGAGTTTTTTATTTTGATTATTATATGGCCGAATTAAAAAAAAATCTATGTCTATTGTTTATGATTATGAAGCTAATGGATTTTTAAAACGGTTTAAGCAGCGTGTTCATCAAAGCGTTTAATGATGCGATTGGTCAAAAAAAAAAAAAAACAATCATTTACATTAACATTAACAACAGCTGGTCTCAACAGAGCTCCCCTCTCTACTCGCTTAACATTTTCGTACTTTCAGTATAAGACTGCTAAGTTGGCTTTAGCAGTGAGAGCCAGAACGTGACGGAAATAGCTGACATTTCGAAAAAGAGAGCATCACACATACAGCGAGAGAGGAAGAGAGAACAGACAACCTGTAAGAATTCAATGAGAGTATTGCTGCTGCTGCTGCTGGTGGTTGTTGTTGTTTTCGTTATGATTATGAGAGTCTATCAAAAAACTTGTCTGTGTGTGTGTGTGTGTGTGTGCGTGCGTTGGAATATGATGGCAGATATGAAAAGGGCAGATCCCAACGTTGATGCTGCTGTCGCTGGTTGGGCAAATGGCGTTTGTAGCCATTTATGAATTATGTATTGGCTCGGGTACATAAACAAACCCTCACTTACACACACACACACACAAACAGGATAGAGGCGCCCCCTTTGGTTTATGAGTGCGCCGTTTTCTTACTGGTGCGCAAGGTGGCGAGATTGGCTTTCGTGCTTTTTTTTCACTCATTTCGCATTGTTTCTTTCTGTTTTTAACATGTATTATTTTCCTTTTCCTACAGTTTTCTGCATTTTATTGGCCACCCCACCCAACTGTAAATTTATGACAGTCGTTCGGCTAACCCCCTCCCTTGCACCTACCGAGGACGCCAGCGACGACGTTGACTTGACTTTTCGCTTGGCAGAGACGGCAACAGCGACAGCAACGTTGGCAGCATTATTAATGCTTTCTTTTATTTACATTATTGTTGTTGTTGTTGTTTTTTTCTGATTGGTAAGTTGAACTCGTTGGTACCCGAACTGCAACTTGGATTCTTTCCGATTCTTCTGGTATTTTTTTTATAACTTATTTAAAATATGGAAAGCGATTTTTAATATTTTATTTTGCTTGTTAAAATTGTTTTTTCTATTGGTTAAGTTAGTGAGGCTCGAGTTTAGTTTTCGATAACTATTTTATTTATTTTATTTTGCAATAATGAATCAATATTTTTGTAAATATGCGGTATTTGTCTGTATTTAAGTCTTCTTCCTCTAAGCATTCTCTCGATTGTACACTCAGAAAAATTAGGTCTAATAATTCCAAAATCAAGCACATTCGTTGACAAAAGTAATACCGTTTTTTTTTTGGAATCGTGAACAGTCCGCTGTTAATTTTTATAAATAATTTTATTACGTTTATTAAAAAAAATTACGATTAAACTGTAATTTTTCCATTGTTTTCATAAAATGACTCAGCTAATGCTTTTGTATTATTGTATAATGTATATTCTACATCTTTCGTTTGGATTAGGTAGTTCGAATCGAATTCCAGATCTCCAATTGTGGTAGCTTCGCAACAGTAGAAAAAACGATTTGGTGCTCCGTTTTAAAACTTTCTCTGAACTTTTCGAGGTTTATTGTAGGCACTTTAAGCTTTTCTTTCAATTGGCGTAAGCTGTGTTCCTGCCATCCCCAAATAAGTGTTAGCTTGATGTCGACACTACTTGGACATCTTTTTCGATGGCTTTCTAAATCGAATAATTTTTACACAATTTGAACTGTCCAAACTGCCCTAATGCACTTTTGCTTCTTGTGCTTTATGTAAACGTTTTTAGGTCAAATATTAGTTTTGTAAAATTTTTAACAAGTAAAAAAATGCTGTTCAAGCTTGGCTCTTGTGCATTCAAATTGTTATATAAAATTTAAATATTTTAATTTACATTTAAAAAAATGTCTTTTAACTATGCAAACTGTCGTTCTTCCTGCTCTGTGCGGGCTGCCCCAAAATGTAGGCAATAAAAATTACGGTTCGCAATGACATCCGGTGTGTGTCCCTTGAAGTATGCAATATAAATTACAGTTCGTAATTCCTTAGGAGCCCCAAAAAGCAGGCAATACATATTTATTTTTATTAATGCAAAGCAAACGGATCACAGAAAAAAAGGTAGAATAAAATGGAAACAAATTATTTTTGAATAAAAATTCGATAATTAGGAAAGCACCAAATCTGTATTTTAAATTTAGATAAAAGCGCGTTTTGACCTCATTTGGTAGTTATCATAAGGTTGAGATAAAAAAATTGGTAAACCAGTTGTATATTAAGGTAAGTTTCAACAGGAGAACAGTGATTGGAAGCAAGTTGAGTTTGAGGGTGAGAATATAAGGGTGGATTATGGCTATATATGGGCATTTCCACCAAAACGTCCACCGAGACCAAAAATTTTAAAGTCAACAATAACAGTCAAATTGTACTAATATAAACTAATTTAACATTTATTTATAACCCACTTCGAGATATTCAAAAGCAAAGTCGCGCAAGCTCAACTATTCTCAGTATGATATATCCCCTGCACTTTTTGTTTTGATAATTGTTCTTTAATGTCTTTCTTTATGCATAGACTTTTGCATTCTTAAATCTTTCCAAGGATACAAAGAGTCAAATAAAAATGCAAAAGAGACTATGCGATTGGTAAATAACGTAATTTTTTGATTTGCATCATCGCATTTTTCGATGTCCCGTGCGACATTGAAAAACAACATTTATTATCTGTGCGTCAAAAGTACATGTGAAAGGCTTATCCAATATTGAGTACAAATAGTGATTTTTAATACAATTCAAATAAAAAGAATCATGCTGAAAAATGAGAATATTTGTGATCTGAGTACTTATATAAAGTTGGTCCCGTGCGACATCGTCAGTGTGAAATTCAAAATTTTTTCTTACATGAATGATTTTTTTTTTGTAAATCATAGTTTTTTATTTTTTATATCTAAATGAGCAAAAACGGCGGCGAAAAAAAAAATTTAAAGAGCCTGTATACGGAAGAGAAAAAAGTTAAAGTACGATCCAATATTTAAAAAATTTTTTTTAGTTTTTTGTTATTATGCCAAAATTAATACATTGAAATCTTTTGTTGACTTAAAAACATTTTAACTCCGCTTATTTATATATAATTTCCTTAAAAAGTTACTGAAATAACATTATTATTATGACGGAAGAAAATGTCCCATACGACATGTCCCGTGCGAAAGTGCTTAAAATTGAATTTTAAGAAATGTATAAGTTAATTTTGGGTAAAATCAAAACCGTTTTTAAGTGTCATCAATGTGCAATTTTCTTAAATTTAACAGATTGAAATATTGCCTCAGGATTCGCTAAAATCGGCTTGTCAATTGTTGGTCGCAAAAACCACTTCTGTTTTTGTCCCGTGCGAATGCCTTGTTTTTTGTAATTATCTTGAAAAAAAAATAATTGCCCAAAATCAACCTTAGCACCAATTGTAGGGCCAATTAAGAGCAATAAGTTAAGCCTTTTGTCAAATCAAAAATACGTTTTATTTTTACTTTTTTTCCACTTCAAAAGTGTACGAAGGTCCAGTTCGACATAATGGAAATGCCCATATGCTATGATTTGCCAGATCTGAAGAATGAATCCTTTGGAGGCGCCTTCTTGCCCTGATCCCTGATGCGTTTTAGAAGTTTTGATTGAAGTGAGTTTTTACTGCAATGCCATAGAAATATAATAAATTAAATGTTTTCTTACTTGCTAATGGATCGGAGCTCAGTAGTAATATATTACTCAAGCTCGACTTTCATGTAACACTTAAAATCTGACGTGTGTGACGAAGTCAATACACTTTACTAGTTTTATATATAGATTCGGCAACTTCTTTAGAGAGTTCTCAAATCGATACTAGTGCATATTTGATACCATTGATAAAAATTTTCGTTAACTGACGCAATAACAAAAATACTTTTTTGTCAGTACTTTAGAATTGTCTAGAGTATTTTTTCTAAAGTTCTCAACATTTTTATCATAAACATTTTAAATATTTATGGCTGTGTCCAATTTTTACTTTGTAGTTTCTTTCACTCAATTTAAGACATGTTCCGTTGATTTGAATTAGATTTCTGTCCATTCGAAAACCTCCCAAAAAAAGCCACCTGCCAACGCATTACTCATCTTCCAAATGGTTTTACGCCAAGTTTTTTTTTTCAATCCAAAAGCCATAAATAAATTTTGTTTTGTTCAAATTCAAGTGTTTTTTTATTGTTCGTAATCACAACTTAGTCAGTCCAAGGTTGCCGGTTGTTTTTTACTCATAAGTTTCAACTTTAAAATTTCAAAAGCAATTTCTTTGTTCAGATGTGTGTACCCCTTTCCCTTCTCCCACCCACTTCTAAATCACGATCAGCTGGAACAGTTGGTTTTTTGGTGACTTTAAAAAGGGAAAATCAATTGAATAGACCGAAACAGTTTAAAGCTCAACACCCACACGACTTGCAAAAGGCATTTGTGTAAATCAATAACCAGAGGTGACAGCTACAGCAAGAGCGAAAGAGAGAGATAGAGAGCGAGACGGGCAACATAAGCAATAAGAAAATAATTAAAGAAGTGGGAGTAGCCCAAAAGTCACAAAAACCAACAAAAAAAAAAAAAAAAAGAAAGAAAAACAACAACAACAGCAACAACAATTTGATGAATGGCTCATAATATTCGACGAGCTCGCACACACACACACACACACACACACCGAAACTGACGAATAAGCGCAGTCACCCAAAGCAGACATTGGTTGTGCTGGGGCAGGGGGGGAAGAACCGAAAATCTTATAAAACCGAAATTAAAAAAGCAACAACAAGCATAACAATAGCATTGGCTGGGCGGCGGTGGTGGGGGGAGCGCTCATAACTGCGCGCCCAAAAGCTTAAGAGCTAGAGAGAGAGAGAGGCACACTATAAGCCAACGAGAGAGCCAGGCTAACGAGACTAAGTGCAAGCGAGATGGCTACCAAAAAAAAAAGGGCCGTCATGTGGGCGGGCGACGGGGAACCAGTTGCCTCGGCATATGAATTATGATAAATTATTAATCAAGAGCAAGTGAGACAGCAACAATGCAGCACTGCGAGAGCGTAAAAAAGTCAAGAAAAGGCGGAAGGAAGTTACGACGAGCCGAGTGGAAGCCGAGCGTGGCGGCGGCTCATAATTTTTCCAACAAGTTTCATAAATGTCCGACGCTCAGGTAAGTTGGGGAGAGAGCACATCCTGTTGCCGCTTTAAGTGTGTGTGAGAGAGAGAGGTTGGCTCTCTTACATAGCCTTAGAGGTAAGAGGTCGATGGCAACAGTAACAGAGCTCATTTAAAGCCAAACAGAGCAAGCGAGATGAACCTACAAAAGCGGCAGCGAAATTTAATAAAAATTATGATGAGAGGGAAAAACGTTGTGAGATAGAGAGAGCGAAAGCATATGAAAAATTATGTGTGTGTGTGTGTGTGTGTAAGGTGGGTTGAATGATTGTCAGGATATGCCAGTTTTTCAGTAATAATAAAAATTCACACACACACACACACACAAAGCGCACTCGTATTAACAGAGAGTTGCGCATGTAAACCGGTCGGCGGCGCTGCTGCTGTCGTTGTCGCTGCTGCTGGCTGCGTGGCTGTTATTGTTTGTCTCAGTGTTATTTTGACGCGCGTGCTGAAACGTTGTGCCACAGACGGAAGATTTTAACGGGCAGCGCAAGAAAAGTAGCGAGTTTCTGCATTTTCCTTCCTTCAAGAAGAAAACATTGTGCGCGATATTTTCTAATCAGATTTAGACTAAAGATGAGTTAATGACAGTGGTCGATCGGCTGATCCCAGCAGCAGCAAATCAAAAAACTACCGACGGCAAAACGCGAAATAGTGTTGACATGGAGCCAGTGTTCAGTGTCTGACCAAACAAATTTGAGCCCGCGCGGCCCCCCCTAATCTCCGCCCTTAATTACCATGTTGAACGGCTTTGAGTTAAGTGTCGATTAGTTAACGTTTTTCCCCCACCCCACCCCCCAAAATAAAATCAAAATCAAAATAAGAAAACAAAACAAATTCAATCTACAAATTTTCTTCTGATGAAAAATCACTTGTCCAACAACGTTCTGTGTGCAATGCGTAGTGACTTCAAGGATAATCACCAGGAGACCATCAATAAAATGATACAATTTGGTACAGTGAAATATGGCATTGTCAAACAGCTGAAGGATCGCGCTAGAAGCGCAGATAAAGGTAAGCTTATGAAAAATTAAAGAATAAAAAAGCTAAATGAGAAAAGCACAAAAATTTAGTAAATGTAAATGTTAAATAAAAAGCTCATAATTTTCTGAAGAATTTTTCTGCATTTTCAAAGTGGAGACTTTAGCCCAAGCAAAATATGTTCGATCGCATATGCTTTTCAGAATTTGGTTTGTGTCTGCAAATTTATTTTTATTTCTACGAAAATATACGTTAATACATGCTCAATTTTGAGTTTTACAAGATTTTCACAAAATTAAAAAAGAAAAAAAATCAAGCCATTGAATGTTATTAAAAATCCAAATTTTTAAAGCTAAGGTTCATGAAAATTCTACTAAAAAGCCCAAAATAGAAAATTTGTCAGCACTATTTGAGCAAATTACTTGACTGTGGATCCATTGCTTTAGTTTGAAGTCCTGTGTAAACCAAAGAACAATTTTCCGTAAAATTTTGACAATTTATTTGCCTGACGGACCTTAGCTTTAAAGTTCTAAAACCAGTTTGCCCATCCACAGCCAAAACGGTTTAAATTCATATATGCTCTCTCTCTACTAAACCTTCAGAAGAATCCTAAAGCAAAAACAAATGTGATATGGGCATTTCCATTATGTCGAACTGGACCTTCGTACACTTTTGAAGTGAAAAAAAAGTAAAAATAAAACGTATTTTTGATTTGACAAAAGGCTTAACTTATTGCTCTTAATTGGCCCTACAATTGGTGCTAAGGTTGATTTTGGGCAATTAATTTTTTTTCAAGATAATTACAAAAAAACCAAGGCATTCGCACGGGACAAAAACAGAAGTGGTTTTTGCGACCAACAATTGACAAGCCGATTTTAGCGAATCCTGAGGCAATATTTCAATCTGTTAAATTTAAGAACATTGCACATTGATGACACTTAAAAACGGTTTTGATTTTACCCAAAATAACTTATACATTTCTTAAAATTCAATTTTAAGCACTTTCGCACGGGACATGTCGTATGGGACATTTTCTTCCGTCATAATAATAATGTTATTTCAGTAACTTTTTTAAGGAAATTATATAAAAATAAGCAGAGTTAAAATGTTTTTAAGTCAACAAAAGATTTCAATGTATTCATTTTCGGATAATAACAAGAAACAAAAAATTTTTTTTTAAATATTGGATCGTACTTTAACTTTTTTCTCTACCGTATGCAGGCTCTCTAAATTTTTTTTTCGCCGCCGTTTTTTGCTCTTTTAGATATAAAAAATAAAAAACTATGATTTACAAAAAAAAAAATCATTCATGTAAGAAAAAAATTTTGAATTTCACACTGACGATGTCGCACGGGACCAACTTTATATAAGTACCCAGATCACAAATATTCTCATTTTTCAGCATGATTCTTTTTATTCGAATTGTATTAAAAATCACTATTTGTACTCAATATTGGATAAGCCTTCCACATGTACTTTTGACGCACAGATAACAAATGTTGTTTTTCAATGTCGCACGGGACATCGAAAAATGCGATAATGCAAATCAAAAACTACGGTTTTTAGCAATCCCATAGTATCGTTTGCATTTTTTTTTTTGACTCTTTGTATCCTTGGAAAGATTTAAGAATGCAAAAGTCAATGCATAAAGAAAGACATTAAAGAACAATTATCAAAACAAAAAGTGCAGGGGATATATCATACTGAGAATAGTTGAGCTTGCGCGACTTTGCTTTTGAATATCTCGAAGTGGGTTATAAATAAATGTAAAATTAGTTTATATTAGTACAATTTGACTGTTTTCCTATGAAAATATCATAAAGCAAGGGGTTTTAAAAAACTTTAAAATTTTTGGTCTCGGTGGACCTTTTGGTGGAAATGCCCATATATAAAATAATATTAATATTGAAGAAGGTGTTCGAAAGGTGTTATGTTATATCAAGCAATTTAAAATTTGAAAATATCAGAAGGATAAAAATAAAAATAAAGTATCCAAAAAAATTGTGTTACAAGCTCAGAGAATTTGACAGACTCGAAACGAATTAAAATAAGAATTATGCTGGCCGGCTTGGAAGTTCTCCACTTAGTCACTTATTAAGATTACTTGTACTTGAATTTTTTATTATTTTATATTTTTTTCTCAAATTAGAAATCAGTATACAAACTAGTGTGTGTGTAAATGTAGGAAGCCTTTTCGATCCTCTAAAGTATATATATTCTTGATCCGTCTGTACGTATGAGTGCATTGATCTAAGAGATTGTACGAGCCTGAGGCTATTCAACTTGCAGGCAGATCAAGTTTATTTTTTATTTTTGTCACGCCCCCTTTCTCTCCATAATTTAAAAAAAAATACAATTTTCCAAAATTGTGTAGTTAGATTTTAGATTTAGATTTTAGAAACTTCTGAAAAGGTCGTCGTCATTATTTTTTAATTCACCATGTAAAGTTTTCCAAACGGATGAACGATAGTCAAGTTATTAGCCGGCCGCAACCGAGATGGGCAGCACTCTTTTTTTTTAATTATATACAAACTTTAGCAGGTACAGAGTATATTTATGTAGTGTTAAGGGCTTATAGCAGAATTCTAGTTTACCTATAGGGTGGCTGGTGAATGATGCTTCATTATTGTATTGTAGTAATAGTACACTCTGAAAATAAATCAAAGAACTTTGTGCTTGAATGAAGTTCAAACGGTGTCAATAGTACGGTAAGTACAAAATACTTGAAATACTCTGAAACGATGTCTCTGTATTGAATCAAATATGGTACAGGTGTAAGTGGACTACGTTATAAAATCCATCTCGATCGTACTAGAATTCTGACAGTCTTTTTTTCTGAGTGTAGTTTTATTCAAACAAAATAACATATAAGTTGCCAGTAAGCACACCGGATTTCTCGAAAGATTGGGCAGATTCCAATAAAGTGACGAGTGTCTTTTATTGCGTTAACGTTGCACAAGGTGCGAGTAATTAATGTACGGCCTGTAATTTAGTTGGAGCAATTCGCATCGAGCTCTTAGTGACTGTATTTTTCACAGAAATAATTATTGTCCCCCAGAGAAAAGTTCAATAGTTTGTTTGATTTGTGCAGTCGATTCTCTCTAGGATCTCTTCGTGTGCATCTTTCTAAAATGCTTTATCATCTATTAAAAACTGATAGTTGTGTTCATTGGCTCGTCTCGAAACAAGTTAGAATTTAGCAAGAAACAGCTCAAGTGTCTGAATTTTTTTAAGAAAGGGATTTTAAAGAACATTTTTGTGATTTGAGCAGGCCATTTTGTGTTTTTTCTGCCTCTTTGACACATTCACACTGGCCTACTAGGATTCAATTCAATCTGAAAGTATGCAAAATTCGCTGTCAAGTAATTGAATACATTTTTATGCGTTTATGTAGGACTGGGTTATACCAAAATGCCTGAGGCTACTGTGTGTTTTTGTTTATTATTAATAACAGTTTTTACCTTGAAGAACAAATTAATTTTTAGTTTATTATTTCCTCTCGTCGCATGCCCTGTTAAATAATGTTTGCACATTAAATCAAAAATATAATTAATTAAGTTGGTATATGCAAATTGCCCAAAGCTTTCAACCGCCCTCCAAACCATCTTAAACAAAAATATAACAAATTTAACGACTTCACCGCAGCAACTGAAGCCATATTTTAATCATATTGATTTTAAAGTTGCCCCAAAATGAAATTGATTTTTGATTTAAAGACTTACAATAATAAAAAACAAAACTGGAAATGCTAAATCAAAATATAAATTATATTTAAAAACTGGTGCATATCTCCTCGCCAAGCTAACCCGATATTCACATTTTGGTTTTTAATGGCTGGCATTTTGATTTTCCATTTTGTGGTTGACCATTTTTATGTGTCTTATCAAGAGGCTTGAAAAGAAACAGTTAAAACGTGGGCCGAACAAAAAGCCAAACAATATTTAACATATTTTTTAAGCAAAAATGACAAATTTGTTAATTAACAGCAAATGGTTCAGTCGGGAAAATGCGTTTGAAAACTGAAGCCAAAGACTTTCTAATATATATATATATTTTTTTTAATAATTTATAGACAAAATTTCTCTTATAAGTTAAAGACTAAAACAGTATATAATTTTGTGTACAACTGAGTATGAAAGGGTGGGAGAGTCAGCAATAAATTTGTTTCCGTTCCAATAACAAATAAAGAAAAAAAAACCAATTAAAGCCCTATTTTTTAATGATGTATTTTGGAATGCTGAACTCAAAAATAAATTTCAAAAAATTTTTATGGATACGTTTTTGAATTCCTTTTAAGCCATATCTCGAGTTACAAACTTTAGTGAAGTAACAAGGGATTAATCAAAAGGTTATGAAATTTCCAATAATCTAGTCAAAGAACATTTTTCAATCGGTTTAGTAGTTTAAAGTAAGAAGCAAATTCGAAAAAAAAATTTTTCCAAAACGTGAAAAATTTGTTCTAAAATCTGTAAATGGTTGAAATAAAAAAAATTTTTTCACAAATTGCCCTATTACGAAGAAAATAAGGCTTAATGACGAAAATCTGTGGTAAATAGCGAAGTTGTAAGCAATTGTGTGAAAAACTAGGTGTCAAATTTGGCTAATTTACGTGTTCATTAAAAAAATTTTTTTTACTTTGCTTCTCAATGTGGTCAATAGAAGCCAAATCAAGAAAAATTAAGAGCAAGTCCAAAAACGAAGAAAAATTAAAAATACTTTCTAATAAATACATAAAACAATGAAATTTGACTGTTAGTACTTGTACCATTGCTCACAGCCTTTATTTATCCATAGATATTCTTTACCAATGCCTTATTTTTGTAGATGCTATTCGTAAGAACAAAAGATAAAAACATTTTTCGTTTCACCTTTACAGATTTTAGGAAAACAAAATTTGCGTTTTTGAAAAAAACCATTTTTTTGAAATATTTTTGCTTGTAGCATTTAACTACTAAACCGATTAAACATGAAAGCATACCCATTAGATAATACCTTGAGAAAAGTTTTACTCGAGATATGTTATAAAATGTAAAATATCTATAAAAACTAATTTTGAATTTAATTTTTGAGCTCAGCATTAATACATCATAAAAAAACAGTTTCTTAAGACCGGATGGTTCTTAAACGCGGAACGTTCTTTTGCTCTATAGTTAATTTTATGAACTAGTTCATTTTAAGCTATAGTTAATTATGAAATAGTTATTTTATGAATTAAAACTTCTCTCCTTCGAGCCGGATCTTATCTAGAGTTAGAGAATCTTATTGACTATGATGACCTACTTCATTAGCTCATTTTTTTGAACATGTTGATTTTATGAGCTAGTTTATTTTAGTTCAGTTTGGAGCTGTGGATAAAAATGTTCAAAAATTTACTAAAGGTTAAAAAGTGAATTGTTCAAAATATTGAACAATAGTTCAAACACTGAGACCAAATTCATTCGTTCATTTTAATGACCAGTTCATTTTAACTAGTTCAAGAAATTCGGCACAGCTTTACTTGAATCACATTTCAAAACCTGTTAATCATTTGTAGAAGTTGCCAGTACAAAAATAATAGTGGTTTTCGAGAGTTGAAGGCAACAAGTTGGCAGTTCTGAAAGTCACTTTAAAGCAAGCCTAACGCATGACTAGAATATCAAAAGCCTTGCCTGGTATTTCTTTCCATTTTCATCGCTGATCATGGCAAATTACACTCAATAATTTTTTTTTTTTACCAACAAGGTGATAAACATTTTGTGGGCTTTATTATCAATTTGTTTCGCGCCGTTTTTTATTTATTTCGTTTAACATACATATAATTTTTGTATATATGCCTGCGTTTGCATTAATAAATGTTAACTCATTAGTGCGAGACCATAAATTAAATTAATATATCGGCAAAATTGGCAGCAGCAACGCGCGTATTTCCATATGATTTATATGGAGTATATATATACATACCTTTGCTGCTATATATATAGTCACATATATGTTTATACATATATTTTGTATGTACATATGTATTTGCTCATCAATTTAACTTTTTTTTTTTTTTTTTGCGGTGTTTTGTAATCCAAGTCGCGCGCATAACTTAATGACATTAATTATTTAATTATTTTTATTTATGCGATTTGCTTTTCGCCTTTTTTTTATTCTTCGTTTAAAGTTTCATAGGCCAATTGGTTTGTGTACTACATAAAATTCAATTCGCACCCCTGGACTTGGATATTATTATTGAATTATGCCATTCCCTTTTATTTTTGTTGGCTGCATATTTGTTGCCACTCGATGGAAAACGATTTGCATATTTGCTGTATTTGTTGATGGAACAATGACCAGCCCTACGCAAGACTAATTTATGCCAAGTAGAGAGGTACTTAGTAAGCCCGTTTTAAATTTAAACACAAAGTATATGGAATGCCCAGATCAAGAATATTTGATTATTGCATTTTATAAACGAATATATTTTTCTCTTTAGCTAGCTTCTAAAAGAGTGAAGTACCATGCTGAAAAATTTTATTCTATATTATTAAATACATGAATGATATCCGGCAATATATAGCTTAATGCTAGCTAATTGTTATTTTCCTGGATCTAAAAAAAAACACAATTAATTTATACTTAGAGAAAAAACTAGTACAAATAAATTAAGGGTATTCGCTAGTCCTGAGAAACTTATTAATCTATATATACAAAAGATGTCAACCTGACTGACTTAAAGAAAGAAAGCTGAATTTTGAGGTGTTTTTGAAAATTCTGTCGTGAAACGTGGATAATTCTAGAACTATTTGAAAATTCAACAAAGACTGTAAACCAAATTTTTTAAAAATTCACTCACTTTAAAATTTTGGTAAATGTACCCAATAAATCGGAAAATCCTTGTTTTTCATCTGACCAAAACCCTTTTTTGAATTCGAAAAATTTGTAGTACAAAATGTAAAAAAAAAGTTTTTAAAAGTACCGAAGGTACACGAGTATAGGTTTGTGCAAATGTATGTAATAGGGAAGGGCGGCCCCGACCCCCCCCCCCCCCTCTTCTAATTCATTCTTTCAAGGCCCCATAAACGCTTTTTTTCGATTCGAACTTTTAGTAAAACGGGGGAAGACCAAGTAGAAGGAGCGGCTGTTGAAACCGCGGATCCCGCGCTAAAAAAGAGTAAGGAAAACATTATTTACGAGCCCGTCCTCACGGCGGCGGCCCCGGCGGGGGAACCTGATTTTAAAAATAAAGATTTCATTCTTTCGGCTTTAAATCATCCTTTAAATCTGATTCAATCTTTAAGATTGCTTTAAGGTGATTTATAAATCTTTTAACTAATCGTTGTTCATTTTGGTTTAATTCATTTGATTTAAATCATTGAAGATTCTAAATCTCCCAGATTTAAATCTTCAAGATTTAAATCATTTGATTTAAATCAAGCTATTAATCAATGATGTTTAAAATAATTAGTTGCAATCATTTTGAAAAGGTTTAAATAGCTGTGATTTAAATCTAATGATTTAAACTTTGAAGGATTTAAATCACAAATTGAAATCTTGAGAGTTAAATCTGTGATTTAAATCCCAATGAAACTTAATTCAAATTTTTAATCTGTTTAGATAAATATAAAATTTAGACTTAAGGTAACTGCAATCCATTAAAAAAACTCTGATTTAGTTGAATGCTCATGTATTTGACCATGTTTTACTGTGTTTGGTTAAACGATTTTTGTTCACTTTCAAAAGTTAGCAACTGCCTTCCCAAATGTTCATCCGTAAGACAACCTCGCCTTGGTGTATTTAGAAATGAAGCATGCGAAAAAGACTCTCCACGGCTCCTGAAGATGGCAGCGGACAATTAAATTTAAGAAATGCTTTCTTCATAAGGTAATAGTTATTTACATTTGTAAGCCGCACGGGTTATCGGCAACTAGCATATAACTCCGATTGCCATTCATGAGAACCGCATTGGGACTGCTCGTCGGGGGTTTCTAGAAAAACATTAGGTTACAATTTTAAATATTTTGTTGGATACAAAGTTTTAACGAACCTAATATTCAAAATCAAAATATTTAGATGCCTCCGAATCATCAATCTTATTTACCTCTTCAGATGGACCGCATCCTTAAAAAAGTTTTTGAGTGCCGTCTTCACAGTTTCCATCACTTCGGCTTCTTTATAGCTATCGGAGAGCTGGATTTTATTGCCGGTCCTTTCCGGTTTGACTGAAGGGGCAAGAGACGGCTAATAACTGATTCGACCCTTAAAATTAACATATGTGTCGAATCTGTTGTCCAATGCTGATAGCATCGTTGCCATTTTCAACAACATAATCACTGGAAGATAAGAGATTGGCTGGGGGAAGGATAAAAACAACAATAATTCGAGTAATATAATGGTTATTTTATACTGCCCTTTTCAACTATTTCGGGGAACTCTTGAAACAAATATGGCAATTCTTCGACAATATTTTGCGAAAAAGGTATCATCTGAAATCTCCAAGTTTCCAATATTTTCAATATGACTCTGCGGCAGACCTATCAATTTGTTTCTTTTTTCGAACTGATTGTCCGTCTTGCAGATTTTTAGCGGTTCGAAAAACTTTTTTCCCGTGTCGATGGTAAATCCGGATCTAAGCGTGCAAGAAATCGTAAAATTTTTCAGACAAAGAACGTTTATTAAACGAAAGTCGTCTGACCTCACTTCAAACTTTCAAAGTGAGCCTAAGGAAAGCTGAAATTTTCACAGGAGTTTTGAGCACTAAGGCGGGGTTTTTGAAAATTCCACCCTAAGGGGTGGAAAACTCCCGGAAAAGCTACTATGGGGAAAATTTTGTTTTTCATCCGATTGACTTGAAATTTGGTTTGTAAGTAAAGTAAGCGAAATAATTGGACACCTGTTTCCCAGATTTCGGAAAATCCGCACACAAGGAAAATGGCCGGAAAATTCTTCATGGAAAAAACTATTTTTCATCCGATTGACTTCAAACTCGGTTTGTGAGGATGGTAAGCAGAATAATTAGACTTGAGATTTTCCGATGATGGAAAATCTGCCCGAAAAGTCGGGAAATTCCCGGAAAATTCCATTTGGAAAAAACTATTTTTCATCCGTTTGGCTTCAAACTCGGTTTGTAAGGGTAGTATGCTAAGTAATTGGACATGAGATTTTCAAATGTTGGAAAATCCGCCCACAAAGAAAATACCCGGAAAATTCTATATGAAAAACTATTTTTGATCCGATTGACTTCAAACTCGGTTTGTAAGGATAGTATGCAAAATAATTAGGCATAAGATTTTCCGATGTTGGAAAATGCGCCCGAAAAGTCGGGAAATTCCCGGAAAATTCCATATGGAAAAAACTGTTTTTCATCCGATTGGCTTCAAATTCGGTTTGTAAGGATAGTATGCTAAATAATTAGACATGTGATTTTTCGATTGTGGAAAATCCACCCACAAGGAAAATAGCCGGAAAATTCTTCATGGAAAAAACTATTTTTCATCCGATTGACTTCAAACTCGGTTTGTGGGGATGGTAAGCAAAATAATTAGACATAAGATTTTCCGATGTTGGAAAATGCGCCCGAAAAGTCGGGAAATTCCCGGAAAATTCCATATGGAAAAAACTGTTTTTCATGCGATTGGCTTCAAATTCGGTTTGTAAGGGTAGTTTGCTAAATAATTATGCATGTGATTTTTTGTTGGTGGAAAATCCACCCACAAGGAAAATGGCCGGAAAATTCTATATGGAAACACTATTTTTTATCCGATTGACTTCAAACTCGGTTTGTAAGGATAGTATGCAAAATAATTAGACTTGAGATTTTCCAATGTTGGAAAATCCGCACGAAAAGGCGGAAAATTCTATATGGTAAAACCTATTTTTAATCCGATCGGCTTCAAAATCGGTTTGTGAACACATTAAAGAAAATAATTATACATTTGATTTCTCGGTGGTAGAATTTCTGCCCACAGGCAAGAATAATGGTGGGCGTATTTCGGTTCAGTGACAATGGCTATTTGTGAGCCGATCTGAATAAAATTCGTTTTGTAAGATCTAGGGTCAGAATAAATGGAAACACGTGTTTTTTTATTTCGGGAAGTTCACTGCAAAGGTCGGATTATGGGTGCGGGGGTGGGTTTTTAGCCGATATGTATTAAATTTGGTTTGAAAGCTCTATGGGCCAATTAAATAGGATAAAGTTTTTAGCTTTGCGCTTACTAACCCTCAAGGTCGGATAATGGGTGACGGGGGTGGTTTTAGCGTTTGTACGCTTAACGGGCCAAGTAGGTGGAAAATAATATTCTCATTTCTAATGGTCAGAAAATGGGGGCGGGGGTGGTATCATTGCCAACGTTTGTTTCATTATTTTGTGGCGAAGCGAAGGCGCCGGGTTATATGCTAGTTATTTTTATAGGAGCTAGGTATGGGCAAAAAGCAAGACTCGCTAAGCAACCTTTTTTACTCTTTTAATCATTTTGTGATTTTAAATCATTAAGATTTAAATCATTTTTTTTGATTTAAATCTTTTTAAAAATGATTGCAACATAATTGATTTAAATCATCAATGATTTCAAAAAGAATGATTTAAATCAAATGATTTAAATCTTTGTAGATTTAAGTCTTGAAGATTTAAATCTTCATGATTTTAGATCAATTAATAAACAATCTGATTGCTGAACAATATTTATAAATCATGTTGAATCAAATTTAAATCTTGAGAATTACAAATCAGAATTTGAAGTCAAAAAGATTGCCAACCGCCACATGCTTTCTTACTTGTCACTGACAGCCAAACACCAAAGCCCAAAACGCTTTGAATCAAAAATGGTACGGCACAATCCCATTTTAAATCTAGTCTCATAACTTTTTCCACGGATCGGTTGTAGTCGAGGTGTTAACCCGCAATTTAGCTCCAAAAATATTTCGAAAAATTATCGTTGTTGCGGGGATCAGGCGTGTCGATGGAAAAATTGTCCATTGCTATATCTCGATACATGCTCGGATTGCTGAAGACGAGCGTTTTTTTTATATGAAAAACCTATGGTCATACTGCCGCCCCTTTATTCGTAAAATTGCGGTATGTACTTAACGTGGAAAAAAAATAAGTTCAAAAAGTTAAGTTTTAATTTTGTTATCACTCATACGTAGTGTTGCCTTTGATCTAAAAATATTTTTGTAGCTGGCATTGATTTCCAAAAAAAAAAATGATTTCAAACTTTCAAAGGTGATTTACGCAGAACTGCTTTCAGTTATTTTACATTTCCAAAAGGCAACTCTAATATAAACTTTACCTATAGATTGGGAAAAATTGGGGATGATATAAAAAAAAAAGAGACGCAGCTTAAATTCATATTTGAACAAATTCTCTAATCAAAATGGAAATGTTTTGATAGATTTAAAAAATTACCAAACAGTACAATGTAGTAATGGCTTGATTCTTGAAATTATTTGTGTTGCTTTTAGTTAAATCTAAATCTTCTCGTCGCGCCCCCTAAAACTGAAAATTAAATTTATCTGTTTGACATTTCATTAAGTATATTTTAAAAAGAATCATTTAAGAGGGCGGCCTCTGTGATATTCCATCTTTGCATTAAAAAGATCGATTTTGTGTACATGGTATTATCTCGTGGCAGCAGATTTAATACAAAAAAATTTTTTTCGAGCTTGGATCCATTTTGGAAGTAAAATGGCAAATAATATGCTCACTTTTGCTTTTTATGCTTGATTTGCTGTCTCTTACAAATGATATCGAATGACGATTCAAGTTGTCTATCGATAGTAGTCTTGTTCGGCCCTGATTCAACATTATCCGCTTAAAATTGGACTAACGCCAAATAAAATTATTAAAAAATTGTTTCACTCTTCATTAGTTTCAATTAGTTTCATTCAAAAATGGATTTGCTGAAAGCTGAAAAGCCAAAACAATAAAATAACAAAAATTTGGTTGACAATTTAAAAAAAAAAATAACCTCTAAACATAATTTGACATTGTTAAATGAGGCAAAGTTGATGATTCGGGTAGGGAGTAAAATATGAGAGGTGAGAGAGAGAGGTATTTTACTTACGTATTTGCGTGGAAATATTTTAGTGCAAATTTATGGTTTGACTTAATCCACCTTTAAACTTTTGTACAATTTATTTATATACGATTATAACAATGGGAAATATAATTTCCTGTCGACACAATTTCATATTTATTTACCTCTGCCCGAACAAAAATACATATAAATCTTTTCGATATTTTGTTTGGGCACCCCCCACACACAAAAAGAACTACAAAACTGAAAACCAAATCGTAAGCCAATGGCCTCCCTTCAAATGTTTATTGTTATTTGTAAATTGAACAATTTGATGACTTAAACATGTTTGAAAAAAATGTAAAAGCCACCGCCTGCCAAGTTTATGGCTCACATTATAATTAATTTTAATTAATTAAAATAACATTATAATCATAACTCTCTCTCTCCCTCGCGGTGTCGTTTTTGAACTGCACTTGCCAACATTTTCAAAATGCCAAATCAGGAACTTTTTATCGTCATATTCGTTTTTATACAGAAATAATAATAATCATATTAATGCGATGGATATGCAAATGGCTTAAGATAAACACAAAACTTGCTCAACTCGTTTCTGATTTTTGTGCAGAAATATGCTTTATTATGGCCAGATAGGCTTTAGATAAAAAGAAGTGTAGGGGAGTTCGTTGGCTTTAGCTTTGAATTATATTTTATGGCCGTCGGCTAACACAAATGTCAACTGCTTTTGTCAGCTGGTTTCAAACATGAAAGCTAATTGTTTACAGGTCCCAACTAAAACTAACCAAGCACGAGCAAGGTACAAGAAATGTAATTGCATTCAGAGCCAAACATCTCCAACGCATTGCAATGAACAATTGCCGGCGATTAAGTCATATATGTATGTGCGTGGCGAGAGGGGGAGACTTATCGGGAAACCGGCAAACGGCTGCGGCAGCGGCAGCCAGTGTCTATTTTGGTGTTCTGCTGCTGCTGCTGCTGTGAATGTGGTCGTCACTGTGGGGCAAGCCCGTGTGATAAACTAACAAAAGTGACTTAGTCAAAGAATTCTCCTACTTTTAGCCAAAATAATGAAAAAAACCTAGGCTTCCTTTCTTCAAAGATGCTCCAAACTATCGATAACTCCACTTCTTTGTTGTTTTACCATATAGAATTTTTCCACTTTCGGGTGCTGTTTCCCAACATTGGAAAATCGCAAGTCTAATTATTTTGCATACTGTCCCTTACAAACCGAGTTTGAAGTCAATCGGAGAAAAATAGTGTTTTCCATATACCATTTTCCGGCCATTTTCCTTCTGGGTGAGTTTGCCACCAACAAAAAAACACATGCCTAATTATTTAGCAAACTACCCTTACAAACCGAGTTTTGCCCAAACGGATGAAAAAATAGTTTTTTCCATATGGGATTTTCAGAGAATTTCCCGACTTTTCGGGCGCATTTTCCCAACATCGGAAAATCTTATCTCTAATTATTTTGCTTACCATTCCCACATCCGAAGTCAATCGGATGAAAAATAGTTTTTTCCATGAAATTTTTCCGGCTATTTTCCTTGTGGGTGGATTTTCCACAATCGAAAAATCACATGTCAAATTATTTAGCATAGTATCCTTACAAACCGAATTTGAAGCCAATCGGATGAAAAATAGTTTTTTTGCATATGGAATTTTCCGGGAATTTCCCGACTTTTCGGGCACATTTTCCAACATCGGAAAATCAACGTCTAATTATTTTGCATACTATGCTTACAAACCGATTTTAAAGCCAATCGGATCAAAAATAGTTTTTCGCACGGAATTTTCCGAAATTTTCTTTGTGGGGGATTTTCCAACATTTAAAAATCTCATGTCCAATTACTTGAATCCTTACAAACCGAGTTTGAAGCCAATCGGATGAAAATAGTTTTTTCCATATGGAATTTTCCGGGAATTTCCCTGACTTTTCAGGCAGATTTTTCATCATCGGAAAATCTCAAGTTTAATTATTCTGCTTACCATCCTCACAAACCGAGTTTGAAGTCAATCGGATGAAAAATAGTTTTTTCCATTGAAGAATTTTCCGGCCATTTTCCTTGTGGGGCGGATTTTCCGAAATCTGGGAAACAGGTGTCCAATTATTTCGCATACTTTACTTACAAACCAAATTTCAGTCAATCGGATAAAAACAAAGTTTTCCCCATAGTAGCTTTTCCGGGAGTTTTCCACCCCTTAGGGGTGGAATTTTTCAAAACCCCGCCTTAGTGCTCACTTTCAACTCATAAGGAAACTTCTGCGAAAAATTTCAGCTTTCTATGTCTTACCTTGTACGTTATTGTCAATTAGAAAAACAATCAATTATTCATCAAGAAAAAACTTTTTTTTTAAGAGAGACAAAGTGAGATCGACTGTAAGTGTGTAGTAGTCTGGCTCTAAAGTTTGTATATAGCTGAGCAATTTTAAGTGTGAGAACTTACAAGCTGTGTAAGTGCTGCCCATCACAGATGTGGCCAAGTTTATATATGTTTTATAGGGTCGAAGATGCTTCCTTCTAGCTGTTAAATCCATTTTCTCTTAAGTTAGAGATACTTTAAACTCAACTAAATTTCTATAATTTGTTCTTAATAATTCACACTTGCATAACATAATGTCCATTATTCCGCCTACTTTCATTAGCCTCTCTTCATTATTCCTTTTGATCTAAAACATCTTTAATTTCGTTATGGAAGATTTTTTGGTAGGGATAAAATTAAATTTCAAATTAACGCGTAACGCCTAAATGGAACTCATCTGTAACTTCTTCTTCCTTTCTTTACAGACACCGTCAGCGATCAGGAGGAGAATGGCGCTTGCTCGCCTTTAACCACAGCCACGGCCAGTGTCAGTCCCAGTCGTAGTAGTCCACAGCGTCACAGCGAGGACGAAGAGCAGCTTAATGAGGATTTGGATGTGTCATCCAATGCTGATGTTAGTAGTAAAGACGAAGAGCAAACAGAAACAGAAAATCACGAAAATCAGGCCGATGAGGCTATAGAGGATAACAATAACAAAGTGTTGGTCATGACAAAACCATTACCGCTTACCACCTCCAATACTTCCGAAGAGGCAGCCATGCCCAGTTCTCCCATGGCGACTAGCCAAGCCGAAGAGGCAGCAGTCACCGAAAAGGATATTGAAGTGGATGTAGAAATGCCCGAACAGGATGAAGAGACGCCAGCACAGCAGCCCACACCGCCTAGTCCGAACCAAGCAATGGCAACGGCTACAGCTGGCGCGGCACCTGTCACCCTGGAGGCCATACAGAATATGCAAATGGCCATAGCCCAGTTTGCGGCCAAAACTATAGCCAACGGTGCCACGGGAGCGGACAATGAGGCGGCCATGAAACAGTTGGCCTTTCTGCAACAAACGCTATTCAATCTTCAACAGCAGCAGCTCTTCCAAATTCAGTTGATACAACAATTACAATCCCAGTTGGCCCTTAATCAGGCGGCCAAGCAGAGCGAGGAGGAAGAAGAATTTGAGGTGGAGGAAGAGCGTGAAGATGGAGGCACGGATACCTATGAGGAGGAGGAACGCATTGCCGATATGGAGCTACGTCAGAAGGCTGAAGCACGCATGGCCGAGGCTAAGGCACGTCAACATTTGATTAATGCGGGAGTACCTCTCCGTGAAGCGTCTCCCGCAGAATCTTTAAAGCGTAGACGTGAAGAGGTGGCGGAGGAGGAGGAACAGCCCAGTCGGCGGTTAAGCACAGAGGCAGGCGGTAGTTCCAGCACTACAAGGCTAAGGGATACCTCAGCACAGGATGCTTTGGCCAAACTGAAGGAAATGGAGAATATGCCTCTGCCATTTGGTACCGATTTGGCCTCAACTATTATAACTAATCACGATGATTTGCCAGAGCCAAATTCTTTAGATTTGCTGCAGAAACGTGCCCAGGAGGTACTTGACTCGGCTTCTCAAGGTATACTGGCTAATAATATGGCCGATGATTTTGCCTTTGGCGATAAAAATGGCGAGGGTAAGGGTCGAAATGAACCCTTCTTTAAGCATCGTTGTCGCTATTGTGGCAAAGTGTTTGGTTCCGATTCGGCGCTGCAAATACACATACGTTCTCATACGGGAGAACGTCCTTTTAAGTGCAATGTATGCGGTAGTCGATTCACTACCAAGGGTAATCTTAAGGTACATTTTCAAAGACATGCACAAAAGTTTCCGCATGTACCAATGAATGCCACGCCCATACCCGAGCATATGGATAAATTTCATCCGCCATTGCTGGATCAAATGTCGCCGGATAGCTCACCCACACACTCACCCGCGCCCGCACCCACTGCAACGACGGCACAGCCTTTAAGCTTTTCCTCGAGTCCCGCATTTCCAGGATTATATCGTCCTCCCTTGGATTTACTTAAATCATTAGGTGGAGGCGCTGGTTTGCCCCATCATCACTTTTTTCCCCAAATGCCTGGACTAAAGCATAATCAGGAAATGCCCACAGATCTGCGCAAATCTTCTGGGCCTAGTTCACCGCGGGAAGAGGAAGAAGAGTTGGCTGAAAGAATGCCCGTCAAAACAGAGCTAATGGAGGAAAAGGAACAGCTGGAAGAGGAGGAGGAGAATGAGGAAGAAGAGGCTAACCAAAATGAACCTGAACCAGAACCTTTGCCCTTGGAGGTGAGAATTAAGGAAGAACGCCTGGAAGAAGAGTTAACTGAGCAAAGACCACATACCCCCTCTCCTGCTGTTATTCTGCCCAACTCCAGGCACTCTCCCCCGGCTAGCCAACGTCACCATTTAGCCGCTTATCCTGCGGTAATGCAACCCATTCAACCACCCGCCCTCATGCATCCCCATCCCTCTCCTGGTGAACATTTGCCCACCCCCGGACAATTGCCTCCATCGATGCCCCACCGTGAGGACTTCTTTGCCGAACGCTTTCCCCTCAACTTTACCACCTCCAAGACACACTCTCCCGAACATCATTCACCCATACGTTCACCTGCCTCAGCTGCACTTGGACCCCACGGTCCACACTCTCACATTCCGCGTTCACCCTTCTTCAATCCCATTAAACACGAGATGGCCGCTTTACTGCCGCGTCCCCACAGCAATGACAACTCGTGGGAGAACTTCATTGAGGTATCCAATACCTCGGAAACCATGAAGCTCAAAGAGCTGATGAAGAACAAGAAGATCAGTGATCCCAATCAGTGCGTGGTCTGTGATCGGGTATTGTCCTGCAAGAGTGCCCTTCAAATGCACTATCGCACGCATACGGGGGAGCGTCCCTTCAAGTGCCGAATCTGCGGACGAGCTTTCACCACCAAAGGCAACCTCAAGACACACATGGCAGTGCATAAGATACGCCCGCCCATGCGAAATTTCCATCAGTGTCCGGTGTGTCACAAGAAGTACTCGAATGCTTTGGTCCTGCAGCAGCATATACGTCTGCATACGGGTGAACCCACCGATCTGACACCCGAGCAAATACAGGCAGCCGAGATACGTGATCCGCCGCCGTCCATGATGCCGGGACACTTTATGAATCCTTTTGCGGCGGCCGCTTTTCACTTTGGAGCCATGCCGGGTGGCGGCCCCGGACAAATGCCGCCCGGTATGGCCCCGCACAATGGAGCTGGTTTGGGTTCAGAGTCTTCGCAGGGTGATCTGGATGATAATATGGATTGTGGCGATGACTTTGATGACGATGTGTCCTCCGAACATCTCTCGAATAGCCATTTGGCCGAGGAAGGTGGTGAACGTCCTCGTTCCGGGGATGATTTCAAGTCGCTGCTATTCGAGCAGAAGTTGCGTATTGATGCTACCGGAGTGGTGAATACCCAGGCCCGACCACGTTCGGCTGCCAACTCACTGGGATCGACCTCGGCACCCACCAGTCCCAACTCTCAGCCCAAGCCCAGTCCTTCGCCCGCACGGTCAGAGGCTTCGCAAGGCGCTCTCGATCTAACACCGCGAGCTCCACCACCACCACCACCAGCATCTGCACCCACCTCCTCGCCCCAGCTGGAACGCAAAGTAAAGACTAGCAGTTCCTCGCCGCATTCGCTCCCTACGCCATCAGCCAGGAGTCCTCATGCTGCTGCTGCTGCTGCTCCCCTCCCGCCCTCTGTTGCCATTGATTGCCTGCCTCCAGGATTGCAGCATCATTTGCAACAACAGCATCAGCATCTGATGCAACAACAGTCTGCCCTGGCGGCTGCAGCTGCGGCGCAACATCATCACCATCAGATGCAACAACATGCTGCTGCACTGCATCAACATCAGGAGCAATTGCGTCGCGAAGCCCACGAGGTACAACACAAGGCGGCTGCAGCAGCCGCCGCTGCAGCGGCTGCCCAACGTCAACAGACTTCGCCACAGTCTTCGCCCAGAATCAGTGAGGCGCCGGCTGTTACACCCAACACCGGCACCACCACCAATCAACCACCAAATCCTTTAATGGCCGCCCGTCCACCCTTTGGCATGTTTCCCAATCTGCCGCTTTTTCCGCCGGCTACCACGCAAAATATGTGCAATGCCATGAATCAGATTGCCCAATCCGTAATGCCCGCCGCCCCCTTCAACCCACTGGCCCTGAGCGGAGTTCGCGGCAGCACCACTTGTGGCATCTGTTACAAGACATTCCCCTGCCATTCGGCTCTGGAGATACATTACCGAAGTCACACCAAGGAGCGACCATTTAAGTGCAATATCTGTGATCGCGGTTTCACCACCAAGGTAAGCACTGGAGAAGCTTCAAAAGAAGGAGGGAGGATATAAATATAGGGGATAACAAGGCCAACCATCTCAAGTACGTTTTGCATTGCTTTGAACAGTTGTTTAATCAGGGGAAATAGATAGTTAGTTCATATAATTATTATTTTTCAATATAAAGACTAAAGGTTCTTTAAAAACTGATAAATCCAATTTCCCCTTAATCAGTTCGGTTAGTGTGTTAGGTCCTTTGAGCCAGTGCACTAACGTCCCAAAGAAGATTCTTAATGATTTAAACGCTTTGGAAAGAATAGCAAAAAAAACAATGCAAGAACAAAACCATTGGTAAAAAAATTATGGAAAAAATCTGTAAAATTGCATCCGATCTTTAACTTCTTAGTTGCTCGCACTTCAAAATTATCCCAATTTTATTTGTCAACAAAATCGCGATAGTTTGAACACATGAATTGCCGCGAAAAACTATCTGTATTTTCCTAAATTTTTGTCTACGAAGGACAAATATTTTGGGCTTTCAAAAGTATCTAACAAAGGCATCTCCGACCCTATAAAGTATACTTATATCAACAGCTGTAAGTCGATATAGAAAATGTCCGTCTGTCCGTCTGTCGTATGAACGCGAGATCTCAGGAGAGATGGTAAGAGAAGAGGGTTGAGGTGTGTGGAAAATATATTTCTTTTACTCAGGCAGATCAAGTTTAGTTTTTTTTTTTTTTGCCAGCTCCCCGCAAATCGGATATCTTCTACAATTGATAAGGATTTGATTTAGCAATTTCCGAGTAGCAAATCGTTTTCCGAAGTTGAACGGATGGAAAGAAAGTGTTTTCTCCTTTATTATACTCTGTAAACACCGTCAAATTTTTCATATTACTTATCCGAGCCCTATACATTATGTATTCTTGATCAGATCAACTAAGAGTTGTACGTCCGTAATTTGAAAAACACCTCAAATCTCAGAATTTTTTAGAGTTAAGGTTTCGAACTACATATATTCTTTCACCCAGATGTTTACCATCAGTTTAACTATTTTAGCAGGTGCCACCCCCGCCCCCGCAATTTGAAAAACACCGCAAATCTTCCGCAATAAATTTAGAGTTAGGTTGTTCGAACCTTCTAGGCATAATATTACTCATCATTACTTATCGAGCTCCCATACATCGTTTTCCGATCAGATGAACGATAGTAGAGTTGCCAACCCCGCAATTTGAAAAACACCTCAAATATCCCGCAATTTTAGAGTTAGGTGTTTCGAACCTTCTAGGCATATATTCTACTCATCATTACTTATCGAACCCTAATACATTGTTTTCCGATCAGATGAACGATGGTAGAGTTGCCACCCCCACAATTTGAAAAAAATCGAATATCTTCCACAATCTTAATGACAGATTGTTTGAACCTTTTAGGCATATATTTTAATCGTCATTACTTATCGATCCACCATACACCGTTTCCAGATCAGATGAACGATATTCGAGTTATAAGAAAATCAAATAAGTACGCTGGGCAGCACTTGCGCAGTTTTTGTTACCCCACACTTTAAAGTTATTAGTTATATACAAACAGGTACAGAGTATATTACAGTCGGGCTTGACCGACTTTCTTACTTGTTTTAATTATTTGGAAACTGCGGTTTTAAGGAGTGTTAATATATTAAAGTTAGCTTTGCCTTATTAAGAGACATTTGGAGATGTACCTTCATTTTGTTGTTTTTAATAAGCTTGTTCCAACTTCCTAAATTTTGAAAACTAATAAAATAATTCTCTTTCTTCGTTTTCGCTTTCAGGGCAATCTCAAGCAACACATGCTGACACACAAAATCCGAGATATGGAGCAGGAAACCTTCAGAAATCGTGCAGTAAAGTATGTAAGTCCAATTTAATAGGTTCGAAATCCCCTAAAAAAAAGCCCCGTATACTCACCCCTTATATATATACATATATATTTACAATGGAACTAACCTTTCACTTTTTTGGTTCTTTGATTCTTTTCTTTAACAGATGAACGACTGGAACGATGAACGCGACTAAATCAAGTAAATCAATATGCAATCGGTTCTCGCAACAATATATGATCTCAATGGTGGTAAAGGCAAGGCATGGCTAAAGGCCCAAAAGGGGGCTGACTTGTGTATACACAAATCGTTTTATATTTATAAAATTTTTGTGGCTCACAAAAATATTATTTGATTGTTGTTTTTTGCTAACAACAACTGGGCAATGATTTCTTTTCATGATTTTCATAAACAAAAAAAAAAATAATTTTTATGAGCCAGAGCCCAAGAAATCATAGAATATACTAGCAAACGAGCATGAAACGTATCCAAAGATGCATCAAAAGCAATTTTCCAGCTAAACACAACAACAAAATGAAAAACCAGGTACTGGAATTTGCTTTGACCAGAGACTGATAGCGTTTCAACAGCCAGAATTTGAAGTGGAGGATGAGGAGGAACAAGGCGTAGAAAAATCAAAATTCGAATTTAACAAAAACAAAACTTAAGGTATAAATATACAAAATATATATGTATGCTCATAATCTAAATATATATACACACACTCATGTTAAAATATATTTCTAATGTGCAATAATATGACATGCTATAAATTTTTAGATGCTTTTGTTTCCTACTACTCCTTATGTATAACTCATAAATTAGATTTATATATTTTTCTTGTACATACAGTAAAACAACTTCAGGCATATTTCGACATCAACATTTTGCTTTGCGACAAAAACCAAACAAAACAAAAAACAACAAAAAACAAAAGAGAGAAATTGTGATATTAAATGTATAAAAGAAATTTATTGCAAAATGCTTTCCATATCACTTACTGGCGAATGATTGAACATATATGTAAATGTAAATGTAACATTCATAGTTAATTTAGTTGGTAGAGCCATGAAAAAAGCATGTTTAAAAAAAACCGAAATAGTTTCTAATTTCACCAATTCATTGAACAACTATCTCTAAGTACGTTTTCTGACATTATTTCAATTAGTCTCCTAATTTATTACGCAAGCCCAAAAAAAAAAAACCATATAAATAAATATGTATTTAAGTTATGAAAAATTAATAAACAAATTTGTGTTTTGATTTCGTGGGACTTCTTATCAAGATTGTATGGATTCTGGGAAGACCAAAAAAAGGGGTAAAAGGCCACGGAACTGGTATGTACGTGTAATAAAAATGATTAGTCAAGTTTTATTATCGTCATAATCTTTTAATTCGAAATCGAAACAGAATATCGACAAAAGTTGTTCCATACCCCAGCAATGAAATATTTTTATGGCCTTTTAAATTGATATTTTACCTTCAACCAAATTTTTGGTCTGTGTGTTTTTGTTTTGGTCACATAGTTACCAGCTTGACTTGATCTTGGCGACTTGGATTGCGGACATTTTTCGTGGTTTTTTGTTTTTTCTTAAAGTCGTTAATCAAAAAATTTCTTGTTGACATCGCTTTGTCATCTTTTTAATGACGATCACCCGCTGAGTTCTGCGTTCTTCTTTTATGGGACTTGATGGATGTTTGAACTGGTTGCCAAAGTGTCAATAGAATGAAAGATTCATTGATTTAATTACCCCAAAGGGTTAGAATTAAGTCAATTTAACGGTACTTTTGGTTTGAATGGAAAAGCTTTTTCTGTTGTGCTGAACACACATGAATAAATATGGAAACCGAACATACATTTTGCATTTTTCAAGAGAGTTATATCATACATTCTTATAATATGAGCATAATTTTGTATCCAACAATTAACAAACAGCCCACCCCTAATTTTGGCCGCCTGCAAACAAGCAAAAAAAAAAAAAAAAAAAAAAAAAAAAAAAAAAAAAAAAAAAAAAAAAAAAAAAGCATCAAGCCTTAGATGCACACTGTAGAAGTACTACCTGTGAAGAAAGAGATTTTCGACTCAATTGTTGCATCATGGAACATGTTATTTTAAGGAAAAAGCTCATCTTCCTAAGCTTAATCGACTCTTCTTCACTTTTGACTCCCTTGCACTTACAATTCCTTAATGCACCAGATCTTGAGCACTCATATACCTGCCTTCTCCTAAATTAGTTCCTCATTTCTTTGAAGTTGCATCAGGTGACGAATATGAAGATGAAATCGAAAACAGCAACCAATAGCCAGTTAAGCCAGTTAATATCAATAAAAAATATTTTGGAATATTGGTTGTCGATGCAGACAAACTCGCGATAGTCAGAACGCAGGTATCGTCTCTCACTTCGTTTGTTTCTGCCTCAATCCAACGGAGACAAAAACATCTCGGATCTTCTTATAGCTCTTATTTGATCTAGCAGAATCAAGTTGAATTAGCTGAAAATACGCTTGGACTTATTTATCTGGTTTTATCCAAGCCTCCAGAATATAGTAAGTCTTACTTTTCAGACTCATTTTGGAATGAAGCGAAAGAGGAATGGTCAGTAAGGTATGCCACATCACAAGGGGCCAATTAATTATGGCCTAAGTGTGCTGGGCGAAACGCCAGCAACCGCTCTAATCTAACCTAGCCCAACAAAGTTTAAGTTAGGCATTAAAGCTTCCGGATTATACTTGTCTAGCTAGGTAGTGTAGTAATCGCAAGTCTTCGATTTAAAAACATTTTAAAAATTTTTAAGACTTTAGTCGATGTTTGCTACCTTGGACAATTTTCGAAGAAATTTATAACATCATTGACGGAAATTAATATTTGTTCAGTATTTTCTTCTTCTTTTTGTCAAAAAATTCTCTGTTTTGTAATCCGAAATAGAGTCATTTAAAGTTTAATATTGAGTACATGTCATTAAGAATTTCATTCGATGGAAAAATTACTTAATATCGGTAATCGAACTTGTTTTGTTCAATAAACGGTCCGGTTCGGGTTCAGGTTCGAGGGGTCAAAAATATAAGAGATTCGATTCAGGGTCCTGTTCGAGAAATCCATAGAACCCGAACCTGGATATTGACTTTGCCCATCTTTACTTTTGAACTATAGAACAAAAATACTTCTCTTAACCGCAGGCAATAGTAAATCAAATATGCCACAACTTAAACGCGAGTATCAACAAACAAAATCCTCGGCACACTGCCACTCGTGGCCAATTAATCTGGACAGTGCAATATTATGATGGTGTCGATTACCTTCCCAATACCAAACCTCGACATTGACACGCCCAGCCCGCACGCACATCCCCCTCTCCACACACTCTCGTAGATGTGTCAACTAATCCTGTGCATAATGTTGCCTAAATGCGAGCGCATGTCAAACGCCAAGTCGCCTGACGAAGTGGATTGGCCTAAGTCTTGAATCTGAATCTGAATCCAAATCTGCCGCCGTCAAAATGCAAGCGCAACTGGCGGCGGCTCAAACGGAAGCCGCCGCTGGCCCATTGTGTGTCGGCCAAATGATGTGCCAAACTGACACTTGCAGATACACAAGATACGGTGGATACTCAAACACCATTAAGGCGGGTGGCTGGCAAAAGGGGCGAGGAGTTTTAGACGGAGGCACAAACTGCAGCCATCGCAGATTGTTGTTATTTTTATTTTGTGACAATTTCGGCAGCAGGAAATAATAAAAATGCAAACAAATCGTTAGATTTTGGGTATTGAAGTGTTTTCTATGTTAGTTGGTGTGGTGGTCGCTGTTGTTGTTGTTGTAGTTGTTATTGCTGGTGGTGGTGCTCGTCGAATTGCTCGTATCGTTAGGCGTGTTGTTTAGATGCACAGTGGGACTGAGGTGGCAAAGCATTTTATGAATTTATGCGGAAATGCCCATATGCGGTTTGATTACCTCTTAGGAAGTTAAAGTCATAAAAAGTGTTCTATGGTCAGGAGATTGACTTGTCCAAAAACCATTCCCTCACACAAAAAAATGGAAATCCGAAGTTTTTCATTGGTAAATCCGCCAATTTCCATTTTGTTTTTCGCCCAATAATTTTTCATTTCAAAATAAATGGTTTCCACTTTTGATTTTCAAAATTGTTTCCATTTTGATTTTAAAGTGTTTTACTTTTGAAATAAATTTTAAAAAAATTTTTTTTATTGTGTTTTTTTTTTTACACACAAAAAAAAAAAAAATTTAAAAAAAAAATGTTTTTCCCAAATATTAGAAAACTTGAATTCGTTTGTTTCAGAAATTTTTTTATTTTTTAATATTATTAAATCTTTACCTCGTCGTTATAACTATGGACTAAAAAGACAAACGCCACAACGCATTCGGCTACTGCCCGCTCGCGAAAAGACGCGCAGAGCACATGTTAAGCTGGTGGTGGTAGCCGACCAGGGTTTTTTGTTTCTGTTCTATTTTTAGCATATCGACTTGACAAAAATCGCACAAAATTGATCAAAATTGCGAACATTTTGATTCTATATGGAAATCAAAAGTGAACTTGTAATTTGAAGGCAAAAGTGTCTGCTCTTTTTAAAATCAAACAATTACGCAGTTGATTGAAATGTCGTTTTTACGTGTAGATTGGTAAAGTCAAAAAGAAAAATCATTAATTACAATACTTTTTAGCCAAAGTTGAAAAATGTGATTTTTACAATTTTTTTTTTTTGTGTGCTTATAAATTTTAATGAGAGTTTTAAGTCATTATCCTGCTAAAAATTCCATATTTTCGCAGCAAATGGTAGCAAAACATTCTCCAATAAATCTTTGTAAACAGATCGATGCATACGATGCATCGGGCCACTACCACACTCAGAAAAAAACCGAGAACTTTGTACTTAAATCAAGTACAAACGGTGTCAATACTTGATACTTGATACAAGTACAAAATACTTGGTTCAAGTACGATTTTTTCAATCTCGAAATACTTGATTTAAGACCGTTTCGGGATACATTAAGTACAGTAACACCTCAAACATAATGGGTTAATTCTCGGAATGGCTCAACCCCTCTGTACCCGACTGTTTTTTATATCTTCGAGAAACTGCTTCCCTAAATGTGTGATAGAATTATAACCCACAGTAAGAGTGTAGTAGTGTTGTTGTGGTTTTTCACTGAAGTCTTCTTTTCTCTGAAACATATAATAATTTATAAAAATTAATAATAGCTTATACTTTACCTTCCTTGTCTGGGAATCGAACTCGGGACTTCGGGACTGAAAGCACAAGAACGGCTGCGTCTTAGCGCACTCGACCGCGTCGCGCTTGCGAGACTAGGCGCCAATTACACACAAGTACGTTTGCTCCAGACGGCAAAACGAAACTCAAAGAGAGAAGCCAACAGAGCCAATTTGCTTTTGCTCTCAGCTTGTGCGCGCTCTCACTCGACACCCATGAACGAATCATTTTATTTTAAGTACAAATCGTTATTCATTATATCCCGTTCCCGTTTGAGCACAAAAAATTCTTGATTTAAGTATTTCGTACTTGATTTAAGAATTTTGTTCTCATTTTAGGAACATTTTGGGAAAATTTAAACTTAAGACTGATTCGTACTTACTTTTAGTACAATCAAGTACGAATTATACTTGAAATTTTAAGTACGAAACGGTAGAAATTCAATCCCGTTCGTTCTAGAACGCTGGCAGCCGTTTTTTCTGAGTGCATGCTTAATTGTTTTCTGTGTGAACTTAAAATGAAATTCTTTGCTTTTCGACAGTCGACAGTCACTTAAGGGGTATTCTACCTTTTGAACAGGGTTTTATGAGTGTTTTTTAAAAATTTCTTGAAAAGAAAGCTATAAAAGCTTTTTCAATTTGGTTTTTTGTTTTGTGTTATTTATTAATGAAATTAAAAATAAAAAAATAAATTTTGGATTTCGAGGGCTGTTCAAAAAGTTATCGGCCTGCCAATTAAGGTCTCAAAAAAAAAGGTGTAGAGGTGGTAGCCATGATTCCGGGACTCCAGGTTATCGGAACTGAAAACGGTGAATGAGGTTATGATCAGAATTGATGTAATTCTGGCCCGTACCTCAATTATAATTTTTTAATATTTTTTGAAAAATTGGCGGCATGTTAAAAAAAATTTCGATTTTCAAGTTTTTTTTTGTAGTTTAGTGTAAAAAAAATAGTAAAAAAATGTTTTTCCTCTTGATTGAGGTACGGGCCAGAATTACATCAATTCTGCGTCGTTTGCAGCATGGCTGATCAAAATCGGTTCTGTAGAACTGGCCCAATCATGGCTACCAGCATTGAAAATACTCACGTTAGCAAGAACATTGCTCCACTAAAATGGATATAAATGCTAAAATATTTCGAATATTTGAAAACGGATTAAATGGGATGAAAGGGGAATGTCCAAGTTATAAATAATAAGGCAAAACAAAAAAATCGAACAAAACAATTTTCAAAGGTAGAAGCCATTATTACAATACAATATCTTTCTCTTTGCAAACAAATTCAAAGGATATATGGAGGTTTCTAGTGGATTTTATGCAACAAGCATGAAAGGTTGTACAAAGAGATATGTGGTTCAACCATTTTCCATTATGCGAAGGACTTCTTCTTTTCATTTCCAAGACATTCAATTTGGGATATAACATTTAATATTTATTTGAACAAATTTCTATTCACTGCTCTGCCTTCTCGTTTGAAATTTTTTAATAGTGCGATACTGTGGATTATTTAACAAATTTATCTTTAAACTTTGCTTCTGCTTCACTGTGCCGGCAGCAATGATGACGTTGGGCCGATATCAACCGTTGGGCCGTTTTGGAGTCAACTTGCCCGTTTAGAAGCTGAAACCGAAGCCGGGCAATTTGTGCAATTTTTTCTTGTTTAGATTGTTTTCTGCCAGCGGAGTGTGTGCGTGCGTTCGTGTTTGTTTTATGCCAGCGATAAGCCCAAACAGTGCCCATAACCATTCTCATATTATTTGTAAGGATTTTTGCATTTATTGCAAAACGTTTTCAAGGATTTGCCACGAACCCCCAAGCCCGAATATGGCCTGCAGTAGTTTTATCTTTATAGTTATCAGACGATTGTTAGCTGCGTGGCAAGTTTATATGCTCAGTAAAATTTGATGTCACAACATAAATGAGACATAAACAAGAAGTCGAAATGAAACTAAAAAGTACACGGGGAATGTGACAAAACTGTTGAAGAACTTATAAATAAACTGCCAAGCGACAATTACACGCACGAAATTAACATTAACATGGATAATAACTCAACTAAGGCTAAGGGAAAACGACTTAGCGGAAGGGTTGTTTGCTGCTTCATAATCCCAACATTGAAACGAAGGTACAGCGAGATCTTGTTGACAGACAAGGGACAGGCCAGAGCGGAAGAATGATCCAGTTTCGGGAGCACTGAGAGGAATGTTGAGATCGACAGTTGACAGTTGACAATTGGTAGGCATATTAAACCGTAGTAATACTTACTGACGACATATTTAAAATAAATTTCACATAAGTAAGCAGATGTTTTTGTCCACATTAAAAGTAAAATAATTGCATCACATTTTACAAGTAGCAAAGAAAGTAGCATAATGAAAGCAATAAGTAATTGGCATTAATCATATACCAAAAAAAAAAAAAAAACCCGAGGTATGGGCATAATTCCACCCTAGTTTAAAATAAAATATATCCTATTGTAGTTATCCTTTAAACGTTGAACTTTTTTTTTAATCGTTAAATCTGATACAAAAGATAACAAACTAAATCTTAGAATCTGAACTGGAAACGGTTGCACGGAAAGTGAGAAACCTTGCACAATTAGATTATAAATTTTCATTTACCCAAGGTCATTAATCATTGAAAACACATGCGTTTTTAACATAATAAAATAAATATATAAACGCACAGTTTAACGCCGAATCTGAACAGCAAAGTTTACAGAGCTTTTTCATGGCTAGGTTACTACACAGCTGGCTTCATAGCTGGTTAAGGTAATATTTTTTAAATCGGTTGAATAGTTTGGGAAACATATTTTAAAGCTGTGGAAATACACAAGTTAAAGTCAGTCAGCTTTGCACCCAATTTTTAAAATTGAAAAAAAAAATACATAAAAATTCGGATTTCCATTTTCCATACGATTTTGGGACTTTTTGGATCGAAACCGATTTGTAGAACACATAGGGATATATTTTTTTCATCTTAGGTATGCAAAAAATTTAGTTGTATATCACAAAATCAAGAATATTTAAATGAATTGGGAAAAAATTGAGTTTTAGTTCAAAGTGAAGTGCAAAAAACCTTAAAGCGCTTTTTGCGCATCTTGCCAGCGATTATACCAAATGAGTCTGTCAGACTGTTGCACCTCATCATTTCGATGAGACAATCGAAGACGAACAACGGACAACGCCTTGTCCAATAATTTGCTTTGCCTTGGCAAATGATGTTGCATTAATCGGCGCCATTTGGGGACTGCCCGCCCCATGGGCGTTGACCAAAACGTACGGTACGGAACGTGAAGTAATCTGGCCGGGCAGCAGAGCAAAGCAAAGACAAAGATTCTAAGCAACGCGACTTCGTGATGTTGCCGATGTTAAAAATGAGTGGCCGCCAGTGGACTTTGCAGCAGTCAGCGCGATTTACTGCCTGACTGCACCGCCTCTATATAAACCCCTCCCCCCACCCACTAAGGGATTGGACTACGGGTGGGTGGATGTGTGATTACATGAAGGAACGAATGGAATACACTGCAAAAGCAAGTCAACTTTCAACCATGTTTTGCCAAGCTGCCAATGCCAGAGTAAAGCGAAAAATTACCACAATTTGTACACTTGGAGAATTGTATTTGACGAAAAAGATAAAATATACTCATTATGATCAAAATAATTGTCAAAAAAAAAAAAAAACGACGAAGTCCTGTAGTTGTGCTCGTTAGACTATTATTAAGTTTAGTTATATTTGTAATAAATAAAAAAATAAAAAAAAATAAAAAAGCAAAAATCTATTTGGTTTGAACTTTTATATAGATTAATGACCTTCCAATCCGAAAGTTCTGTTCACCGTGAAAATTTTATTATATCGATACTGTTATGATAAAGTTGGAATCGGTCGGGAATCGCTTTCCACATTTAAACTGGTTCAATGCCGGCTGTAAGCCAGTAAAATTTTGGTTCGAAACCGGTCTTGAACCAGTCAAAGTCTAACTCCATATTTCCAACATAAACACCTAATTCTAAGTTCCTAGCTTAAAAAATTGATGATCACTGATTCTCTTTAGAATTGGTTCAATGGTTCGCACCCGATTTTGAACCAGAAAGGTGACTAAATCCATATTATCATCCTTATTTGAGAATTGTCTCTGAGCTTATTTTTAATCGGTTCAATGGGGTTTGAAAACGATATTAAGCCGGTAACGATAGGTTATGATAGGTTGTGATAGTTGAGGATATGTTAGGATAGGTTAAGATAGGTTAGAATAGGTAAGGCATGTTTATAATAGGTTAGGATCAGTAAGAATAGGATGTTAGGTTAGGTTCTTGATGTTATGCTTAATTGTTTCCTTTAATTAATTACCTATTAGCTTTTCAACTTTGTCAGTTAATTTAATACTCAATCGTTTCCCATTTTTTTTTTTTTTTGTAATTTTACAACAAATTGTATTAAGAATTTTTCTTGGTGTATTTGTTGCTGTGCGAGGACAGCATTCACATACAACAATACCCGCAATCCCAGCAGCAATTTTCAAAATTTCAATCCCATTGCTGGCCCAGCGTCTCCATCAGTGATTTGTTTGCCAGTTGGCTATGTTGTTGTTGCTGTTGTTGTTGCATTGCTAAAGCTAAAAGCTGATGATGATGATGAGTACCACCGACTGCCGACTCGATCTAATTTCTCATGTTGAAATCATCGATTCATCGTTTTGTGCTGCATTGTAAATCAACTGGTAAAGCAGCGGAGACCAAAGTGGAAATGGCCATCCGTCCAATCAGTCCCAACCAGGCAGGCTGGCAGGCGGGCAGCCAGCCACCCACAGTTCGTGTTTTAATGCCAAACCTAAGCGGTTCAAATATATTTCCCCTCTCACTCGACGATTTGGAAGCAGAAACGCGGCATAATTGCCGTTTTGTTTGAGAGAGTTGGAAAGAGCGAGGGTTATACATATATATATACTATATATTCCATTTAAGAGTGGAAGCGAGACACCAAAGGGGCAGGCCCCAAACAAAAATTGCACGTTTCAGCCATATACAGGAGTGTGTGTGTGAGTGTGTGTGGCGAGTGTTTGGGTCAAATCAAAAAATCACAACAAAATTACTTGCCTGTCATGAAATTTGCCTCGATTTTTTTTCTTCTCCTCGGTTGCTGTTATTGCGGATGCAAATCGTTTTGCTATTTTATTTTGTCTTCCCTGCTTCCCTCACCGGAGACTCAAGCCGAGTGTAGTGCAAAGTGTTCATGTGCTTTGGGAGGTTGTTTTCTAACTTTTTTTTTTTTTTGCCTTATTTTATATGTATAATTTGAATTTACAGTCAGTGGGCCGCCTTCCGCCAAATTATTGCAGTGAACAGTGGAGCAAAGGTAGGGGACAAAAAAGCGATCCCATTGCAAACATTTGAGATGATTAAAAATCAACCGAAAACAAAAATTTTAAATATAATTAATCTACATGTAGCCTTAAGGAGTCAAGTTCGGTGTCTCTAGGAGATATATTTTTTCATGCAAGGTAATAGCCCAAAAACTGTGAAAATGCTTTTTGAGGGACGGTTTATATGTTATTGTCTTTCTTAACGGGACAAAAACGCAAGTGCTTTTTGCTTCCAAGAATTCAAAAGCCGATTTTAGCGAAACTTGAGGCAATATTTCAATGTGTTAAATTTTGGAATATTGTGCATTGATGTCATTATACACTTGAAAAGTGTATATTAATTTTGCCCAGAAGTTTGTAACGCATAGAAATATTCATTTCCGACCCCATAAACTATATATATTCTTGATCAGGACAACAAGCTGAGTTCATTTCCGCTTTGTCCGTCCGTCCGTCTGTCCGTCTGTCTGTCCGTCTGTCCGTCTGTCTGTTTCTACGCGAACTAGTCTCTCAGTTTTAAAGCTATCGAGCTGAAATTTTGCACAGAGTCTTCTTTTACTGCACGCAACTAATATGTCGGAACCGGCCGGATCGGATGACTATATCATCTAGCCGCCATAGGAACGATCGGTCTAAGAACAAGTTCTAGTTAGAAAAACTTTTTGTTTTAAATCGTAGCGTCCCCAATCTGGTATATGTTAGTTTTATATGCTTCCACATAATTCTGGAAAAATTTATCAAAATCGGATCACTATAGCATATAGCTGCCATAGGAACGATCGGTCGAAAAATAAGTCGTTGTGAGAAAAACTTTTTGATTTTCATCGTAGCGGCTCCAGTCGTAGTATATATTTGTTTTATATGTTTCCACACAATTCTGAAAAAATTGATCAAAATCGGATGACTATAGCATATAGCTGCCATATAAACGGTCGGTCAAAAAACCACTTTTAGTGAGAAAAACTTTTTGTTTTTTATCGTAGCGTCCCCAATCTTGGTATATATTAGTTTTATATGCTTTCACATAATTTTGAAAAAAATTATCAAAATCGGATGACTATAGCATATAGCTGCCATAGGACCGATCGGTCGGAAAATGTGTTTTACTAAGAAAAGCTTTTTTTTTATGGTATTAAATTTTTATTATCAATGATTTCATAATTTTAAATATCTGATATCTATATCCTATATATATTTTACCGGTTAAATCAGTTGAAGTAGAGTTTTCAAGTGTATTAAAACTTCGGCACTGTCGAAGTTAGCTTTGCCTTCTCGTTTTAGAATGGGTTTGGATTTACCAAAAAAAAACCTTATATTTTTATACCCTTGCAGAGGGTATATTAAAATTGTCACGATGTTTGTAACGCAGTGAAGGAAGCATTTCCGACCACATAAAGTATATATATTCTTGATCAGCATGACGAGCTGAGTTCATTTTCGTTTGTCCGTCTGTCCGTCCGTCCGTCTGTCCGTCTGTATCTATGCTATCTCCTCCCTCAGTTTTAAAGCTATCTTGACCAAACTTTGCAAAATGCCTTTAAATACAAATACGCTGCACATTTGTCGGAATCGGCCGGATCGGATGACAATATCATATAGCTGCCATAGGAACGATCGGTCCAAAAACTAGTTCTAATGAGAAAAACTTTTTTGTTTTCCATCCTAGTGTCACCAATCGTGGTAAATATAAGCTTTATATGCTTCCACACAATATTGAAAAAATTTATCAAAATCGGATGACTATAGCATATAGCTGCCATATAAACGGTCGGTCCAAAAACTAGTTCTAGTGAGAAAAACTTTTTTGTTTTCCGTCGTAGCGTTACAAATCGTGGTATATATCAGTTTTATATGCTTCCACACAATTCTGGAAAAATTTATCAAAATCGGATGACTATAGCATATAGCTGCCATATAAACGGTCGGTCCAAGAACTAGTTCTAGTGAGAAAAACTTTTTTGTTTTCCGTCGTAGCATTACAAATCGTGGTATATATCAGTTTTATATGCTTCCACACAATTCTGGAAAAATTTATCAAAATCGGATAACTATAGCATATAGCTGCCATATAAACGGTCGGTCCAAAAACTAGTTCTAGTGAAAAAAACCTTTTTGTTTTCCGTCGTAGCGTCACCAATCGTGGTATATATCAGTTTTATATGCTTCCACACAAATTCTGGAAAATTTATCAAAATCGGATGACAATAGCGTATAGCTGTCATAGGAACGATCGGTCTAAAAACTAATTCTAGTGAGAAAAACTTTTTTGTTATCAATGGTAGCGCCTTTCGAAGACTGCAAGGGTATTTAAAACATCGGCGTAGCCGATGTTAGCCTTCTATTTTTTAAAATTAAATATTAGGCACATTCGCGCAGGACATTTTTTTTCATCTTGGTAATTAATAATAAATTTTTTCAAAAATATTTTATCGTCCTTTAACTATTTTCTCCGCCATTTACAACTTTCATTAATTTTTTTAGATTTAGAGTTACAATATATTTGATATTCAATAAAATGTTAAATTTTCATTTTGCAATTCCACCTATACAAGTAACCTTTGGACGTCTATTTTCCGGGGTAAAGTTTATTATGTTTAATTTACCTTCTATGTAACTACTTTCTGTTACTTTCTTTCCCTGGTTCATTTTTGCTTTTCCTTATTGTACCTTTCAAAATCGTTGATTGAAAATATGTTATTTCGCATGCCCTGATTATCTAATCTGATACCACTGTGCTCCGCTTCCAATCAACGTGACGTATGAGTGTTTGGTTGTTTGTCAGCAAACGGAGTTTGCAGTGTGTCCAACTTGAACTGGGACTCGGTCTGATTGTGAGTTTGGAGTCTGAGTCTGGGCAAACGGTTCCGAACGGGTGGAATATGCAATTATGTATTTTTAAGTTCAATTTTTCTGCCTTTGCTCTCCCTCTTTACCCCCATTCGGCGACTCTGTCTGGTTCATTGCGGTGGTTGTTGGCCTGTTCGCATTTGCGTCCAATTGCTGTAAATGTAAAATTGCAGCAATTTTCTATGACTCGCCCCGATTGGAGTCGACGACGACAACGACGACGCGAACACCGTTGCTGGGGCTGGACTTGGCCTGCAACTCTGGTGGTTTGGGCCTTGATTGCCCAGCCCCTGTCCCTGCTCCTGTTATTGCCACACGCTGTGTGGTTGCGGGACTAACAACCGCCCTGTGGGTGGTAGCGGGCCTCAGTTATTATGCATTGCAGCAAATTGCCTCGGCCTCTGCCTCTGTCTGTCTCTGCCTCTGATTATCGGCAATCGTGTGGCATTATGGAAGATGTCTAACCGTGAACTGCCTGGCAGTGCCGGCAACTTAATTGAGTTGGCCCGTGCACACCTCTTAATTGATCCAACTCACCCGGTACATAGAAATAACCCCATAAAAATCAACAGTTAGCCAAAATTCATTGAACGCGACGGCGACGACGCGACATGGCCGACAAAAGAAGCCGAAACCGACCAATAAACCCAACCCAACTCGAGAGTTGCCTAGCCCAGCATCTAGTTAGCCAGCCGGCCAGCCAGCCGGCAGCCATCAGGTGCGGCAACGAGTGCCGGAGGAGAAGAAGTAGGCGGGTATCGCGCTTTTCGGGTGTCAACTACAAAATAACAACAAAATGCTTCGCGCTCTTATGAGTGTTCAAGAAACGTGATTGCAGTTGGTACATTTTTTTGCGGTTTACCTTATGAAGTGCTTTAGTTGAGCTGGTTAAATCGAAATACATTGATAGGCCGTTTTTCGTTTCCGAATTGTTATTTCGGTATACCGGTAGGTACCAATACTTTGTAAGTTGAATTAAAAAACCAAATTAATTAGGAAAACATCATCAACATCTGTCTTAGAGACGTTAATAGTTGGAACCACAAATTTTTGCATGTTAAAACTTTCCGCAAAACACTGTCAGAGTGACCATTTTAAAGTCAGAGTTTGGAAACTAAAAAGAGAGAGAATAATATGACGATCTATGTTCTATTTTTCCCTATATAAAATATGAACCCATGTGCATATGCGCATTCGTGATCCATTCCAAGTTCTGTATCTAAACCAAAACAGGTGATGGTACTTAAAAAGTAAAGCTAAATCTGATTCCTAAGAAATTAGGTGAGAAAAACTCTGTAATTTTGACCTTCAAAGACGCAAACTTTTTCTACCTGCATATATATATATATCTGGTGATTTATTTACAGTGTTAGGGAGTACCTAGGTGTTTGTACCTAGGTACATACCTAGATACAAATTTGGTGTACCTTTTACCTTACCTAGGTATTTAAAAGATCGAGTACCTTTTACCTTACCTAGGTCCAAATTTTCATTTACCTTCTCCAAAGGTAAGGGACTAGGTACTTTAATTTCTAAAATAATTATGGTGTCAGTAACACCAACAAAAAGCTTATGGACCAAATTTGTACATTTTGTACAGAATAGAAAATTCTACGGGAATTTATCTTTGTTCGTAAGAAGTAAAGGTAAAGGTCAGGAACTGTTTCTAAACTAAATCTATCTGATACTGCGAAGACCAGTGGCCGGAGTAATGTGAACTGTTCCGGTTCCCAAATTCGATCAATCGGAATTGGTAAAGGTTCTCATTTTCAAAAAAGAATTAGACGATTTGGTTTATATATTTTGATAAAGATAAATGGGAACATTTTTAAATTCCGATTTCACATAATTTTATCAATATGGAAACGGTAACAGGCCTGAATATTTTAAATTTGGTCGAACCAGCGAAAGGTCATAATTTTACAAATATTTATATTATTTAAGTCCATGTGACCAAGTGCTAAGAGATCTTAGGACATTTTGCAATAGAAACCAAGAAACTGGATCGTCAAAAGAGGCACAGAAATAGCTTAAAGTCATAATAGATGGAAAGCACTTGTGGAAAATCATTAATGAAAAGAAGGAATAATAATATACCGATATGACTCCCTGCGGATCCCCAAAAGAAACGAAATCGAATTCTGACACGGTTGACTTATATGATCATAATTATATAATGCTTGATGAAAGACACACTAAGGGTCGTTTTCTCATCTTCATGTTTTTGAAATCTAGGTGTATACTAAGAAGAAGTATATTGCCTAAATGTATGTTGCTTAAACCAGGCCTAAAAGTTAGCAACATTCATTTCCTATTATCCACCTAGATTTTAAAACATATTCAAAAAGTCGAAGGTGTGCAATGTAATACCATTTTGTTAGCCCCAGTTGAAAGAATTTTTGGAATTCTAGGTGAAAATAAAATATAGCTTTAAATAAATTTAAATGTGATAATTTTCAACTTTCTTGTTGGGTTGAGGATACATTTTTCGAGTTCCAGTAAATTTTCGATTTGATTACTTATTACAAAAGTACCTTTTTAGTACCTTTACATTTACCTAGGTACTACAAAATTCAGATACCTTTTACCTTACCTAGGTATAGTTTTAGGCATTTACCTTGTACCTTACCTAGGTAAAAATAATGGGTACCTTTCCAATCACTGTTTATTTATGGGTCCACTGCATTTCATTTCATTTCATTTATTTGGGCTCTACTTGTTTCAAAAGTAGTTCATGCAAATGTTGAACTTCTGATTGACCACCTGCTATATGCATCACTATTCCACTATCACGGTGGCCAACTAGAAGCGTTGAATGCAGCTGCTCAAGAAGCTTCGCTGGCCTTATGAAAAACAGTTGTACTCCAAGACTAGGCCGCCCTCCTCCTTGGACTTTAAGCGTAGCTGGGATATATGGTCGTAAATAAATAAGCCTAGAAAATGTCGTCGACTTGGATGACGGCGCTTCGTGTCCGCGTTTTGGTATTCAAATGAGTCTAAATGAGTCTACACGACGACGTTGGTTTGAGCCACTTTTTTTTTTTTGCTGGGGACTTGTTGCTGCCTGTAAATTCGCATATTTCATGAATCAAGTTGGCAGAGTGTGGCGACATTTGTTTAATTTATATGTGAATGCTCACGCGTAGCCAAACCCCTTCCTCCCTCGCGTATGGCAAGTGTGTGGACACGCAATGTATTGGCTTGGTGTTAAATAGATCATTTTGATGATCTGACAGAAATCCGGCTGCCAACAGCGTTTGAGAAAAATCGAACTTCTGTAGATGCAAATGTGTTTTTTCCTTTTCCGGCGCTCTGGGCCTCTTGGCGCCGCTTGTCCTGTGCTCTTTGTAACAACTACGACTACTTGCATTCGTTTGCCACAGAAGTCGTGACTAATTACAGAAATTAAAACGCTGTAATTTAATTATGTATCTGCGATTTGTTATCGGCGCTGACTCCAGCCGGGCACAGCAGCTATCTTGGTATCAAAAGTCAATATGGAACTGGCTTAGTAAGGGGCAACATTAATTGAACTCCAACTACTCCGACTCGGACTGTGGGCTCGATTTCCATATTCAAACTTAGTTTTATTCCTTAACAATGAAAACTTTGCTCTTAATTTGAAATTCTTAGAAAATGTATTTTTAACATTTGCATTAGACTTTCGACAAGTGCTTGGGCCTTTGGCCATGCAAATCTGTCATTCAAAAATTTTCCACTTCATTCACAAAAAAAGCACAAAAAAACAACAAAATTCGAGAAATGTCTTTTGTGTGAGGCCTACATAAATATGTATCAGCCGAACCTTCGAGCTAGTTTGTGAGTGAACTAAAGGCAATAGCCCAATACTCAGCAACCAACAATATACAATTTAAATTACCAGCCACTGGATATATATGTATATATTTATATGTATGTATTTACTTGATCTGTGCTCTGATTTTTATGGCAAGAAAATGTCACTTCTGTTGTTTGTTTTTATTATATAGGTGCTGCTTCCACTTCTCGCATTTCAGCGAATTAATTTTATACTCATTCTTAATACTTTGCAATTATCATTAGGCACTTTAGTTTTAATCACATGCGACAAAAAACTGCGCGTAAATCGCATCAACAATTGTTCCAAAGGTTATATAACATAGTGCTGATAGCTCCGAAAGGGCATAGCAGAATAAGCATATGAGAACTGCCCCCGCTATTATCAGCACCAAATTTAAATGTTTGTTTAACATCTATAACAAAATCACTCTCCCAAAAATTTGGTATCCTAATCGCTATTGGATAGGAGTTATGAGGCCGGAAAGTTATACCGAAAAACTGTTTTTTCTCAAGAACCGCTTGACCGAATTTGATAGGTTAAATATATGATGTAAGTGTTCAAAATACAATTCTAAAAATAATTGATTGCAGATTTTTATTACCAAAACTTAGGTCCAAAAACTATAGTGGAATTTTTCAAAAAATTTGTTCGCCTTTTTCTACACCTCCACTTTTTTGGCTGTTTTTTTCATTAGGAGTTCCCAAATAACATCTAATTTTTACAGTCAGATCGCAAGTGTGCATCTTGATGAAAAACAAAAAAGTCAAGAAAATTGTATTTTTCGTATACTTAATATATATTGTGCACAATGTACGAGGTCTGTTCAAATAAAAAAGTGCATTTTTAATTTTTTTTTCTTAAACTTCAATATGGGCATTTCCACCACAAGGTCCAGCGAGACCAAAAATTTTAAAGTTTTTCAAAACCCCTTGCTTTATGATATTTTCATAGGAAAACAGTCAAATTGTACTAATATAAACTAATTTTACATTTATTTATAACCCACTTGGAAATATTCAAAAGCAAAGTCGCGCAAGCTCAACTATTCTCAGTATGATATATCCCCTGCACTTTTTGTTTTGATAATTGTTCTTTAATGTCTTTTTTATGCATTGACTTTTGCATTATTAAATCTTTCCAAGGATACAAAGAGTCAAATAAAAATGCAAAAGAGACTATGCGATTGGTAAATAACGTAATTTTTTGATTTGCATTATCGCATTTTTCGATGTCCCGTGCGACATTGAAAAACATCATTTGTTATCTGTGCGTCAAAAGTACATGTGGAAGGCTTATCCAATATTGAGTACAAATAGTGATTTTTAATACAATTCAAATAAAAAGAATCATGCTGAAAAATGAGAACATTTGTGATCTGAGTACTTATATAAAGTTGGTCCCATGCGACATCGTCAGTGTGAAATTCAAAATTTTTTCTTACATGAATGATTTTTTTTTTTTGTAAATCATAGTTTTTTATTTTTTATATCTAAATGAGCAAAAACGGCGGCGAAAAAAATTTAGAGAGCCTGCATACGGTAGAAAAAAAGTTAAAGTACGATCCAATATTTAAAAAAATGTTTTGTTTTTTGTTATTATCCGAAAATGAATACATTGAAATCTTTTGTTGACTTAAAAACATTTTAACTCTGCTTATTTTTATATAATTTCCTTAAAAAGTGACTGAAATAACATTATTATTATGACGGAAGAAAATGTCCCATTCGACATGTCCCGTGCGAAAGTGCTTAAAATTGAATTTTAAGAAATATATAAGTTTATTTTGGGTAAAATCAAAACCGTTTTTAAGTGTCATCAATGTGCAATGTTCTTAAATTTAACAGATTGAAATATTGCGTCAGGATTCGCTAAAATCGGCTTGTCAATTGTTGGTCGCAAAAACCACTTCTGTTTTTGTCCCTTGCGAATGCCTTGGTTTTTTGTAATTATCTTGAAAAAAAATTAATTGCCCAAAATCAACCTTAGCACCAATTGTAGGGCCAATTAAGAGCAATAAGTTAAGCCTTTTGTCAAATCAAAAATACGTTTTATTTTTTCTCTTTTTCCACTTCAAAAGTGTACGAAGGTCTAGTTCGACATAATGGAAATGCCCATATCCATTTTGTCAGTTTCTTATAGATGTTAATCAAACATTTAAATTTGGTGCCGATAAACGCGGGGCAGTTTTCCTATGCTTATTCTGCTATGCCCTTTCTAATTAAAATTAAGTTCAATAAAACTTCGCAGTTTAAAAACAGGAATGAAGTCGGCTAAGCCCGACTGTAATATACCACTTACCTGCCAAAGTTTATATATAACTCTTTTGAATGTGGCGCTAAACAAACTGTGTGGGGATATGTTAAAATTTTTTTGAGAATCGTTTATCTAATCGTTTTCAGCATTGATGCATCAATAAATATTCCTGACTATTAGCATCAATCTACAAAATTGTGAAAGATATAAGGATATCAAAATGCGGATAGGCAGGGGATGGTCCAAGAACTGAAAATAAAAGCATCTCTGACCCAATAAAGAGTATTATTTTTCACAATCTGATCCAGAATTCCAGGGGGCTTGATGCGTCGAAGCAAAGTCTACTATTCGAGAAATAAATACACTAAGCTTCAATTGTCGACAGCCACCCCTCCAACCCAACAGCACTTCTCACTGTTTCACTTCGCCCTATTCACAAACGTTCATTTCTCATCTGTTTAAAAATCTCTTTATGACATATTTTGATATTTATTTATTATCTTGTCACTGTGATTTGCAACAACATAAGCTACTGCCACACCCGCGGCAATCCACCCCCGTCCAGCCCTGTCCCGCTGGTGCCACCCTGACCACAGGGGTGTCTAAAGTTGTCGCGTGTGTCAGGAGTAGACAAACAAAAAAGCTGTCATCAAGTCCTCCACTTCTGTTTTTTAAATATACTTAAACAAAATTAAATGCACACTTATCAAGAAGCCGGTGAGTGGGGATAAAATTATGGCAAATTGACGAAGCGCACACAAGTGGATTTCGGGCTGGTCCCCTTTGTGTGCAAATATTTGACCAGATGCGCCACTCCTCTGTCTCTCCTAAGGATTCACTTCAATTTTTTATGACATCCATATAGTGTGGGGGGGATCAAAGCGGATTTGGAGAGTTGGTTGTTTGCCTGGCTAGCTTAACCGTAAGGAAATATGAGCGAAAGCATCTATGAGATACAAGTCTGTGCCTTAGGGGCTTAGGTCGATAATTTATGGGCTCCCCCGCTCCAACACAGGCATCTCTAATGAGCAAGGTCTCACAATTAGCACAAAAAAAAAAAAGAGACGAGCGAAATTGCCGAATGGCAATTAGGAAAATTGCTTTATATTTCATGTGCGGCCACATCATTTATGAGCGTGCGTTGTGGCAGGTGGGGCAACTAATTGAATTTTGACGTTGGGCCGTCTGTCATTAGTCCCACTCGTTGAAACACACGAGATTCATTCTCGCATGTAAAAAAGAATACTTAAAGCAAATGACTCGAATTTGTCAGACTCACCGCACCGCACACAAATGGCTGCAATAACTGCAATCGATGCATTTCGCGTCCAGCCGCTTCCAAGGATAAGGCTCTGTAGCCAGCTAATTTCCGGACCAGGGGCTTCATTTTTTTTTTTCTGGCGCACGGAAATGCCGAAAGTGCATCTGATTTATGTGCGTGGAAACTTTCAACGTGCGGCAGCCACACGCACGGCCCAAAATCCAGGAACAACAATGACCAAAAAGGCAAAAGTTGTGGCTCGTCGCTCGGCGTTAAAACTAAAATTCCATAAATTAAGTGTGTGGGTGGATAGGAGAATGGGGGATCGGGTAGTCAGGTCCTGCGAAATAAAAGTTTTGCCGTTATAAATCACAGATCTTTTTACATAAATTTATGCTTTACCATTTGCTACAGCAAATTTTCGTTCTTTCTTTTCTTTGGCCACTTTTTGTTTCTCACTGGACGTTTTGGGGGTGGCCAATGGATCCAGTGGAGCTGGTTAAGTGCACAGACCTGGCTGCTTATCGCCAAAAAATATGAAAACTACCTTTACGTAGGGGCGGACGTTGAAGCAAAAAGGATATGGCGCACTTAAGGCGCAAGGACCGAGCACGGTCTGGGTAAATCAGTGTGTGTGTGTGTGTGTGAGTGAGCTGCACTCACACGCTTGATAAAGAAAAAGCTGCAGAAAAACTTTCAACTGCAAACGAAAAACTTTTGACCTTTATGTTCCACCATGTGTACATATATGTACATATGTGGAAAGGCATATGTACTTGTTTGTATGAATGCATGTGCTTACTGAGTTTTGCTGAGTGCGCATTTCGTTATTTTTTAAAAACTTTAACATCAAGCTAGAATGTGTGGGTATTTACTTGTAAATATACATATGTCCACATATGAAAGTTCACATAGTCAATTCTTGTTATCCAGAAACATAACTGTCTGCGAATGCAATCTTGCAAGGCTCATCAAAATTAATTAATCAAATTACATAAAAAATAAAATTTTATGTCATCTGGAATGAAGCCTTTAGATACCAATTTTTTTTTTTTTTTTTTTTTTTTTAGTCGAAGGTCCTGGTAGCTAGTGCTCGTTAAACTATTATTAAGTTTAATATTGTATACTAGATTTAATTTGTTAAAAAAAAAAAAAAAAAAAAAAACCAATTTTTTATTATTTTTTTTAAGTGAAAAATTGATGAAATGATTTTAGAAAACATCTCTTTTGTACCCATTTTTAAATATTTTTTAAAAATAAAAAAAATTTTTTTTTTGAATTTCAATACAAACCTTCATTCACATCTTCATCTCTTCTCTGTGCAGAAACTACAGTACTTCCGGCTGCCCCAAAATGGTGGCAATGCAAATGGCAGTTCGCAGTGCCTTCGCCCAGAAGTATGTAATACAAATTATAGTTCGTTATTCCTTTGAAGCCCAAAAAAATAGGCAGTAGATATTAAATTTGATTATTCCAAACGGATCACAGAAAATTGGTAAAATAAAATGAAAATAATTAGTTTTTATCAAAAATTCAAAAAATTCATGAAACTGTACCGAAGGTACAAAGAGTTTTGTGCAAATGGGGTTTCTGCAAATGTTTGTGAAAGCCAGAAGGAAGCATCTCCGACCCCATAAAGAATACATACAGGGTTGCCCATATTCGACGGACCCATCTGGCAACGCCATAACTTTTGACAGAGATGTCAGATCGCTTAATGACATACCGCGTTTGAACATGGAACAATACACGCCACGCGAGCGCTCTGAAATAGTTGAAATTTACATTCAACAGAACAAGTCAATTGTGAAAACTCAAAAAACAAAATTATCATGTCCGATGAAGCCCATTTCACATTGAATGGGACCGTAAATAAGCAAAATTGCCGTATTTACGCCACTGAAAATCCTCAGGAGATTCAAGAAGTGCCTCTTCATGACGAAAAAGTCACAGTTTGGTGCGGCGTTAGTGCGAAAACGGTCATTGGGCCGTTTTTCTTCCAAAATGAAAATGGCCATGCTGTTACCATCAACCAGGAGCGTTATCGCGACATGATGACCAATTTTGTGATGCCAATTATTCGTCGAAAGCGTATGAGGCAGTTCTGGTTTCAACAAGACGGCGCTCCACCGCACACAAGTCGCATAAAAATCGATTTTCTGAAGAAATTGTTTCCGGGCCGTTTGATGTCGAAAAGTGGTGATTTGGACTGGCCACCGCGTTCGCCCGATTTGACGCCGCCTGACTTCTTCTTGTGGGGATATTTGAAGTCAAAGGTTTACGTTAACAAGCCAAGGACCGTAGAAGAGCTCAAGGACAAAATTCGTGAAGAAATAGCCGCTATTCCGGCCAAAATGTTGGCGAAAACGATGGAAAATGCTGCAAAAAGGGCACAATACGCCATCAACGCCAGAGGCGGCCATTTGAGAGATATCATATTCAAAAATTGATGTAAACAAATCTACTTGGAACAAATTAAATGATTAAGATTACCAACCGCCAAATTTTTATTTTTTCTTTGATTTTAAAAAAAAAACATGGGTCCGTCGAATATGGGCAACCCTGTATACTTGATCAGCATCAACAGTCAAGTCGCTATAGAAATGTCCATATAAAAAAACGGACAGCATATTAAACAACGGACGGACCGGTTCGGTTCAAAACCGGCATGCCGCCCTCCTCAAAACACAAACCAAACCGGTTCTGTATTCAGTTGAATGAAAGAAAAGAAGACAAGTGATACCGTTTCCAACTTTTTCAAACACCTACATTTTCTACAAATCCCAGCATGCCTAATGTCTTCCAATCGTGGCAACAATCGATATCGTCTTGTATAATTCGCTGCTTTAATGGAGAAAGGAGACAGTTTCATTTCAGCCAAAGACCACTCTGATTTGCACCATCATGTATGTGGCTATTTCCATTACTCATATCTCGTAAAGAAATCCCCGCTTTTGACAACTTCACAAAAATGACAGCCAACGAAGTGCGAAACAAGCTCAAATGCCACTCAGTCCCATCCTCCTCCTCCTCCTGCAAAGCACAGTACGTGTCATTGCCGCCCTTTCAAGGGGTTAAACGGCAACACCAGTCCAAGCTATGGGAAGGAAGATTTTAGCGGCAAACAACCCCAAGGACTACTGGCATATCAGCGTCAAATTGGAAATGCTTGTCATATCCTTCATTTATCCAGGAGTTGATACATGGATTTTTCATTTTTATGCTGGCACACACATGGCTCACAGCACACCAGCCGAGGAAAGAGGAGAAGACAATTTCATAAATTATTTGTCACAATTAATTGAATTGTGTGTGTGTGTGTGTGTGTTGGCAAAAAGGAAACTTTGTCACCACTAAAAGGCGAGTGGGTGGCAGCAGTGCAAGGGGAGACAAAAGGATGCGCCATGGACTGGGCAAATAATATGATGAGATACGACATATGTGCAAACAACTTTTGTGCGGTGCTTCATATAATTGAAAATCATATAAAAAAAAATGTCCTATCCTATCCCATCCTTTGTGTTTTGCGGGGCAATTTAGAGGCCAATATCCTGCTGTGAAATATGCGGTGATTTTCAGTGGCTGGTGTTAGGCGTTGGATTTTGCGCTCAGAAATGATTTATGATTATGACAAATTGTTTGCGAGCAAGTGAAATGAATAAGGGGTGGGGGGGAGAGAGGTGGAGAGTGCATAAGCTGGGTGGAGGGTGAAATTGAAACTCTTTGAGGTTTCTTTTTAAGTATTCAATCTTACTCGGCAATAAACGAAATTTGAGCCAAAGTCAAGCGCTTGTAATTAATGCCTGATAATAATCATATAATTAACTTTCTTTAATTGAAAACAATGAAATAAAGTAGACTTTTATGTCTCTCAACTGATGTTAACACTTCGACCGAGGGCCACGGGCGTTAGTTTCTCATCTAATTCTGAAGCTGAAGTCTATTAAATTGGAGGTTCTTTATAAAAGTATTAAAAGGCCACAAACAGCGGCCGAAAACTGATCCCTATCCGTCCGCTGGAAATGGGAAATATTTAATTTTATCCAAGAAAAAATAATAAAAATCGATGCCATAAGGCATCAAGGGCTGCACAGAGACCTTAAAAATGTGACAAGACATAAAGCAAATGTCCAAACACAGACACACACCTTAGCATCCCCCGGCCCTGCACTTGCTACACAGGAACGGGACCGAGCCAGAGCACACGAAGGACGTGGCCATAAGGAAGCAGCAAGACGGCGAGGCTAGCTATAAATACAATAAATTACTTGACGGAAAATATTGATAAGATGACACACACACACACACACACACCAAGCCAGACTTGAGATGACACCCAGTTGATCCCCGAATCAAGCCTCAAGTCTCTTGGCCTTGTTACTTTTTTATGGCCTTTGTCTCGACAGTGTCGCCAAAGATGACGCATGTTCCGGTGCCCAAGTCGCAACCAAAAATGAAATGAAATGACTTAAACGATGGCAGGTAAGAGCCGATAAGCGATATAGAACAAATACAAATATTTCAAACGAAATGAATAATTAGAAATTATTACTGACGTTAAAACGTAAATTTTTGTATTTAAAAGAGGAGCAGAGCTGATGGTTCTTAGGCTAGAACCCCGTTGGAGTGTGTATCGATAGGCCCATTAAATTATTGTCGTTCATTGATAACATATTTTAGATATGCATGCTGACTAGGAACATTTTCCATCCTTTTAATTTGTGTTTAGAAAGTCCCATGACAGCTGAATTTCATTCTGGACAATTTTCGGGATACACTGTGGTGGTACAGGGTTGCCCATATACGACGGACCCATGTTTTTTTTTTAAAAATCAAAGAAAAAAATAAAAATTTGGCGGTTGGCAATCTTAATCATTTAATTTGTTCCAAGTAGATTTGTTTACATCAATTTTTGAATATGATATCTCTCAAATGGCCGCCTCTGGCGTTGATGGCGTATTGTGCCCTTTTTGCAGCATTTTCCATCGTTTTCGCCAACATTTCGGCCGGAACAGCGGCTATTTCTTCACGAATGTTGTCCTTGAGCTCTTCTACGGTCCTTGGCTTGTTAACGTAAACCTTTGACTTCAAATATCCCCACAAGAAGAAGTCAGGCGGCGTCAAATCGGGCGAACGCGGTGGCCAGTCCAAATCACCACTTTTCGACATCAAACGGCCCGGAAACAATTTCTTCAGAAAATCGATTGTTATGCGACTTGTGTGCGGTGGAGCGCCGTCTTGTTGAAACCAGAACTGCCTCATACGCTTTCGACGAATAATTGGCATCACAAAATTGGTCATCATGTCGCGATAACGCTCCTGGTTGATGGTAACAGCATGGCCATTTTCATTTTGGAAGAAAAACGGCCCAATGACCGTTTTCGCACTAACGCCGCACCAAACTGTGACTTTTTCGTCATGAAGAGGCACTCTTCGGATTAGAAAGAGCCTCACCAGTCGAAAATTTTTCGTATAAACGCTTAATGGTGTTCTTAGAAGGCGCACTTTTCACATTTTTTAATTTTTTAAAAGCACGTTGAGTTTTCGCAATTGACTTGTTCTGTTGAATGTAAATTTCAACTATTTCAGAGCGCTCGCGTGGCGTGTATTGTTCCATGGTAAAAATCTGCTTGGACTGACGCTTCAAACGCGGTATGTCATTAAGCGATCTGACATCTCTGTCAAAAGTTATGGCGTTGCCAGATGGGTCCGTCGAATATGGGCTACCCTGTATATCATATAGCTGCCATAGGAACGATCGGTCCAAAAACTACTTCTAGTGAGAAAACTTTTTTGTTTTCCATCGTAGCTTCACCAATCATGGTACACCCAAAAATTTAGTATCAATATTAATTTGATAAGCGTTGTCTCAAATTGAAACTACAACCAGTATCTTTATTTGTGTATCAATATAATTCAAGAAAGTATCAAATTAATATTAGAGGTATTAACTTGAACCTATGTCTATTAAATTGTTACCTAAAAGTATCAATTCGAAACTCACACATTTTTCGATGTTATCGAGTACTAGTTCGAAAAATCGAACTGTCATACTCGATTCTCTCTAGCAAAGCATATTGCATAAATGCTGGCACTTGTAATTCTCAAGTTGTTATTCAGCTCATTGATGATATAAATAGGGCACTTGATAGTGAACGACAAATGCGCAGCAGCAAGAAGGAGTCTAATGAGGGACACTGCAAACTTGAAACAGTCTGTATAACTCTCACCAATTTGCCCTTGCCGTCTTGCGATAGAGTCGTTAAACACCGGCTAAATTATCGCAACAAAAATTAATAAAAATAACAATGTACGATATTTTTTATTTATTATTGCCAAATTGTAAAAGGCTAGTTTCAAAATGGTTCAAAAAAGTTTCAAATTGATACTTTAAAATTACTACAAAGAAATGTCATTCTGATACAAATTTGTATCATTTTGATAACATCGAAAATATTATTTTGATTCTATCGAATTATCAACTTGATACTTTGAGTATTGAGCATAATTCGATACTCAATAGTTTCAAATTAATGACTAAATTGTGACGTTTTGATGATTTCTTTTTTTTGGGTGTATATATTAGTTTTATATGCTTCTACAAAATTCGTGAAAAAGTTATCAAAATCGGATGACTATAGCATATAGTTGCCATAGGAACAATCGGTCTAAAAACTAGTTCTGAAGAGAAAAATTTTTTTTTTGTTATCAATGGTAGCGCTTTTTAAAAACTGCAAGGGTATTTCAATCATCGGCGTAACCGATGTTAGTCTTTTATTTTTGATTTGTCTGTTTGATTTCTCAGTAGTCTTAGATCCATATTTGTCACGCATAGCGCCCGCCGGACGAACACATTCGGTAATTCACACATACACAAGACAATCGCATGCCGAATCTTCGGCAAAAAAGAGAAAAACAATTTTTATTCTGGCCAGCGTTGTTGAAGTAAATCAGAGCCGTCGCATTATATTCGCTATCAATACCTGAAACCGGAACGAAAGGCTTGGAACAATCCTAGAATTCTTGTATTAATCCAAAAAAGGCTCATTTCAAGTGCGTCTTCTATTTTAAAATCCAATAATATTGTATAGAGATTTAAGTAAGTTTAAAATTCAAGATTTAAAGCGAATGAGCGACACGAAACCGAGAGTGAGATCAAGGTCACCTGAGCTAAATATTAAACAACATTTTTGTATATTTCATTTAATGTAGTCCATTCCAGTCATTCCAGCTTTTTAAAATTGTTGATCCCGTCCGAAGAGTAATTTTCGGAAATGTACCAGCGATGCAGCCCTTAGTTTTGTTTTGACAGCTGATTGTTGTTGAATTGATTGTTTATCTATATATTTGATTAGCATCAACAGGCGAGCCGATAAAGCCATGTCCGTCTGTTTGTCTGTTTTAATATTTTTAAGTGTATTAAACTTAATTTTCCGAGTATATGTATATGTATGTATGTATCGTCTTGTCATGCCAGCCAATCCACCTACTTCCATTTCAATTGAAAACTATCTGCCTCATGCATCATCCGTGTTTATGCTTGTTTAGATGCATCGCCTCCCTCTCTCCCCCAGGCTTCTCTGGCATAAACAAAATGCCAACCTGAACCTGAACGGGGCTCCAATAAAAAAAGAAAATAGAATCATAAATCAGCAGATTAATATTTTATGAAGTGTATTGTGTATCCTTGTCTGTCTGCTGCTGCTGCTGCTACTATTTGCTGCCCAATGCCCAACTGATGGAAATGGGAATAGGAATGGGTATGGGGGTCGCTCTCGGAACAAACGACTTCCCTTTGTTTACCATAAATTCGTTAATAGACGCTGCCGCGTGTAAACAAATCACTTAAACATTTTCCAATTGACGCCTGACATGATTTTTACCCGAACTCCACCCTGGAAACGCCGCACATACATACATACAGACATACTCGATAGATGGATATTTATTTAGTTGTTGAAGTACGGGAAGTATCACAAATTGTAAATCTACTTGTTGTAACATCGAAATTTCTTGTTGCCCGCTCTCGTCCCTGATTGAGATTGAGAGTGAAAACTGGAACTGGAGCTGCAACTTGCAATTAGTAATCAACCATCGGCCATCGAGTACGAAGTGAGACATGAGCAGCAGCAGCTCGGTAGCGTCACACAGCGTCAGATACAAATGTATCTGCATGCCTTTGGCAAAGATACATGAGTAGAAAAACCGGCTAAATTTTTATGAAAAGTACAATTAATTAGCGTCGATTTTCTCTCTCTCTATCTCTGCAATAGCATAAATTTATTATAACTGCATTTTTTGTTACACTCTCCGATGCGGCAGGTCGCGTCGCGGCGTCTGCCAGCTGCCAATACAATTCATTTGCGCCACATCATCTAACAGCAAATCCCACACGGATGGATGGATGAAAACAAAGCACGTTTTCTTGCATTTGTGTTGTTGTTTTTTTGATTTGTAAACAATATTTTTTTTTTGTTTCATTATTGTAGATGCATATGTATGTATATGCAACAGTTAGTAGAGTTTTCCCTTCACTTGTTTCTATGCAGCAAATATGTTTACATTATTAAATTTTTATGCAATTGCCTTAAGCGCACGATAAATATCAGAAATTAAATATATTAAGAACAAGGCTATAAAAAAAACCTTTAAACTAGTTATTTTGGTAAAGACGTTTTGGAAAAGATAAGATATTTTTTTTTTTTTTTTTTTTCTTTTTTTTTTAGATTTAGATTTATTCTTTTCCCAATACAATTAGACAGAGTCTTATAGATTAGCATTGGTCACGACAGTATAACAATTTTTGTAAAAGCTAAGTATACCCTAACTTACTAGCTATAGAAAATATGCATTCTTAATATGTTAAATTTATAAATTATTAATTAGATATTATTAAATTAATATTATTATATATATATTTTTTTTTTTTTTTTTTTTATCTATTTTGTCTTGTAAGATAATCTGATAATTTTTCTTTAAATTGCGAGACGCTTCCTATGTCTTTTAGATAGTTTGGGAGTTCGTTCCAGCAACGAGCAGCGTTAATATAGAAATGTTTCTCGGATCCTTGATCCTTTTGAATTGACACTCTTAGGGATTTTCTTTTGTGTCATCCAATTTGGTGCGCTACTGAACTTGTTAAACTCAGTAAAAAGATCTGGAATTTTCTTCTTTCTCCATTTTTTCTCGAAATGAAAAAGCACAAGCAAACAGATTTTTAATTCCTAGCCATAAAGGCAAAAAAAAATCTCATAAATATCTTAACTGCCTTAGAAAGTAAAACGACAATTTTCAAGCGTTTTCTCTCATAAAATAAATAATGTACTTACCTTCAATTTTAATATGCCCCATCGATCCCCCTCGGTCCAATAAACTGGCGCCAGCGGCTACTTTTTGACAATTTAATTGCGATTGAGGAGTCCGCTGGCGAAGACGAAACTTGCCGCTACGATAAGTCAACTTAAGTCAGAAGCTTTGACAATTATTATGGCTGAAGTGTCAGGGCCAATGGCGACAATTAGCTGAGCAATGTCTACAAGAGACAGACTTACCAACAGTGCCGCATGCGCAGACAACAGACACCGAGACCCAGACATGTTTCGTGGTGCGATATGTGTTGCTGTTTCTCATAGATTTCAATCACGTTTCTAATGATTTTTATGACGGAAAATTGAACCTTTATTTATTTATCAATCGGGTATATCTACGTTTAGTTGTACTACCTGAATTCTGGCGGCGCGTACTTGGCTGTAATTTTAATTCCCGGCAAAAAAATTTGTATACCAAAAAAAAACATATTCAACTTGGCGTTTGCCTTAAACTTAATTAATGGGTTTGCCTGTGCGCGAACGTGCTGGGAAATTGTCAACTCCAGGAGTTTGGATATCTAAGCGGTTCTCGTTGATTTGTGCCTCTTCTCAGAGTCATGAGAATTATTTTTGCAGCTTTATGCCGACTGAATTTCAAATGGAATTTATAAATTATGAGTTTATTACAAGTCGTTCAAATTGCTACGCGTTTTGTGTTTCCCAATCCAACAGAATTGATTGAGGTGCTAATTTGTTTTATCAATCAATGGATCATCTGGTAACGTCATGAATTTTTATGGCCCGTAACTAAGTACGTAAACAATCGACAATGTCTGTGTCAGTGTTGTTGTAGACGAAAAACAAGTTTAAGTAATGAATATTATTCATAATGCTGGTAGTCGTAATCGTATTCAATGAATGTGAAACAGGTGGCTATGAAATTGTTGTAATCACTAATTGGTATCATTCATCCATTACGTCTTACTCAATATTTGTATGTTCTAATTAGAATTGTTTCTAATACCAGAGTAAAATAGGCCGCATTATTGTTAAAGATGCGATAAAAAAAGCTAGTGTTTAGAACAAAGCTGAATTTTAAAATGTTTTCGATGATTTTTGAATGATTTGAAAAATTACAAAATTATATGTTTTGGGAATTTATGTGTTAAATTTATAATTAATCCATAAGAAAAGAGATTTTCTGAAAAGAGATTTGGCTACAGTGGAAAAACTTTTTTGAATCATTAACTCATTTCGCATTGCAGATCCCATCCTAAGAATAATTTTAATTTATATATGGGCATTTCCGCCAAAATGTCCACCGAGGCTAAAAATCTAAAAGTTCTTGAAATCTCTCTGTTTATTCATATTATGGTAAAGAATCATTCAAATTTAACTAATTTAATTAAAGTGAACATATGGTCATTAACCTCAATGAGTAAATCGACAGCAAAGTTGCAAAAGTGCATTTTCTTTTTTTTTGCCATTTTAAATTGCATGCATTATTTGTTATTATCTTCTTTAAGAAAGATCATACATGATAAAGACTGTTCTACAAAATGTCTCTTACATTATAATTTATCTAAAAAAAAGCAAAGGGTACAATGCAATCGCGATTAACTGCAAATTTTTGGTTTCCTTTAGTCCATTTTGCAATGTCCCGTTCGATACCGAAAAAGAACATTAGTTATCAGTGTGTCACAAATTGAAGAAGTGAATGCATGGAAAGTTTAGCACAAACTGATTTTTTTATAAGCAATTTAATAAAAAAATAGAAGGCTAACATCGGCTACGCCGATATTTTAAATACCCTTGCAAATTTTGAAAGTCGCTACCATTGATAACAAAAAAGTTTTTCTCACTACAACTAGTTTTTTGACCGACCGTTTATATGGCAGCTATATGCTATAGTCATCCGATTTTGATCAATTTTTCCAGAATTGTGTGAAGGGGTATAAAACTAATATATACCAAGAATGGTGACGCTTCGATGGAAAAACAAAAAAGTTTTCTCACTAGAACTAGTTTTTTGACTGACCGTTTATATGGTAGCTATATGCTATAGTCATCCGATTTTAATAAATTTTTTTGGAATTGTGTAAAAGCATATAAAACTAATATAAACCAAGATTGGTGACGCTACGATAGAAAACAAAAAAGTTTTTCTCACTAGAACTAGTTTTTTTACTGACCGTTTATATGGCAGCTATATGCTATAGTCATCCGATTTTGATATATTTTTCCAGAATTGTGTGAAGGGGTATAAAACTAATATATACCAAGTTTGGTGACGATTCAATAGAAAACAAAAAAGTTTTTCTCACTAGAACTAGTTTATGGACCGATCGTTCCTATGGCAGCTATATGATATAGTCATCCGATCCGGCCGATTCCGACAAATGTGCAGCCTATGTGTATTTAAAGACTTTTTGCAAAGTTTGGTCAAGATAGCTTCAAAACTGAGGGAGGAGATAGCATAGAAACAGACGGACGGACAGACGGACAGACGGACATGGCTATATAGACTCAGCTCGTCATGCTGATCAAGAATATATATAGTTTATGGGGTCGAAGATGCTTCCTTCTATGCGTTACAAACATCGTGACAATTTTAATATACCCTCTGCAAGGGTATAAAAATCCCAATTGGTAAAATTTTTATTTTTATTTTTTAATGTCGTTCAAAGTTGGTCCCGTTCGCGTCTGTAAGTGTAAAAGTTTAGTGGTTAAAAATAAATTCATACTAATATTTTTTGTGTTTTGTGCAAAAACCATTTCAATACAATTGTAGAGACCCGAGCAACGTCGGGATTAGTGCTAGTTATTGATTATAGTTAAAATGCATAAATATATACATAATCATACCCACTTGAATCATATTGGAAAAAAATGTCCCGTTCGCAATGTCCCGTTACGAATCAGATTATTATTTATTTCAAAAAAAAAAAAAATACTGAAGATTTTTGAACCAACTAAAAACCATTTCAAAGTACCATTCATGCATAAGATTCTAAAACATTTTGGGTTTTAGAAATGCGTCAGGTTTCGCTAAGTTCTGGCTATATGTAGGTGGCCCCGAAAGCAACTTCTGTTTTTGTCCCGTTCAAATCGCTTCATATTTAGCCATTATTTTGGAATCAGTATTTCACCTGTCATTCGCTTTAGCACTATTTATAGTGCTACTCAATACCTTCATAATAAAGTAAAAAACGAATTGAAAATGCCTTTTATTTTGCCTTTTTTTTACTTTATGTCGTACGAACGTCCGCGTTCGACATCATGGAAATGCCCATATAATATAATAATTTATCAAGCAGCTGATTGCGAAAGCTCACATCGATACCAGCATTCCATAAAAATTTTGTAGGTTCTTCAGATTTTTTGTTTAAAACATATTATGGTGTATTTATGAACACTTTGTTGTCAAAATAATTATGTCAATGACATAATTATCTATCTATCATTCTATTGAGGGACGAAGTTTATTCAAAGAAAAATGTGATAACTCACGGCTATATCTCAGGATTGCTCGATATTCGATTTCTTCCTAATCACTAAATCAACATTTAGTCATAATGTGCATGAAGCTATAAAATCAAAATCCTATCAAGACACAAAAATATATCTTTATCTACAAAAAGGGTTAAAATTGTTGCCCAGCGTTAGTCAGCCCACCCACATATGTCCTTACCGTAAATTGTATATGTTTTATTTCATTCCTCAACTTCAGTTTTGTGCCAAAGATTGTACACTTGATCGGTGTCCTGCTGTGTTGCTCAATATGTCTTCATTAGATTCATGATCAAACGTTAGTCGAGTATCTAAATTTACTCACAAACACTTTGAACTTTTCAAGAGGCCACACAGTTGATCAGAAATCTAGTCGATTTATGGGCCGCACAGCTTCTGGTTTCTTCTATTTGCTCTTTAATCTCCAACAATTTGATCGAAAGTCACGACAGCAGGGGGGCCGGCCTAACTGAAATATGGAATGATAATGATAATGATGATGCAGCCAGTTCACTCCGTCAGTTCAAGTTTACATTCTCACATAAATCCCTGAGCATTTAGCCAAATGACAGGCATATCTAACTACCTCCACAGGCGCCGATAATTCATCTGCCAAATTGCCAACGAATTACAAATTAATTTGGAGGCTCAAGGCGCGCGGCGTAGCCATGAAATCGAGCGAAATTAAATATTCAAAATTTCCAACAAAATAATAAATATCGCGGAACTAATTTAACTGCCTGCTGCCTTTGAGGGAAGAAGAGGAAGGCTCAGTCAATATTTGCATAAATTAGCGACGCTTCGCGAGCCTCACGTGCACAAAGCGGCGAAGCGTCAAATGCAGACAATGACAATTTTGCCTCCCCGCTTCACATCTTGGCCGAGGGATGTGCATCCCCTTATTGAATTTAACCCGTAGATGTTTGTTTATTTAGCCTCAGACATGGCTGTTCTTGCCAGGATGTTATCCTGTGGCAGCGTGACCAATTAATTTGATTGTAAAATGTGAAATTCGGTATTAAAATCAAATACAACAAAAATGACAACGCGAATGACGGGAATATTAAAAAAGATGTTCGAAAGCCACCACCAGCAGCCGCCGCAGCAACCCCGAAGGATGACTTTAAAGTCACGCACAGAGTTTGCGCGATTTTTATGATAATTTTTCACAGCGATTGGGCGCCTCGGGCTGCCGCCATTGCCAAACGATGGATCCCATACCCGAGCACCCAAAACCCCGATTCAGTCACGCAGATAATGCCGAGCCAAGGATATTTTACGCTTGCATTGCGCTCTTTTTTCCTTTCTACTTTTTAATAACAATTCAAATGCGCAGGTTTGTCATTCGATCGAAAAAAAGGTCGCTTAGCTCATTTTTGTTTTCATTTCTGTAGTTCCTTTTTTTTATGTGCTGTCATTGTCATTGGCTAAGGGTTTTGGCATTTCTTGGCGGCAAAGTTTTCCAGATGAATTACTTATTTGCATATTTTGTGAAATTAATGATTGGAAAAAATTAAGCTGTACGTGAAAAGCAAAAAAACTCGTACACACCCTGTGGGTGGGTAAACTTGTAATTTCATACGTTTTCTTAACGACATTTTAAAGTTTTATATATGTAGGATATAGGTATAGGATATACCTATACTAAAGGCACGAATCGGCTTTAAATTAATGTTTATTAACATTTAGTTCACAGACGAACAGAACGAAAGATGAACGGACGGAGAAACAGGGCTAGAACGACTCAGTTGTTGATGCTCATCAAGAATATATGCTTTAATCTCTACGATTAACGGGTATACAAATTTGGTTCCGCCCCTTGCAAAGTGGTTCTTTTTTGGCATGTACTCTAACTTAAAAGACATACAAAGAATTTTTAAGACCGACTTCGGTATACAAAAGTAATTTTTATTTTTCGGTCAGTGTGAAATAATATTGTTTTTATACTCTGTACCGAAGGTACAAAGAGTATATTGGGTTTGTGCAAATGTATGTAACAGCCAGAAGGAAGCATCTCCGACCCTATAAAGTATATATATTCTTGATCAGCATCAACAGCCGAGTCGATATAGACATGTCCGTCTGTCCGTCTGTCTGTCCGTATGAACGCTGAGATCTCAGAGATGGTAAGAGATAGAGATTTGAGGAGTACGGAACATATATTTCTTATACTTGCAGGCAGATCAAGTTTAGTTTTTTTTTTTGCCACGCCCCCTGCCTCCCCCGCAAATTTAAAAAAACTTAATATCTTTTACAATTTTGGAGTTAGGTTGTTTGAACCTTCTAGACATATATTCTACTCATCATTACCTATCGAGCCTCCATACATCGTTTTCCGATCAGATGAACGATAGTAGAGTTGCCACCCCCGCAATTTGAAAAACACCTCAAATATCCCGCAATTTTGGAGTTAGGTTGTTTGAACCTTCTAGACATACATTCTACTCATCATTACCTATCGAGCCCCATACATTGTTTTCCGATCAGATGAACGATAGTAGAGTTGCCACCCCCGCAATTTGAAAAACACCTCAAATATCCCGCAATTTTGGAGTTAGGTTATTTGAACCTTCTAGACATACATTCTACTCATCATTACCTATCGAGCCCCCATACATTGTTTTCCGATCAGATGAACGATAGTAGAGTTGCCACCACCGCAATTTGAAAAACACCTCAAATATCCCGCAATTTTGGAGTTAGGTTGTTCGAACCTTCTAGACATATATTCTACTCATCATTACCTATGGAGCCCCCATACATCGTTTTCCGATCAGATGAATGATAGTAGAGTTGCCACCCCGGCAATTTGAAAAACACCTCAAATATCCCGCAATTTTAGAGTTAGGTGTTTCAAACCATCTAGACATATATTCTACTCATCATTACTTATCGAACCCCCATACATTGTTTTCCGATCAGATGAACGATAGTAGAGTTGCCACCCCCGCAATTTGAAAATCACCGCAAATATCCCACAATTTTAGAGTTAGGTGTTTCGAACCTTATAGGCATATATTCTACCCATCATTACTTATCGAACCGCAATACAGGTACAAACAGGTACAGAGTATATTACAGTCGGGCTTGACCGACTTTCTTACTTGTTTATTTTTCGGTCAGTGTGAAATAATATTATTTTTTTTTTATGTGATTTGGTAATATTTGGTTACTTCCTCCATTTATTTACTCACAAGTCAATTATGATATTTGTGGTTATTTTGCAACAAAAGCTGCTTCCATGATTTCTGTCCATAAAATCCTGAAAGTGTATAACATGTGCATTATCTGAGACAATAGTTATGACTGTCTCGCCTCATGCTCTACACATAAAATTCACTTTATATGCAGACCAATAATATTTCCATTTGGCGAATTGCTCATGACGATTCTCCCATTTTCATGATGATAACTCCCAGGAGGGTAAACACAAAAAACAAAAGCTCAGACAAAGTCGCCTTGGTAGATGATTTTATGAATGTTGCCGGACTGAGACGATTTTGTTGTAAAGAAATCCGTTTTGCCACTTTCCCGTAAAATTGCTTGAGAATTGTTATGTGCAATTCGTGACCTCTTGGTGTTAAATTCCATCCACATGTACTCGGATGGCTTTAAGTTCTGAGTGAGTGTGTGTGGGTATATGTGTGGCACACAACCCCTTTGGGCCCTTGAACTCATCTCTCGAGGCGGCAATTATGCCTGGACTTGGTCATTAAATCATTCATTCCAGGCCATTTAATAATTTTCGCAACAACAAAAGCCCAAAGCTTGGGCGTGCACATAATAATTCATTAGTGCCCCGCCGACCTGGACTCATAAATGCCCAACAGCGAAACAATAACTTAAATAGAGCTCAGCTCCCACTCAATGGGCCAAAGGAGACGGCGAAACCCAACAGAAGGTCAAAAATGATAAACGGATATGAGGAAAGGATATTTTCTCGTTTCCTTCCGATTGTTACGAGCTCTGCCATTGTCCATTGAATAATTGCAAGACGCATTCACAAAGGGTGGCTGCCTTTTCAATTGCATGAAAAAAGTTGAAGCTGTCAATATTTTGACTTTCCTGCCTGCCTTTGTGAAGTGGGCGTATAATTAATGGATCGGGTGGGGTCTCCATCAATGGCCAAATATTGTGCATGCGAATGTGAAATGGGGCAAAAAGGGTTCGGGCACTATTGCTTTATTTATGGCGAAATAAATTGAAATGTCAACCGGGTGGGTGGAATATCATATTCCGGAAGCCAAGCATAAATGTCTACGTAAGAGATTGAACTGAAAAAGTTAATACATTCAAGTGAGCTAGGTCAATGAAGTTCAATTACATTTTTCGAAAAGGCCGCCATAAAAGAGTAAAATGGGTATTGTCGTGTATTGTGCTGTAGGTTGAAAGTGGTCTAAAATTTTGCCTTGAATTAATTGAAAGTAATTCAAGTTTGGCCCAACCCCAGTTTCCCCGAGAGCCAACATGTCTATAGGGAGCGGAGCGTTGGTGTAGGCCTGCTTTGAATTTCATAGTTGTTTATCATATGAATTTATGATTTTAATGCGTGATTTTGATTGCCCCAACAACGTGAGGCGAAAGTCAGATCATCAATATGAAATATGAAATTTGATTTGTTATGTTATGAGTACACGAAAACACAACTTTGTCTACCTGTCCGGGGCATGTAATGAGTATGTAATTTATGATGGCATAAATGAATGCTATTTCGATTCAACGCACCTGTTTTGTAGTGATTTGTTCTCTAAACTATTTGATGTATAATAACCACTTTTGATAAAGTGTAAATGATGGCAATAGTATTTTGAAATTGGATTGATTTTTCTAACTGCTAGAAGAGAGCACCTTCGATGATATTTACTCTATATTCTTAATCCGCTTGATGTGCCAAGTTTCTGTTGCTATGCCAAATTTTACCTCAGTTTAAAAGCTTGGACCAAGGAGTAATGGATATAATACTTTCGAAGGATAACAAAGCCGGTTTGTATGAATTTTTGAAAATTGTTGCTATAAGATGTTCCTCCTTAATTTTAACTAAAGTGACAGCCAAGCAATATTAGACATGATTTCAGTTTTTATACCCTTGCAGCGTCACCAATCGTGGTAAATATAAGCTTTATATGCTTCCACACAATATTGAAAAAATTTATCAAAATCGGATGACTATAGCATATAGCTGCCATATAAACGGTCGGTCCAAGAACTAGTTCTAGTGAGAAAACTTTTTTGTTTTTCATCGTAGCGTCACCAATCGTGGTATATATTAGTTTTATATGCTTCCACACAATTCTGAAAAAAAATTTATCAAAATCGGATAACTATAGCATATAGCTGCCATATAAACGGTCGGTCCAAAAACTAGTTCTAGTGAGAAAAACTTTTTTGTTTTCCGTCGTAGCGTTACAAATCGTGGTATATATCAGTTTTATATGCTTCCACACAATTCTGGAAAAATTTATAAAAATCGGATGACTATAGCATATAGCTGCCATATAAACGGTCGGTCCAAAAACTAGTTCTAGGGAAAACCTTTTGTTTTCCATCGTAGCATCACTAATCGTGGTATATATGATTTGTATATGCTTCCACACAATTCTGGAAAAAATTTATCAAAATCGGATGACTATAGCATATAGCTGCCATATAAACGGTCGGTCCAAGAACTAGTTCTAGTGAGAAAACTTTTTTGTTTTTCATCGTAGCGTCACCAATCGTGGTATATATTAGTTTTATATGCTTCCACACAATTCTGAAAAAATTTATCAAAATCGGATAACTATAGCATATAGCTGCCATATAAACGGTCGGTCAAAAACTAGTTCTAGTGAGAAAAACTTTTTTGTTTTCCGTCGTAGCGTTACAAATCGTGGTATATATCAGTTTTATATGCTTCCACACAATTCTGGAAAAATTTATAAAAATCGGATGACTATAGCATATAGCTGCCATATAAACGGTCGGTCCAAAAACTAGTTCTAGTGAGAAAAACTTTTTTGTTTTCCATCGTAGCATCACTAATCGTGGTATATATGATTTGTATATGCTTCCACACAATTCTGGAAAAATTTATCAAAATCGGATGACTATAGCATATAGCTGCCATATAAACGGTCGGTCCAAGAACTAGTTCTAGTGAGAAAAAACTTTTTGTTTTTCATCGTAGCGTCACCAATCGTGGTATATATTAGTTTTATATGCTTCCACACAATTCTGAAAAAAATTTATCAAAATCGGATAACTATAGCATATAGCTGCCATATAAACGGTCGGTCCAAAAACTAGTTCTAGTGAGAAAAACTTTTTGTTTTCCCGTCGTAGTTACAAATCGTGGTATATATCAGTTTTATATGCTTCCACACAATTCTGGAAAAATTTATAAAAATCGGATGACTATAGCATATAGCTATAACGGTCGGTCCAAAACTAGTTCTAGTGAGAAAACCTTTTTGTTTTCCATCGTAGCATCACTAATCGTGGTATATAGATTTGTATATGCTTCCACACAATTCTGGAAAAATTTATCAAAATCGGATGACTAGAGCATATAGCCGCCACATAAACGGTCGGTCCAAGAACTAGTTCTAGTGAGAAAACCTTTTTTTGTTTTCCATCGTCGCGTCACTAATCGTGGTATATATTATTTGTATATGCTTTCACACAATTCTGGAAAATTTATCAAAATCGGATGACTATAGCATATAGCTGCCATATAAACGGTCGGTCCAAGAGCTAGTTCTAGTGAGAAAAACTTTTTTGTTTTTTATCGTAGCGTCACCAATCGTGGTATATATCAGTTTTATATGCTTCCACACACTTCTGGAAAAATTTATCAAAATCGGATGACAATAGCGTATAGTTCATAGGAACGATCGGTCTAAAAACTAATTCTAGTGAGAAAAATTTTGTTATCAATGGTAGCGCCTCGAAGACTGCAGATAAAGGCGTAGCCGATGTTAGCCTTTATTTTTTAGACAATAAATCAATTTTACAGGTATTGAGTAAATTAAAAATTTATTTTTAATTTGCTATATTTTAGGCAATAAATACCTGAAAATTGATGTATATATTTTTGCAATATGATTAAAGTACTCGACTCGAATGAAAACGTCCAAAAAGTTAAGACATTTTTATAAATAATGATTTGAAAAATGTTCTATAGTTTTGAGGGTATCATTAAATAGTTCAGGATATTGTTTTGGCTATAATCTTCATGACAAACTTTCATGTGTTTTTATGAGCACGATTTCATTCTTATACCTTCACATGCTCGTGTACATATGTATGAATATTTTCGCTAAAAATCGTTTGTGTGCGTGCTTTGTGTGGCTTATAGATTTCACTTTGTGATAACAGTTTTGCATTCATTTCAGCGCAATTCATTTTCAATTCAGATTTTTATTTTATTTTTTTTCGAAAGCTACGTGCCGCAACATGTGGAAAAATAGTGAAAATAATGTGTGTGTGACAGAGAGAGCGTATGCAAAAGTTCGGCCCAGTGCGGGAATTATGAGGAATTGTGTCTAGGCTAGGCACTCGGCCAAAATGCAAATTGACCGAGGACGGTCGGCGGTCAAGCCAAGCGTTTTACGTTGGATGCACTGGGCCAATTGTGTGTGTGTGGCTCATAAATATGCATTTCAGATGCGCCTTTCATTGCATTGTAGTTTGCTGTTAGCCGCATATTAGTGGCAAATATTGTTGACCATAATAAAACTGGATAATGATATGCAACTGTAATGAAGAATATTCTGCATGTGCTGGTATTATAATGCAAAATAGTTGATAATCACATACAGACGGCAAGGGCATTGGCATTTCAGATGAATTTCCGTCAGAGAAAATGCAGTTTCCGATCAGTGTTTATATTTCTGCATTTTCCTTTGAGCATTTCTGCTCTTAAAATCGTGTTATTTTGAAAATGGTTTTCGATTTTACGATTTAACTACAATTTCGGAACATCGACATTTTATTTTGTGTGTTGTCATACGAATATATATGTTGATTCACATAGAACTACTCACGGGCCAACCTTCTAAAATGCAAAGCCGCAAGTGGTATGAACTTAGCTTTTTTTTTAGACTTACCTATGCCCGTTGGTTAAATTCTTAATACTATCCCAGGCTCTATTACTCCTTGTTCGATTTTATGACCGCCTCCAGTTGTTGGCCACTTGTAAATTTGTAATAATTTGAAGCTCGGAGCTGGCTAACTCCCTTTGAACAGATTTATATTTATGGTCAGCTAATTCGCTTTGCATGTCAATCGAACTGGGATGCTGGCTGGACTCCAACTGCGGTTTATGCTGAAGGTTCGCATGATTTTCTAAAAACTTTATTTTATATTAAAATTTAACGAGACTGCCATAAATCTTCACTAAAAAGCAGACAATTCAAATTTCGAAAGCCGCAAAACAAAAACGAAAAACAGAAAACCAGCATCAACGGATGATGACGGAAGACGACAAGCGGCCACGTTAAATGTTTGCCACTGAAATTGATCCAGTTGCCAGTTGCAGTTGCAGCCGCTGCCGCTGCTGGCGAATGCCTCGCATCGCTGGAAATGTTTCATCATTGGCCTCCGGGGGCGGGACCAGGGGGGAGCCATAATTCTTGTGCTAAAAAGCAAACGACGCAAGCAAAAAAGCAGCTTCATGTCAGAAGTCCAGAAGTCGTCGGAGTGTTGGAACGATTTAACCAAATGGGCCCCAAACGAATACGAATACGAGCAAACTGGTCAACTTGGTCGACGGGTTGACTGGACACTGGACGACCGTCCGCCGCGTGCGCCCGCCGGCCGGCTGACAATAGGCGAAATATCATCGAAAACCATAAAAACTGACAGCACAAAAAAAGAGGTGTTGACACATTGATTTATCTGGCATGCTACTGTGCACAGCACAGATGAGGCTCTCCGACTGGCACTGGCCACTGCCGAGCTGTAGACCCTGGATAAATGGATGGATGGATTCATATGCGAATGTTTGCTGCAGCGGCGGCAACAATATCATAACCATAACAAGAGACAATGGGCCAAATGGTGGAGTAAACCATTCTGAAATGCAAAAACACAATTATTCGAAAAGTGAAAGTGAAAATATGATTAAAATATGATTATGTAGAATTAAGAAAAATGTTGCAAATTTATAAACCTTTTCAGTTTATGGAAGAGAAGAGATGCTCCACTTCTTCACGATCGCTTTGCAACTATCTGTATAACCGAATTAAAACGTATTTTTCAATTTATTTTTTAATTTACGGCTCAAAAACCATTGTTTATTATAAAACCGCTCCCCGGTGACATTAAACCTCCCCTTTACCGGACTTGGGGGAATTTTTAAAAAATTCGAATTCTTTTCGGCCCATAGATCCATTTTCCGACCTTTGGAGCGAAATTTCCCAAATACAAAAAATAGTATTTCCAATTATTTGGCAAATCAAGCTTACACACCGTATTTCCTTTCCATAAAACAATGGTGAATCAATTTATTTTTTTTGCAGAACAGTGAAAAGGAATATAAAAATAAAAAAAAAGTTTTAACCATTATTTATTTTTATTATTAATGATCTTCCTTTTGTCCTCATCCATTCACGCGTACTCATGTACGCCGACGATGTGAAGCTTTGTCTAACTTATAAAGACTTGATCTCTCGCTATCTTTTGCAAGAAGATTTGGATGCGTTTCAGACTTGGTGTCAAGTTAATCTTCTAAACCCTTAATGGCTCAAAATGTAAGGTTATGCCATTTTATAGAGGCTCACTTTAGGTGGTGTACCTTTGGAACGCTTGAACGATACTGTCAATGAGGTAAATGATCTAGGGGTCATTTTGGATCATCAACTTATATTCGACTCTTATGTTATCTTTACTGTAAATAAAGCCAAGAGCGTACTTGGGTTCATAAAACGTTGGTCGAAGGAATTTGACGATCCCTATACGACCAAGATCTTTATACTTCTCTTGTCCGTCCAATTCTTGAGTACGAATCGTGTGTGGGTCTCCACAGTATACAACCCATCAGGATAGAATTGAATCGGTGCAAAAGCAGTTCTTGTTGTTTGCACTTCGAGGCTTAAACTAAGATCCTAATATCCGACTACCCTCGTATTCAGAAGACTTTCTTAATTAACCTTCCTTCCTTAATTAACCGTAGAATTATGCTTGAGTAATTTTTTACATAAACTTATAAGTGGTGAAATTGACTCATCTGAGTTGACTAGCCAAATTAATTTTAGTGTCCCGATAAGACCTACCCGTAACTTTATCCCCTTATCCTTGAAACGGTGTAGTACTAACTATGCTATGCATGAGCCTTTTCGTGTGCTCTGTGCTGATTATAACAACTTTACCGAGTGATCAGTTTGGAGTTATCTTTTCCTGCTTTAAAACCTCATCTTAACACATTTATCCCGCAATTAATTTTGAATTCACTTTAAGACTTATAGCCGATTTATTTTCATTTTGGTTTTATTCTATGTAATTTTCCACCGTGATTTCGTGTCGCACGTTAGCGGCTGTGCCCCTCGGTCGGTTGGGCGGGAGGTGGGCTTGCTATTTTGCCTGGGGTTCGCGCGTAACAGGCTACGGCTTGGTGTCGCTTGGGCCACTTGAACGTACTGTAATTGTAAGTCAACGTCCTAAAAAAAAAAAAAAAAAAAAAAAATCCTTGGGTTCCGGAGTTCCAGTAAACGGACCTCGAAGTGAACCTATATATTCCTATTCGGCCCATAGAGCCATTTTCCGAACTTTGGAGCGAAATTTCCCAAATACAAAAATAGTATTTCCAATTATTTGGCAAATCAAGCTTACACACCGTATTTCCTTTTCATAAAACAATGGTGAATCAATTTATTTTTTTTGCAGCCCAGTGAAAAGGAATATACAAATTTAAAAAAAATGTTCAACCAAATCCTTGGGTTCCGGAGTACCAGTAAACGGACCACGAAGTGAACCTATATATTCCTCACGGTTTTTTTAACCCTGCATCGAACTTCATTAGAGCTAAATTTTAGCCACAGTATTAGATTCCATCTGCACTAAACATGTTAAAGGTCTTGTGTTAGTATTATTTTATTTTCAAAACTGAACTCCAGAACAGCCCAAAAAGTAAAGCAGTAAGGTGTGGGAGCAAGTCCGCTCTCAGATCTGTGTCTTGCCTTGATTCTTCGTTATGACAATCAAGAAGTTGGCTTGAAGATGTGGTCGATCCATTTAAGCCACTTAACACGCACACACACACAAGAGTGATCCTCCACATCTGATGGGTCAGCGATATGTTTTGTTTTTGTCTTTTTTTTTTTTTTGGGGACTCTCAAAAACGCTACCAATTTAAAAATTCCAAATAAAATATAAATTGACCAAATTAATATTGGAATACATGAAACAATTCTGGGAGAAAAATGTTCACATTTTTGTCCTCATTCGTTCGTTGGGCTTTTTGTCTCGAGTTTTGCTTTGTGTGTTTTTTGGTGAGCTGATCGTGGTAGAATTTTTGGCATGGTCAATGCTTATCCCCATTCACCTGCCTTTTACTTGCTGTCCGAAAAGGCGAAACTTTCTGAAACAAAAGTCGAAGAAATCGCAGCAGGAAAATAGAAAGAAAACTTTAAAATGGGCTCTGCTCTGCGGTTGAAAGAGGCGACAAGGCATGAAACCGGTAAATTAAAGCAAAAGGATAAAGTTTAATTGGAAAACTATTTTTTGTCCTTTCCCCACCCTCCGCTACCACCCATTCTCGGCTTCGCCTTTGGTTCTTTAATCTGCTTACCTTTAGTTTTCTTAATTTTATCCATTCTGTCGTGGCATTTTATTCACGAGTGTGAAGACAAAAGTTTCGCTTCCATTTCCGCTGCCAATATGACTGGCTGCTACCTTCCTATCCTCCTCACATGCCCATCTCTATGCACAGTGGTACGGAAGTGTTAGTAAGTGATTTGAAAATGAATTCCAAGTCAAGTTGTGGTTCAAAATCCTAGGCCAATCCCACGCTATTTAATCGTTTTGAAAGAGACAAATTTGATTTGACTTTTCCGTCCTGTGGAGGATTATTTTTTTAATTTAAACATAATTTTAGTTGGATCAGACCAAAAGCAGAATTTTCTTTTTTAATGAACCCCAAACAGTTCTTCAAATTGTAGAATTTTTTAAAACAAAGAGCTTGGAAACCGAATTTTAGACCGAGTGGGGTTTAAAATTAATTACCATACGAATGCAGTTTGGATTTCTCTCATCTAACTTCGAAAATATTGATCTGATAGATAGAGCTCGTGTGAACAATTTGATGGTCTTTATAAAACCTTTTACAATATTGACTGCATTGGTTTCAAAGATGCATTTGCAAGGCATTAAAAAACTCTTTAGTACCACTGTGTATGTGTGTATGTTGGTGTGTGTGAGTGTGAATGAATTTTAGCAAATGAATAGAAATTAAGTTTCGTTGCCGCTTGAGTGCTCCCAACCCAACAACTGCATTGCCCTCCCGGCCACCACCCCCTGACCGCTTCAGGTGAGATAATGCCGTTATTGTCGAAAAAGTTTAAAATATGCCGCCTTTTATAAAATTTAATGAGAAAAGTTGGCGTTATAAATTTTTGTATGCGGTGAATTTATTTGCCAAGCCACGAAAGAGGCAGAATTCAAAAAGTTTTTAACCTGCCTCAAGACTGATGGGTGTTTTAATGATTTTCGAAAGGAATAGAAGGGAAACCATTTAACAAGAAGACAGCAATCCCACCAAGGAATGTTTCAAATAACTCGCGAATTGTAACAAATCATGGCCATTTACTCGTACCTGGGCGCGTTGTCATTGCCCATAAATGCAAGCGTTTATGAAACATAATTTGATCGAAACAAATGCCTCAGTGACGGCATTGACGTTGACACCGGACAAGATGTCCAGATAACCAACCGACAACTGGACAAAGGGGGCAAAAAGTGCGTGTGCTTTTGGCTTTGAAAGACCGCCCCGAAAAACTTAACACCGTCAACCTCAATGAAATTGGATGCTTTCTCGTTTAGCGCTCATTTGCGGCCGCTTGGAAGACGTCGACGACACAAAAATTGCGATTAAAATGATTAATGCTCAACGCACGGCGCAATGTTAATTGCCAAGACTCCAGCTCTAAGCCTGGTCCGGCTCACCTCAACTATTTGCATAAATTTGTTTTGACGCTTGTAATGAGCTGTTTGTGGCATTTTCACCGACACTATCGAAAAAGTTTTATCAGCCACCGAAGCGTTGGCTCGGGCCGAAACAACTTTAATATCCATGTTTACTTCTTTTTTTTTGTTTTTTCTTACATATTTAAAATTATTATAAAGCATCTTTTGACGGTGTTTTGCAGTAATCGGTAGTCGGACATCTATTTAGGTGTTTGGAACGGAAGTTGTTGCCACCGCTAGCATCTTTCCCCCTTTAAAATGTAATTAAATGAATTGGTGGCAAGTGCTAGACTTTTTACAAAGATATTTAACATAATATAAAAATGTATAAAATATTAAATTTTATTCGTGTGTGACGAAAACCTTTTTAGAAATGTAAAAATAATTAATTTTTAATATTTTAAAAATATTTTGAAATATAATTGTTAATTTCGATGTAATGTATACCCAACGCCGCTCGGGTCCTAAACATTCTGTTGATATTTTTAATGTAGAAAAAAACTAAAACCATTTTGCCAAAAATAATTTATTAGAACTCTTTTGATTTTAAGCTAAAATAACCGAAAAAGATGTTGCATACAGATCTCAATATTCTGCATTTAGGATCGATTCTTTGTGTCAGATAAAATAGCATAAAATTTACTTTGTCTGTTTATGTGACAGATTGCTCCATGTCGGCGTGTCTTACTTATAAGGAAAAAACTACAAAAAGGATTTTGTGAAAAAATTGTATAGCAGCCAATTTAAAAAAACAATTTTTTAGGTTTTTGTACGGGTAAATTAGATCAATTTTTATCATAACCTCATCTAGCGTTTTAATTTTCGATAATCTGGAGGCCCAGAACTATTTTTGCTTCTAACTTTCAAACTCTTCAAACCGATTGGAAAATGTTCTTCAACTAGATTATTAGGAAGTGCATACCCTTTTGATTAATTCCTTGCTTGACTCCATCTAAATTTTTAACTCGAGATATGGCTTAAAATGTAAGTGTACCTACCGAAAAACTAAAAAAAAATTCTAACCCAAAAACGTATCCATACAAAATTTTTAGAAATTCATTTTTGAGTTTAGCATTCCAAAATACATCATTAAAAAAATAATGGCTTCAATGGGTCAAAGTTTTTTCTGTAAACTAGTGTAACATTTTGAACAGAGTCTTCTTTTACTGCACGCAACTAATATGTCGGAACCGGCCGGATCGGATGACTATACCATAAGCCGCCTTAGGCGCTAGAACGATCGGTGTAAGAACTAGTTCTAGTGAGAAAAACTTTTTTGTTTTTCATCGTATCTTCACCAATCTTAGTATATATAAGTTTATAATGTTTCCACATAATGCTGGACAAATTTATCAAAATCGGATGACTTTATCATATAACTGCCATTGAAACGGTCGGACAAAAAACAAGTTCTAGTGACGAAAACTTACTTACTTATACCAGGTCTTACTGGTATACTATACTGGGCTTAACAATATTCTATACTGTGGGGCTTAACAATATTCAATATATCAAAAAATAAGTTTACAAAAGATTGTATTTAGAAGACCGTTTCGAATTGGTTGAAGCTATGATCAGTAGGGGATCGGTATCGGATATTCCTGTATTTTTCCAACTTAGTTATAAGCTCCATTTTTCCGTTTCGTGCATTATGCAAATACATAAAAGTGAGTCTGATATCTAATCAATTTACAATTTGTCATTTTGACATCAAACATTTAACCATTCAGTTGGAACTCGATTGAGGGTGGCCTCCTCCCATAAACGATCGGATCGCTTTATTGATATGTAAATTGTATGTGCCCATATTGTTTATGTGTTGCTTTTGGTTGTTTGTTTATTTTTAATTTTTGTATAATATATCTTTCTCGCTTTATATTTTTATTTTGGGTGTGTTCCGGCCAGCCAACCAATATCCATTCTCGACAACAACAACAACAAAAAGCTAAACAATTGCAACAATGTAAATCAATCAATTTGTTGGCTATTTGAAAATTTTATATTTAATTTAGTATTTCCGTTATTAAAATAAGACTCACCTGCACAATCATTTACAGGCTGCACCTCTCTGTATTTACGAAAATTTATAATCACAATAACAGCAAAATGAACAATAATATTTGTTAACGCTCGAATAGCTCGACGCGCCCAATAATTTTATTGAATTCGTAATTTGTGATACAAAACGAAATCGAAAACAAAGCGATACTCGTACACGGTAGCTGCGCTCCGTACCAGATAGAACAGGGCGAAAAGAGTTTAGATTTGTTTCGCATGAATTTCGATTTTCATAAAATTAATGAATATTTAAATAGTGTGTTTTGTGTGTATGCAAAATGCCGCCGGAAACGCGCTTTGCTGGAGCCCACCTGTAGTATTTAGTCTATGTATATATGAATGTATGTGTTTTGATTTGCCTGCTGCTTGTGGACCGGATGCACACAAACACACAGACACCCATAAAATATTTCGGATACAACTTTTGAGACAACTGCAAAATCGGTTTGGCTGATTTATGTTTCGCGCTGTCTCTATCTCTCTCCCTTTCGATCACCATTAAGAAACAATTTCACAGTTAATAATTTGAAATTGTACAGACATCCAACGCAACGTACGCACCATAAACAGTATTTCTCATTCAATTGCCACCCAATGCTCCTCCCCTCACCTTGTGACGTCAGATCAATTGTTTGTCAGTTTGGCTGGCCGATTTGTTTGTTTGTTTATTTATTGCTTGATCTCTTTATGAATGAATGAATAATTGCCGTCATGCCTGGCTTTTTTCCATCCAATTTGATGGATTAATTTCACTGCTATGGGCGCCATCTCTAAATGCCATACACCACCTGCCCCAGTCATAGGTGGAATGTGCGTTTTTTTTTCGTCTTAAAACTTTTGCACTAATCAACTGTTAAATGTGAATGAATTATGCTCGCCTTTTTAACAAGGCATTATGGTAGATATCCAGATGGTACACTAAGTTCTTCAGCCGGCTCGTGCTTCATTGTGAATACAGTATTTTACGATGATATAGCAATTGTTTTGGGCTTTGAAGTTTATCTGCTTGTATACCATAATACAGGGTTGCCCATATTCGACGGACCCATCTGGCAACGCCATAACTTTTGACAGAGATGTCAGATCGCTTAATGACATACCGCGTTTGAAGCGTCAGTTCAAGCAGATTTTTACCATGGAACAATACACGCCACGCGAGCGCTCGGAAATAGTTGAAATTTACATTCAACAGAACAAGTCAATAAACAACGGCTTTTAAAAAATAAAAAAAAAAACTTAGGTTTTATGAGTGTTTTTACAAAAATTCGGAGGATAGTAAAATAAAAAAAAATCGGGAGGGCTGTTAAAAGGCTCAACGTGACTCGTTAAAAGATGTAAAAATGGTGAAAATTGATGTAATTCTGGCCTCTCGATCATAAGAAAAAACATTATAAAATTTACAAACATTTAAAAAAATAATTAGATTTTCGACGTTTTTTTTTTGTTTAGTGAAAAAAATAGTAAAAAATTTTGTATCTTCAGATGGAAGAATAATTGCGTCGATGGATCAGTGAACTGGCCTATGGCTACAGTAAAAAACGTGGTTTAGAAAACGCGGTTAAAGTTTTCAGCAACGTTGAAAATACTCACATTGGCAAGAACATTGCTCTACAAAAACGGATTATCTAAATCTTTCATAATTGAAATGGTTTAAAGGAGATGAAAGGGGAATGTTCAAGCTGTAATAATAAGGCAAAACATAAAATCGAAAAAATATTTTCAGGTAGAAGACCCCCTAAGCGTTTATACGAAAAATTTTCGACTGGTGAGGCCCTTTCTAATCCGAAGAGGCCAAATAAAAGTCGACAAAGGCGATCGGCCGAGAATATCGCTGCCATACGAGCCAGTGTTGAGAGGTCCCCAAGAACATCCCAAAAACGCCGTTCTCAGCAGTTGGGCATGGCTCGGTCCACTTTACAACGGATTATTCGCGTTGATTTGCATTTGTTCCCGTACAAAATTCAATTGACGCAAAGATTGTTGCCTGCGGACAAGCCTCGTCGATTGGAATGGGCCCAAAGAGTCATCGAAATGGCCGAATTTTGGAACAAAATTATCATGTCCGATGAAGCCCATTTCACATTGAATGGGACCGTAAATAAGCAAAATTGCCGTATTTACGCCACTGAAAATCCTCAGGAGATTCAAGAAGTGCCTCTTCATGACGAAAAAGTCACAGTTTGGTGCGGCGTTAGTGCGAAAACGGTCATTGGGCCGTTTTTCTTCCAAAATGAAAATGGCCATGCTGTTACCATCAACCAGGAGCGTTATCGCGACATGATGACCAATTTTGTGATGCCAATTATTCGTCGAAAGCGTATGAGGCAGTTCTGGTTTCAACAAGACGGCGCTCCACCGCACACAAGTCGCATAACAATCGATTTTCTGAAATGATGTCGAAAAGTGGTGATTTGGACTGGCCACCGCGTTCGCCCGATTTGACGCCGCCTGACTTCTTCTTGTGGGGATATTTGAAGTCAAAGGTTTACGTTAACAAGCCAAGGACCGTAGAAGAGCTCAAGGACAACATTCGTGAAGAAATAGCCGCTATTCCGGCCGAAATGTTGGCGAAAACGATGGAAAATGCTGCAAAAAGGGCACAATACGCCATCAACGCCAGAGGCGGCCATTTGAGAGATATCATATTCAAAAATTGATGTAAACAAATCTACTTGGAACAAATTAAATGATTAAGATTGCCAACCGCCAAATTTTTATTTTTTTCTTTGATTTTTTAAAAAACAACATGGGTCCGTCGAATATGGGCAACCCTGTAGATCGAAGGGGTCTGAGTTGTGTACTATGAACATATTAGAGATGCCTTGATCGCAAGGATTTTCATCTGAAAGACACTACTGTGATGTCGTATAATTTATATTTTAGGGGTCATCCCTCATTTAAGCCCGATAGAAGAATTGAGAAGAGCTGAGAGAAGTTTAAATAGTTATACGGACACCCTGGCAACTCCTAGCGTATTGTTGCTATGTACCTTGATGTTTTATATATCTAATTGTTCCCTTAGTATTCTGCCTCATCTGACACTTGTTATCTTATGGCATTTACGGAGGTGATACCCAAGGCAGCAACCAAGACGCTACAACAAAAAATAACACTGTCTGGCAAGTACCCGCAGCCTGGGGGACCCTGTGATAAAGTGACCAATCGACATCGATACTGGCTCCAGTCGTGGCTGAGGCAAAAATTAGAGAAATAAAAAAAAACAATTTTTAAATAGGCACAAATCAAAGTTGAGCAAGCGACAACAGCAACAGCAACTACTTTGGCTACTGTTTGGCCATCGATTTGATCCCCGTGTTGCGTAGTCGCAGGGCAAGGGCATGGAGTTGGAAGCAGGCTCGGAAACTTTGAAGTCAGACCCAGACACTGGGCTGAAACCGGGAGCTGTTGCTGCAGGTCAACAGGTTGCCGGCGGCGGCGGCGGCGGCGACAACGGCGACAGTTGTCAGTGCTACACAACTTGTGGAAATTCCTAACATGCCCGAGACTGGAGACCCAGAGTCAGCTAGAACATGACCAACTGGGCTTCTAATCGATTGTCATTGTTGCGTGTTGGCTGCAGCAAGCGCCACCAGGCCGCCGGTTGAAAGGTTGCGCCCGCTTCTCCGGTTACCGCCAGCTAAACCAAAAAATCCAACAACAAGAAGACAAAAATTGTGTTTCAAATCATGTACGCTTAGACAGACTACAAACAGTTTAGACAAACTGCGGAACTGTCTATGAGATTGTCATTAGCAGCCACTCGGCCTTTCCCAGAGACGGAGAACAAAGAGCAACAAAAAGTTGCCAACAAACGAAACGTAACAAAATACAAGCCGTGAATTTCATTTGAACAACATCGTCTACAAGACAATCGAAGGCGAAGGCGAAGGCAACGCTGGCGACATTGGCGACACGGACAACCAAGCAACCAACCGGGTGGCTTGAACAATAGCAAGAATTTTGGCGACGTTAGTAGAAGCAGCGGGCTAAGTCAAGCAAAAAGCTGCTGCTGGCTTACATCAACAGGTCACCAGCTGGTTAGAGGGGGAGGGAGGGGCCACCTGGAGGTGTGTGCCATTGCATTTAGCGGCAATTATTTTCAACACAAAATCTTGATCTTCGATAAGTCCAGGCGCTTATAAAAGTATGGATATTGTTGGGATCAAGGGAACAAGGAATATTTACTGGCTGGCCCATGTAGAATTTCAACCATATTTAAATTATGGAAAACATAAGCAAACATTTCTGAAGCGACGAACATGAGCAAAATCAAAAATTCCAACAAGTTACAAAAATAACTTGAAGCCAGTGGAGAGCCCACTTAAAGCCAACAGGAACAACTGCTGACTGGGCTGAGAAGGAGGAGGCGAGTCTGCAGCAGCGACAGAAACGCAGAAGAATTCGCATTCGCGCTCATTGCAACAACGACAGAAGAAGAGAAAGAACAGGCATTATTGCTCTGGTGTATCCTTTAGTCCAGGGGCGGATTTTAAAATAAAGGGGCCACAATTTTGCACATTCCGCTTTATTCTACACTCATTGTATTGCTTTTCTGACGCCCAAAATACTATTAAATGACAGAACTAACACGTTTCGTACCATCGCATCAGTATCTGCGACGCACAGTGACTCGATTGGCCGAATATCCTATCGATAAAAGTAGACGTTGTATTTTCTGCTCATCTTTATCTGAAATATTCATTTCGCCTAAATTCTCCGTGTGTCGTCTCGTTGTTGTCGTTTTCGGTTTAGGTCTTTTTATCAAATAATATTCGGAACGGCCGATGGGATGATATATCATTAGCTTGAACGACGTCCTGAACTAGTCAGTGAGAAAACTTTTGTTTTCACGTACGTCATTAATTATATATTTTATATTACATTCTGGAAAAATTATCAAAACGATGATATACATATAGCCCATAGAAATGGTCGGTTGAAAAAAAGTTCTAGAGAAAAATTTTTGTTTTTCACGTCGTCATAATCTGGAGTTAGTTTATTGCTTTTATATAATAAGAAAAATTTATCAAAATCGGTGGACTGTTTAAGCTCCGAAGGTCGGTCGAAAACTACTCAGTGGGAAAACTTTTATTTTCCATCTACGTCAAATCGGTATATATAGTTTATATGCACAACACAATTCTGTAAGATTTATCAAACGGATGACTTATAAGGACGCGGTCGGTGTGTTTACTAAGAAAAGTTTTTTTTATTATCAATTTTATTATCAATGATTAAAAAAATTAAATATCTATCTATACCTAATATTTTAAAACAGTTGAGTAAAGTTTTCAATGTATTAAAACTCACAGTCAAGTACTTGTCTTTTTCGAATATTTTATACATAAAAGATTTCTTGTCTCCTTAGCATATTTTCCATATTTGCATGCATCAACATTTTTACCACAGCTCAAGACATTAAGAATGATCTTAAACCTTTTGATGACATCCAGAGTAGTTGCCTGATCGTTGTTGAAGAATCTTCGTGATGTGTTTCCATCATTCGTGTTTCCATGGCCTTGTTTGGGGCAGTAGACTTAAACTGCTAAAGCACGAACTCTGCTAAGAACTTCTTTTGCATATCCCGTTTTCTTATACTTTTTCTTGGTTTTGTGTTGGCACTGTCTTCAGAGTCGTATCTTTCTTGAGGAAGAGTATATTACAATTTAAGCATGCACTCCATATGTCTGATTCTCGCATGCAATGCAGAAATGCCGTATTCATAATTATGATCGTCCGTTTCCGCACAGAGAAAAAAATTGATATGAAATGGCAGTCATTTCCACATTTTTTCATATCAATTTCACTCCGATATGACGATCTTTTCCTTAATTAGACTTGCCTGGGGATCGAACTCGAGACCTTGCACTTAATACGAATGGAATGACGTCTCAACGCAGTCAGCCAACGTAAACATTTATAGTAAGACGTCTAAGAAACTATTTATATTAAGTATGAAAAAATTGATATTTTTAAAAGATCATTTTAACCAGCAAAGATTAAATTGATCTTGAGCTTTTTTTCTGTGCGATGTCTCGAACTCCTGTAAGTCCTTTTGCTTTCTCTTGCAGAAAACACTTGTCAGTGATGATTTGATATTTGTGATCTCGCTTAAGACTTTTCCATCAATCATAGTCTAGAAGCATTGAAATCTTATCAGAACGACTTTTCCTCCTGTAGTTTCGACTGGAATTGACCTTATTTATCTGCAGGTTAATTGGCATATATCGCTGTAGCGACTAGAACTGCAGGGAAATGCACCTGCAACTTTTACAGTGCATTAATCATAGCTAACACATGATTTTCATGCTTTAAATTAATGGTCACGAGAGAACCTTTTTTTTCCGAGCCTTTTAATGTTTACAAATTTTTCCCCAAAATAGTGTTCACCCAAAACTTGAGTTCCAACATCCATATTTGAAATAATATAAATTTGTAAATGTACTTACCTTACGAATTAACGCATCTTTTTAAAAAAATCAACCAAATAGAAATCGGAATATCCGTTTGGTTTTCTTACGCCTGTTAAATCTAAAGTAGTTGACCAAATTCAATAAACCAAAGTTTTAATGGCTATCTGGAGTTCCCTCTTTTAAATTAAAATATTGTGGTCAATAAAATCGACCATCAAAATTTGATTTTTGAACACTAAATCTGCCAAACGAGCCACTGTGCGACGGTCTGTCTGGACGTCAAAGCAGCGCTTTCATAACCAAGAGAAATTAACGCAATTTAGCAATTGCATTTAACCAAAGTTTGTAGTAATTAAAAATTAAAAATATTAATTTTTTTGTCAAAAACTGTGTATTTTTATTTTACATTACTTATTTTCTGTGTTTCGTTTGCTAGGAAATCATTAAATTTAAAATGTATTGCCCACTTTTTTGGGCTTCTAAGGAATAACGAACTTTAAGTTGTATTGCCTACTTCTAGCCGCATATTGTCCAAACGCTTTAGGCACTACCATTAGCATTGCCTACATTTTCGGGCAGCAGAGTAGTTCCGCCACAGACAAGAGAGGAAGATGTGGCTGACGGTTTGTATCAGAAATTTAAAACAACAACAAAAAAAAATGTTATTTTCTTTAAAAAAAATCACGTTTTCTACATTAAAATAATAAATTGGGATCTTAAGAACAAAATACATATATGATTTTTCTTTGTGGTTGGTTCAATGTGGTTGTAAAAGTTTTCTTGACATGGTCATGAGACATGAAGTTGTATAAATAACTCGCATAATAAACGTTTATTTACTTAAGTATCTATTAGTTCAACCTGACTTAATGGTGACCGTCGCACAGCCCTAACCGTTACAGATTGAAAGCTGAATTTTTCACAGAAGTATGATCTTATTTCACATTTTGTAAAATCCGGAAAACTGCCGAAAAATTCATGGGAAAAAAATATTTTTGTCTAACATTCGATCGGGATCAAAATCTTCTTCAAAGTTCAATTTAAAAATTTAATAAAAATTGTATCCACTTTTTTTTGAAAAATCCACCTACCCGCGTGGATCGATTTGCTATAAACTTACATTCCCAGCTGCACATGCAAAACTATAAAAAAAATATTGCTTTTAATTTTTAAAAAATATTCTACGAAAGACGGAAACTGGGTGGAAAACTGTTGTATAAAACTCTTTTTTGGTTTTTAGCTCTACATACCAAAATATCCATCCAATCATATTCAAGCTTTTACCTGCAGGCTTATGGTAGACGCTCCTGCTTTCAGCCTTAGCCTGGCTAAGTCGTACACATTCGCCGCAACAAATGAAGCTAACAACTCGGACGGCGTCTGGCAGTCGTCGTTGTTGTCGTCGGCATTGCGATTGGCTTGAAGCTTTGGCTGGAACGGCAACAACAATTGCAAATAGCAACGAGCACGACAACAACAAGCATGGCCGCAGTGCTTACAACGACAATTATAAAATGATGACAATAACAACAACATGCGATGATGGTAGGATGCGCCCTCAGAATCCGACTCCAGCTCAGACCCAGTAAGCCTGCGCATGAAACTCTCACGATCTGGACGATTTGGTAGCTTCGCCGGGAATTCGCCGAAACAGCCCACGAACTGGCCCTGATCGTTGTTGTTGCCCGGCGACAAATGTGTTTTCGATTGGCGGCCCTAAAGGAGAGACACGGCGCCAAAGGCGGCAACATGGCCGCAGCCCAAAAATCGAAAATTAAAATTTTTCTAGGCGGCACTTGTTGCGATTAATCGCCAGATCAACGCTTTAGTTAATCTTGTGTGTGTGTGTGTGTGGGTGGCACAAATCCAGTTCTAGGCCTCGGTCCCGATCTCGTTTCTGTTAATTGTCGCCATTTGGGCTTTGGGTGGCGCTGGCTCGACTCTGGCTCTGGCGCTTCTACATTTGCATATGTCCATTTTATAATTGGATAGTTTGTCACATGACCAGGCAGTGGGCAGGCAAACTGTCTTTAAACTCTTGGGCAGTGACTTAAATGGCAGAGATTAGACAGTTTATATGAATATTTAAGGCATCTTAATTCATCCCCATCTCTTGGTACAATTAAAATTTTAGTTTTATGCATTGAACTGTCAGCATCGTTCAAAGAATGCTTATAACATATTTAACCCATTCGATGGTTGGTCCACTCGTTTGCATATAATAAATAAGCAGCAGGAGAAGCAACAGCAGCAGGGCTTCTTCTTGTCCACTTTGTTTGCGTATAATAATTTTATTTTATTTTTAATCCCCATCAGCAGCAGCAGCAGCAACAACAACAACACCAACATTCAGCGTAGAGGCAGACGATGTCCAATGTTATGTTGTCACGATATCAAAGCATTTTAATTGGCCGATTTATAGATTTAATTACGTATTCATGCGAAACATCGAATCCGTGATTCGTAAAAACACACACCGCGTTCCCTCCCCATCCCCAATGTCGATTCGGGGGGCGGGTAAAGTAGCACCGGCAGCAGCTGAGCAAGAGAGGACCAAGATCTGAGCCTGATTTCTGCTGGCTGCAGGCAACGCAGCGCAGATCTTAACGATTTCGAATTTCCTTGAGCGCGCGGAAAGGCAACCAGATCTTATGGCTGCGATCACTTCCACTCAAAGGCCAAACCAAATAGATACACTGAAACAAAATAAAGTGTGGTGAAAGATAGTGATAATAAACTATAGTACAGACTCAGACTTTTATTGGTAAATATAAACCCTATAATAAAATTTAAAGGATTTCTAAGTCTAAAAAAATTCTGTTTTAATATTTCGAAAAATGTGATTTAAGGAAAGGCTACAGCAGATTTTTTGTTAACAACTGTTTTGTGCTTTTAAGAGCTTATATACCCATTTGAGTATTTTAACAGCGTATTATGAGCTATATTGGATATACTAGTATGGGTTCAAATCTATCCAAATCGTTAAAAAATCTTTATTTTTTGGGGGAGATTCGGCAGATTTTAGGGCGATTTATTTCCAACTATTATTAAGAAATACATATTTAGAAAGACTTTATATAAGTTAAAAAACATAAACTTACAATTTATTCTGTTGTTTTTTCTGGGGACAAAAGAATAGAGAATTTCCAAATTCTAAGATTTTTTTTCTAAGTGTAGGGATTCCACTGGACAAAAGCGCTTAGCGAAATTGTTTGTACAAAAATAACAAATTGGTATATTCTTAGAACACAATTTTGTAGTTCTATTATATCCATTAATTTTTGAATGTCTCGAAATAATTTTAGTTTTTGAAAACAAAAAAATGGTAAACTTTTACCGGTACATAGCGGTATACCGAAATAAAAATCTGGCTAGCGTAAAAAACCGAAATAAAATGAAAACCGAAATATAACCTTTCCTATACACATTTTGTGAATTAATCAAGTAGTCCTGCCATAAAATTTCGTGAAAAACGGCAGTAGCTTCCAACAAGCTGATAAACGCAACAAAAATTCGTAAAAATTGGGGAATTAGGCTATATGCTAAAAATAGTTGTTTTAATTTTACGATTTATGCACTAGGTTGTAGATGACGGTTTATTTTGAAAAATTTGCTATAAATTGAGAAAAAATTATCTTCAAGGTGCAATTTAGTCACTTTCGGGGTTTGCTGATGCGGGCTTGATTTTTTATGGCTGCATTGATGTATGTAGTACCGCATAAAACTATAAACCTACAAATGTTTGGTGGGAACCGCATAATTTTCCATAAGCTAAAAAATAGCAAAATGGTTTTTCCGCGATTTCTCGCAAACAAGAGCTGATGGAAAAAAACCGAGACCAGTTTTGGAATCAGGGCGCAGAACAGGAACAGAATTTTGCATCCAGAAGGCCAGACCGAAATGGCTGTTGCCCTGGGTATTTTATTCAGATTCTGTATGGTTCTGAAAGCCAGCTTACAATGGACAGTAGCAAAATACATTTAGTTTTAACAGTTTACAAAATATAAAAAAAAAAATATTTCGTCCCAAATTGTAGCCAGCCTTTATTGAGCACCTGTAAATAATTAAAACGAGAGCGTAAGTTGAAGTCGGCCCTGCTCGACTTCGATATACCCGTTACTCAGGGTAAGGTTTTTTTAAAGAATATTTTATTAGATCACAAATTGTGGAAGATATGAGTTTTTTTACAAATTGCGGGGGAGGCAACTCTTCTATAACTTATCTGATCGGAAAATGATGTATGGCGGATCGATAGGTAATGATGATTAAAATATATGTCTGGAAGGTTCGAACAATCCATTTTCAAAATTGTGGGAGATTTGAGGTATTTTTCAAATATCGGGGGCGGGAACTTTTCTCTCGTTCATCTGATCAAGAAATGATGTATTGCGGATCGATAGGTAATGATGATTTAAATATATGTCTGGAAGGTTCGAACAATCTATCTTCAAAACTGTGGGAGATATGAGTTTTTTTGCAAATTGCGGGGGCGGCAACTCTACTATCGTTCGTCTGATCGGAAAATGATGTATGGCGGATCAATAGGTAATGATGATTAGAATATATATCTAGAAAGCCCGAACAATCTATTTTTAAAATTGTGGGAGATTTGGAGGTATTTTTTCAAATTGCGGGGGCGGGAACTTTTCTATCGTTCATCTGATCAAGAAATGATGTATGGCGGATCGGTAGGTAATGATGATTAGAATATATGTCTAGAAGGTTCGAACAATCTATTTTTTAAAATTGTGGGAGATATGAGGTTTCTTCATATTGCGGGGGGGGCGGGAGGGGCGTGGCAAAAATTTGAAACAAACTTGATCAGCGTGCAGACAATACAAGTCTACACTGAAAAAATGGTAGCTCTAGCTCTATAGTCTCTGAGATCTAGGTGTTCATACAGACAGACGGACAGACGGACGGACGGACGGACGGACGGACGGACGGACAGACGGACGGACAGGTCTATATCGACTCGGCTATTGATGCTGATCAAGAATATATATACTTTATGGGGTCGGAAATGCTTCCTTCTGCCTGTTACATACATTTGCACGAACCATATACCCTTTTACTCTACGGTAACGGGTATAAAAAAAAAACATTTAATATTGGTTACCGTTACCGGTACAACTGTGCATTTATATCTTCTTTAGCATTAAAATGCAACATTTTTTTCCCCGTGTAAGCAAAATATCCCGAAATGAGCGCCACACGCCGCCCAAAAAGAAACCCCCTACAAATATGTATGTTGCGAAGGGAAAACGAAGGCGATGTTGAATTGCGACTGCGAATGCTCTTACATATTCATTTTGCTGAATTCATAAAAATCACAAAATTTGTATGCGCCGCCATATGTATGGGGTATGCGGGGAAAACCCCCTCCAGAGGCGGGGGCCTGACCGAAGGCGTGCGCAGAGCCATTTATGAAACCATTTCGGGGGCACATTTCATGCGCCGTTTTAATATCTTTATTGGTCATCATCATTGTTGTCATTAAAAATGAGCATAATAAAAACATAAAGACGACCAGCTCGCTCGTTCGTCAGCAAAAAGCGAAATTATTAAATTTTGTGCCTGTTTCGAATTTTAAATGCGTGAGCGCGCATTTCAGCTCACGTCCGTGTGTAGTGGCCCCAGCTGGGATTCGGGTTCGGGCCACTTAATTAGAATGAGTTCACTCGCCGCTGCTGGTCAACTGGACAACAGTTGGTCACAATCAAAATGTTGCCATAAATTATGCATAGCAAGTGCGATCCTCGGCCCGGCCCATAAAGCCGACGATATTATTCAATATGACAGCCGTACATGACAGTTGATTTAAGAAATTTCATCATAAATGTCAAAAACGAATTGTTTTGCTCGTAGATCTTATCCATATTTGTATTTGGGCCTATGGCTTTGCGGAGTGGGAGGACGGTTTGCAGTTGCACGATTTTGCGGTTTGTGGGACAAGACAATTTTCTTACTTTTGTTGTGCCAAATTAAAATATAAATGACACTTGGATTATACATTTTATGCAAAAGAAGTGTCGGTCGAGACATTGTTGTAATATTTTTAATTTTTATACACTTGAAAAGTGTATATTAATTTTGCCCAGAAGTTTGTAACGCATAGAAATATTCATTTCCGACCCCATAAACTATATATATTCTTGATCAGGACGACGAGCTGAGTTCATTTCCGTTTGTCCGTCCGTCCGTCTGTCTGTCCGTCTGTCTGTTTCTACGCGAACTAGTCTCTCAGTTTTAAAGCTATCGAGCTGAAATTTTGCACAGAGCCTTCTTTTTACTGCACGCAACTAATATGTCGGAACCGGCCGGATCGGATGACTATATCATATAGCTGCCATAGGAACGATCGGTCTAAGAACCAGTTCTAGTTAGAAAAACTTTTTTGTTTTCCATCGTAGCGTCACCAAACTTGGTATATGTTAGTTTTATATGTTTTCACATAATACAGGAAAAATTTATCAAAATCGGATGACTATATCATATAGCTGCCATAGGAACGATCGGTCTAAGAACTAGTTCTAGTTAGAAAAACTTTTTTGTTTTCCATCGTAGCGTCACCAATCTTGGTATATGTTAGTTTTATACGCTTCCACATAATTCTGGAAAAATTTATCAAAATCGGATCACTATAGCATATAGCTGCCATATAAACGGTCGTTCAAAACTACTTCTAGTGAGAAAAACTTTTTTGTTTTCCATCGTAGCGTCACTAATCTTGGTATATATTAGTTTTATATGCTTTCACATCAATTTGAAAAATTTATCAAAATCGGATGACTATAGCATATAGCTGCCATAGGACCGATCGGTCGGAAAATGTGTTTTACTAAGAAAAGTTTTTTTATGGTATCAAATTTTTATTATCAATGATTTTAAAATTTTAAATATCTGATATCTATATCCTATATATATTTTACCGGTTAAATCAGTTGGAGTAAAGTTTTTCAAGTGTATTAAAACTTCGGCACAGTCGAAGTTAGCTTTGCCTTCTCGTTTTTGTTTAAGTTTACTGTGGGAATTTTTTTTCTCGAAAAATATGTCGATCGTGTGGGTTTGTTGAAAGCAGAGAGAAAAGGTAGGGTTACGCGGTCAGCACAATGTAATAATGATCCACACTTTGATTGGAATGCCCTGAAATGGTGGAAATGCGTTATATGCGGTTTGTATCGAAATGTACACAGAAAAAAACTGTGCCACTCGGGCTCAACTCAACACCAAACGGGCTCAATAATGGGTTGATCCCGGAATGGCTTAAACTAAGCCCTAGTCGGGATAGTCGCCCGATAAAAGTTCAAAAAATTTAGAACGCCCGAGAGATTTTTTTCTTTCTTATAAATTTGCATACATATTAATAATTGTATATTTGGATTCACTTAAGACTTCTTTAATTTGAAGAAACATATATAAATAAATTAATAAAAACTTACTTTAACTTGCCTTGTCTGGGAATCGAACTCAGGACCTCGGACTGAAGAACGTCTGCGTCTCAGCGCACTCGACCGCGCCGCGCTTGCCAGACTAGGCACCAATGCCATACAAGAGCGTTTGCTCCAGACGACAAAAGAGAGAAGCCAAGAGAGCGAATTTGCTGTTGCTCTCAGCTTGTTCGCTCTCTCACTCGACATTTAAGCCAGAATCGGATTAAAAACAATCCCAAACGGGATCAATTACGGATAATCAATCCCAAACGGGCTTAAAATTTCAATCCTTCCGTCGGGATTAAATCAAGCTTTTTCGGCTTAAAAATATCCCGGCATTTTTTTCTGTGTATATATTTGCAGTGCCAAAACATCTCGATACATCTTTACGAATGCTTTGAAGTCTTTAGTGGGTCATTTAAAGCACTCTAAACTGAAAACGTTCGAAATATCTAAAGCAGCACGTCAAAACAAGATAGGACTATTTTTTCAAAATACTCGATAGTATTTTGGTTAAGTTCACTGAAGCTTAGACTTTTATTAGTTGCATTATCAATTCTTTTCCTCCATATTTTGTGTCATTGGCATTGGAATTTTAGAAATATGGTATGGAATATTTAAACGGTGCTTATTATAGTTTTATAGACACAACAGTTTCAACTTTAAACCATTTTTAGGTAATGCACAAAAGTAACCACTAAAGAGGTATTAATGTGTTATTATCAGAAAAGTTCTTAACAAGCGGCCTTGCCCGCTTTTAAATGTACTTGGTTAGAACTGGTATCTAAATATCTTTAAGATTTAGGATTTCCTCTTAGTTGGTTTATAATCTAAAAAGGTTTCACTTTTCTCTAGTCTTGCCTATTTATTCAATATTTATTTAATATTCTTTTCTAAAATTCTTGGTAAGTGGAGTATTTCGTGCATTTTCCTTCAACCCCAGGCAACATATTTACAGTTGATGTATCCGACACACTGCATATTTCTTTGGCCTGGAATGACTTTGTTTGGACAGTGCTAAAAATACTAGCGTCATTTCGCCTAATTAATTAATTAATCAATTATGGAAAACACATTCACCTCATCCAAATGCAGTTGGCTGCAGTCCATCCATCCACCAATTCTTTGAAAAATCATTCCGCATCTTTTATGTGCCTGCCATTTGGAGCTGAATCGCGTTGTGTAATAAAATTTTTATGGGCAGCCGCACCCGCTGGGGACTCCTTGGAAAGGGTTGTGGTGGGGTGGGCGATACGATATTCCTCAATTATTGAAGTATGGAATGCAAAAGCAGCAAAATGAGAGACAAAAGTGTCGAGCGAATTTTTATTTTGCGGTAAATTAATTTTGATTTACCCACAGGGAAGCCCACCCAGGAGTTGTGTGTGTGTATGGTGAGTCATATGCGAAGGTGCATTATTGTACCTGTGTCTTGTCAATTTTCATTTGCCAGCTTTGCATGTTGAAGCCAAATTCAGACAGTCCCGGGCGTATATTATTTCAGCATAAATCAAAACTTTCACTTAGCAAGCTCATTTGTTTCAATGACCGACCATCACACCACTTGGGGAAACTGGGTGGGTGTGTCGTGCCCTTAGAATGTGATAAAAATCTATTACAAGCTCATATCATATTTTATTTCCGCTTTTGTGCACTTCCTTTTGTTTTCTTGAGTGCTGCTTGGCTTCCTCCCCAGCCAGGGAAATTATGAAAAAGCTTTTTTATGGTCCGTCCACTTTTTACGATGATGATGGTCAGTGGCCACTGGCGCTCTGTCCTTCCTATGTATCCATGTGCCATTGAGCCAAAAGTGACATATTAAATTTAATGGAAATTGATGAGCGCTTATTATGATATGAGATAGTCCCAGATTCAGCTACTTCTTCTTTTTGTGTGTGTCCTTCGTTGTGTGTGTGTTTTCTTTTGGGGGTTGGGGGGAGCGGTCTGGGTAGATTGTGGCTTTTTTATCATAAAAGTAATTTCTGCTGATGGTCAGCAGTAAATTCATTGATTCAATTTCCTGTCGACCCATAAATATGGATATAATATTTCAATATTTATCCAAGTTTGTGCTTTATTTGGTTCTTTATTTCGTTTTTTGTGCGGCCTTTGTTTTGGGTCATAAATACTCTCGTTAAAAGAAGAAAGGACTGAAGGAACAGACTGACTTTAACTACCACGAAGTTTCTATACCCTTGCAGCGTTTGGCTTAAGACTTGTTTCACAAAGTTTAGACAAAATCACTTCATTCAGAAATCATTCTTCATTAAACAGAAGAAAAGCTAATAAAAAGATTTAGGAAGGTTTCTTCTTAAAACGTTATATAAATACATTTATTCTCGATACTTACTTCAACAAAAATCCAGTCAAAATAAAAATGTCCAAACTTAATAAACGAACAAATATCATCATCTTTGTATACAAACATACAAATATATTAGCCCATTATTGTCATATCAGCTCACATTCCACACTGCTTAACCTACAGATCTACGATTTTTGAAAAACCTTTGTAAAGATACGCGGGCGCGCACTCTGACTAAAGATTTGTATAAAAAAGGAGGTTCGAAGGTAAAATTGGTAAAGAAAGTATATATGTCCTTAAAGTAGATGACTAAAGCTAAGTTCACACGCGCAAATTAATTTATGCAAACTGTCATCTCGGAGTTTGTATGATTTGTGTCCGAATTTGTCTGGGTGTTCACACACACGACAAATTAATATGCAAACGAATTTGTCGGAACTTCGAAAGTTTGTAATGAATTTGGCTTAGTGTTTACACTCACAAATTCAGGTGGCAATAAATTTTGGTTTGCACAAACCATGTGGCTTGTCGATAGCTGCTGATAGTATATCGATTTAGTGCGGTTAAGTAGTTTTTATAAGAAAATGAACAAGGACAATTTTTATTAGATTCAAACAATACAATTAATGGGTTTCATGCGCTTGTATCTTGCTTTCTTGTGTTTTCTTAAGTCGATAACAAAATGTGACAGGTGCGAATTTTTGAATAGGGCTGCGAACGTATAAATGATTGAAAAAAAAATATATTAATATGTGTATTTTTTAAGAAGATGTAACAAAAATAAAACGACTGTTATTTTTATCAAAGTATAAATGTAAACTGTGATATGGAATTTTTAATAATGTTGTTGTTAAATTACACAAGCTTACAAGGTTTAGGACCAGAGAAGAAAGCACACTTTCTTTATGTATTTTTGGTCATTGCATTCAAATCAATTGTTAGTTCTTTCCATCTCCTGGTGTTCAAGAGAGTTTTGGATTATTATGTTCATTAAAAGAGGAATGTTTCCACTTTTTAAGTCCTGAGTGCACATTAAGTAAGTTATTCAAACAACTTTAATGTTAATGTAAGCTGCTTTGAAAAACAATACAGAAAACCTGAACGCGAAGTTCGGATTTTGTCCATAATATAATCTTTTTTGTTTTCAATTGCAAAGTTTTATGTTTTTTTTTGAGATAATTTCTTTTTTGCCAAATAAAATAAATTCTTAAAAATGTTCTGCCTAATGAAAATTGCTCGGTTTAGTTTAAGTAATAACCTTTAGTATATTTACTGCGCTTCCAGTTTTTTCGATGTCATCGCGCTTTATGACCAAAAAACTACAGAAATGTACGATTTTATCAAAATAAAATAGTTTTTTTATGTTTATTTTTGCCATTTTAAAAATATTTCTTTGTTTTTTATAATTTAATGTTATGTAAAGTTATTTTGGTTATAATAAATATTAGATAAATAATTTGTAAATTTAAAAAGTTATTAAACCAAAAATATAGTAAATTCGAAGACACAATATTATCTAAAATATAACGAACAAGTTTTCAAAAAGCAGAAATTAAAAAAAAGAATAGATTTTGATCAAAAACAATACAATTTTCATATTAAGGAAAAAAACTGGTTTCTTTAGAACAAAAAATAAACTTCGCGCTTAGTTCTTCTGTCTTGTGGTTTGCTGCTTAAATAATCAATTTTGTGTTTTAAATACGTTACTTTATATCTCTTGAACAAAAGGATATGGGGTAAAAAGGACATAGAAAACGGACAATAGATGACCCGTATTTGTACACCAGTGTTGTTGTTATATAATTATTAATTGACCTATTTTCAACATTGAATATTAAAATTGATTTACAAACTCACTTGCTGTTACTCAAAATAGCAACCCAAATTTGTCACAGTTTGTTCTAGCATTTGACTTGTAAGAACAAACTCGGCAAATGTGATAACAGTTTGCTGGCGAGTGTTCACACTGTGATCAGACAGTTCGCAAATTTTTCGAAAACTTCACCCTACAAACTCAGCAAACCAGTTTGCACAAGCGTTTGCCTGCAAATAAATATGGCGTTCACATAGAAAACAAACAAATTTGAGCAAATTTCTGTCATTTTTGACAAATTAATATGTGCGTGTGAACTTAGCTTTAGGCCTGTCAATAGTCCAGTACGGGTTCAGGTTCTGATTTAAATTTTGAAAGATTCGGTTCATAGTACCGAACCGGTTCTAAGGGGTTTGCAACCTTGAGTACCCTTTTGGTCAAAATTTAATATGCCCCCCCGCCAGACTATAAGATCATTAAATAACACTTGAGTAATTTTCCAATTGCGAAATGTTTTTTTTTCTTTTCAAAATGTTTCAGGACCCCCATTTGGGCTGTTTAATGGCCAACGAGTGCCTTTTAATTGGGTGGCGCCCAAGGCCGTAAAGGTGCGCCGGTGTGTGGTATCAGGTTTTCATATTTTTGGCTGCATAATTTAAAACGACACTAAAACAACATCTTTAGGTCGTAAAAAACAGGAATTGAGTTTCGTCTCGACGCGCCCCCCTCATAACTTTCTGGCCATAACTTTCCAGTTCGTCGCCAAAAATTTCATTAGTCTCCCCCTTTCCAATGCTGGCGCTTTTTCTCTTCAACATTGTTGACATATCGGATTACGCACTAATTATCCTTCTAATTAACCCTTCAGTCTTCAACTTCTTGGTTTTCTTTTCGTTGTGCAGTTTTGCCTAGAAGGGGATTTTCCTTGGGTTGTGTTGCTCAAGCATGACCCACGGCTGGCAGGCACTTGGCTTACAACGTTTTTAAGCCTATTAGACAAAGAAAAAACTCTCATAATTAGCTGGTTACCTTTTGGCCTGGTGGAATGTGTTGGCTGGGGCAGCTAAGGCATATCGATATACTGGCCAATTACTCGCTTGACTGCTAAGACGAGTATGTGCTGTGTACACAGTTATGATTAGGAAGTATTCAAACCGGTAGCCTAATTGTGAGTTATCAGTGACTGACAGCTAAAGGAATGCCCTACTCAGTGGTTGTGGGGGACAATTTAAATATTGATTGTTATATCAATGCATCAATATCAAAGCCACAAACTAGCTCTCTCTCTCTCTCTCTCTCTTGCACTACTACATTGTCCCCCCATTTGGTGGGGAATGGGTGGCCCAAGATTTGCCCATTGCCCTTTGTGATGCTTATCATTAAATACATGTTGGACCTAGACATGCACACTTAGTCCTGGACCACATGTCCGTCTCCGTCGCTTGTGTCGATTAGTTATTGCTAGCAAATAATATTCTGCCTTTCGAGTGTGCTCTGAGCCATGTTATTATTGTATGTGGCCCACACAAAAGACCACAATAAAGCAATCAGCTGCAGTCCAATTCTATATATACATATAAATAGCTACAAAAGAACGAGTATGTACATGTGTATTCGTTTTCGTATTTATGAGTGATGAAGCCCTTTTGTTGGCATCGAATTGCATTCTCAATTGCAATTGTAAAATGCAAATGAAATAAATATATAAATATATATATATGTGCCACTTTCTGGCACAACGTAAAACAAAATTGAGAAATCGGCAATTTGAAGTAAACTAATTTGAGCAGCACAAAAAGTTCTCAAAAATTTAAGAAATATTTCAGATGGGTAATTGTCTAGTATAGCGGCCTACTCTCAGAAAATTCCAAAAAAATTCCCTTCGATAGATCGCGAATTATGAAGAATTTTCATGCAGAAAAACGCGGGGGTCATCCGTGGTTTCTTTTTAAACGAATTTTAAAGTTGTAATTTTTGCCCATACAAATACATGCTTAATCACATATGCTTTTCGATTTCTGTTTGTTTTTTCAAATAAATATATTAAAATATTATTTTCCTATGACTCAGGGGAACATCTGCATGAATTTCAATGCGAAAGTGAGGAAATCTTTACACCTATTTGATCTGTTTTGAACTCTTTTCCACGCCACCTATGAATTTATATTTTATGTTCATAATTCGCGATCCATCGATGAATATTTTATTGTACCCAATAAAGTAAAATTTTTTTTCAAAAAATCGCGCGATTTTTTGAAAAATTTTCGCCTGCGGCGCACATTTTCCATTGCTCACCTCAGCAAAATGAATATCATTAACGATGTTTTCTTTTTCGGGATTATATAACTGACCAATAGCCACGAAGATGTTATGGATCCTATCCGTGTGACTTGGGAATCGTTTATAAAACATAAACTTGGCCAAATATCCTGGATAGTGCATTTTTTTTTCGGCCAAAATGAGGCAACTCGGCCTTCACGTCCCGCCACAGCCTTTCTATGTTTTGTGTGTGTGCTTGTGTAGAGGGATCCACAAAATTTTGAGAATGGTTCACCGTTTGGTGTAGAAAAAAAAGGTATTTTTGCGGATACTTTCATTGAAATTGCACTGTTTCTTGACTTTTTTTTTATTGCCCATGGTTGTAGCAGTCAACTGTTTACGGCACCGAAAGAATAGTTTGCCGTCATCTTTTACTGCTATCTTACAGTCAGCAGAACAATTTCCACATTTTTTTTCTTGTAGAAAACAGTTGTGACGCTTTAAATACTCAATAAGCTCTATATTCGTCAAAGACAAAAATTTCGACACAGTAAAATTGCAATTCGTGCACTCCATTTTGATTAGAATTATTGAATGAACAATAAAAATCCAATTAAATTTGACACATTGCTCAAAACACAATATGTTTTATTAAGTAAAAAATCAAATTTTCAAAATTCGTTTAAAAAGAAACCATGGATGACCCCCGCGTTTTTTCTGCATGAAAATTCTTGATAATTCGCGGTCCATCGAGGAAATTTTTTTTGGAATTTTCTGAGAGTAGGCCGCTATACTAGACAATTACCGTTAGATTAGTTAGAAATACTGACATTAAGATGGGCAGTTGGCACGTAGTCTCCAATTAGCATCCAGATAATAATGACATTTCAGACCTAGTTCAGCTTTTAAAATTAAAATCAATTCTATAAAAAAACGAGGAGACAAAGCTAACTTCGACTGTGCCGAAGTTTTAATACACTTCAAAAACTTTACTCCAGCTGATTTAACCGGTAAAATATATAGAGGATATAGACATCAGATATTTAAAATTTTAAATCATTGATAATAAAAATTTTGATACCATAAAAAAAAACTTTTCTTAATAAAACACATTTTTCGACCGATCGGTCCTGTGGCAGCTATATGCTATAGTCATCCGATTTTGATAAATTTTTTCAAAATCATGTGAAAGCATATAAAACTAATATATACCAAGATTGGGGACGCTACGATAGAAAACAAAAAAGTCCGACCGACAGTTTCTATGGGAGCTATATAATATAGTCATCCGATTTTGACAAATTTTTCCTGTATGATGTGAAAGCATATAAAACTAACATATACAAGGATTAGTGACGCTACGATGAAAAATAAAAAAGTTTTTCTATCTGGAACTAGTTCTTAGACCGATCGTTCCTATGGCAGCTATATGATATAGTCATCCGATCCGGCCGGTTCCGACATATTAGTTGCGTGCAGTAAAAAGAAGATTCTGTGCAAAATTTCAGCTCAATAGCTTCAAAACTGAGGGACTAGTTTGCGTAGAAACAGACAGACGGACAGACGGACAGACAGACAGACAGACGGACAGACAGACGGACGGACGGACAAACTTTACTCCAACTGATTTAACTGGAAAAATATATATAGGATATAGATATCAAATATTTAAAAATTTTTAAATCATTGATAATAAAAATTTGATACCATAAAAAAAACACTTTTCTTAGTAAAACACATTTTCCGACCAATCGGTCCTATGGCAGCTATATGCTATAGTCATCCGATTTTGATAAATTTTTTCCAAATTGTGTAAAAGAATATAAAACTAATATATACCAAGATTGGTGACGATACGATGGAAAATAAAAAAAGTTTTTCCCATTAGAACTAGTTTTTGACGTACCGTTGATATGGCAGCTATATGCTATATTCATCCGATTTTGATAAATTTTTCCACAAATATGTAAAATCATCTAAAACTAATATATACCAAGATTGGTGACGCTACAATAGAAAATAAAAAAGTTTTTCTCACTAAGACTTATTTTCCGACCGATCGTTCCTATGGCAGCTATAAGATATAGTCATCCGATCCGGCAGGTTCCGACATATTAGTTGCGTGCAGTAAAAAGAAGACTCTGTGCAAAATTTCAGCTCGATAGCTTTAAAACTGAGAGACTAGTTTGCGTAGAAACAGACAGACGGACAGACAGAACAGACGGACGGACGGACAAGCGGAAATGAACTCAGCTCGTCGTCCTGATCAAGAATATATATAGTTTATGGGGTCGGAAATGAATATTTCTATGCGTTACAAACTTCTGGGCAAAATTAATATACACTTTTCAAGTGTATAAAAAACAATTTCCTATAAACTTATCAATCAGCCCATGGGCCATGTCAGTGCTATAGATATTATTATTACGTATACGTATCTACACAGCTGTCATGTTTGTATGTGTTTGAGTGCAAATATTTGTGCTCACTAAACTACAAGAAGCCAAGATGTTTGATGCTCAGACAATGAAATGAAATATCCTTATACATACGCAAACACGCACATACAAAGAGAGAGGGAAGTTCACTTGTAGGCCAAGTGCAAATACAACAAGCCCAACCACCACCCACCACGCTGAACTTCAATTGCTGACCGTTGTTTACAGTTGACGTTGATTAAACAGACATAAAGCATACAATTGTGTGTGTAAGTGCCCCGCCTCTTGTGAACGCCCGAGAAATTGATATACTGAAATCAAAGATGTTGATTTCCGTTGGGAATTGCTCAAAACTTAACCCATTCGCCTGGCCAGTCAAAGTCCAATTGTCTCATTGACCTTTCATTCATATTATTAACCACTGTTCACTACTATCTGTTCCATTGTCCCGGTGTGTCATCATATTCAATTACAGGGCTTTTGAGCGTGCGACTTCCTCCTCGAACAAAGTTGTGAAATTAATGTGCGCTCTGATTTACATTAAACAGTCGGCCCAGCCGCACCCCAAACCCCTGATGATATGTTAATTCACAAACAGTAAACAGTAACAACAACAACAACGACGACGACAACAAAAAGGCCACCAGCAGGGCAACAATTGCATTCATATCCGCCACGTCAAAGAATACAAAACGCTGGCGAATGCTTGTAAATATATCTGACCGCTTGACCACGCCCGTACGTATCCACCGGATGCCAAATGTAATCGATCGGCGTGGATGAGAAAATCAGTTCAACTTTAATTATGGCATAATGAGTGGCTTCTTCTTCGGTTGCTCTGTTTTCACACAATTCAATTTCATAATTGATATGCGGTCAATTGGCCTAAACGTCGATAAATTCACGAAGCCACAATTTGTCAAAATTCCCAGCGTTTCGCTTGGCAAAAGTCTGCGGTAAAGAAGGGGGCAGAAAAGTTGTCGGCACCCTCTTGTTCAGTTATTCGATATCGATGTCAGGCCTGGATGTTTTTTTTTTTTAAAGGGAAGTATCAAGTTTGTTGGAAAAGGCCAAAAATTGATGCCAATTGATTCAAGAGAATTGTACTAGTAGAACATAAAATATAGTAAGTCAGGAAAGTGTTTTGACAATACAGAAAATCTAATTTTTTTTGTCTTCCTAAGATCTCTGTTTCGAGTTGCTACTAATTTATCTAGAGGTATCCTGCAAGAAAGTGATCAGATATGTTAGCATGGGGGAGTTCATCAAAATCACTAAACTGAATATGTTTCCAAAATAATCTGAACTGAGTAACACGAGTGTTCACGTCGGGGTCACCACTAATGTGAGATATTTGAATAGATTTGAACAGTTGGAGAATTTGAATTAAACTCAGAATAATACACAGAAAAAAAAAATGAAATGATCTGGGACTCAATATGACATTTTTTCATATCAAAAAAAAGCCGATAAGATGCAGATGAAATTGACCTGTTCGAAAATATCAAACTGATATTTTCGATCATATCAAAATGATATGTTTAAGATCAAAGTGGCATTTTTTAATAAAAAAATATTAGGAAATAGCTGGGCGCATATATTTTATTTATATAAGTTATAAGTTATATATATTCCCCGCTCAGATTTTTTATGATTATGTAATATTAGCGCCATAGCCGTTTGGAAAGCAAAGAAATTTAAACATTTTGTTAGTTAACACAAACTTTACCTGTCTGGGGATCGAACCCGGGACCTCGCACTTTACACGAATGGAATGACGTCTCAACGCAGTGAGCCACCGCACACGCGTGCGGCCAAACTAAGGGGACTATTTATATTTTTCTACGGTGCCTAAGTTTTCGATAATAAGCATTTTTTGTCTCTTTTCCTTTTTCTCATTTTATTTATTATCTTATCAATTTGATATTAGTACGATTAATTAAATATTATTTATCATCAAAATGATATGAAAAAATTTATATTTGATAAAATATCATATTGATCAGCAAAGATTAAATTGATATTTGATCTTTTTTCTGTGTAACATTTTTCTGAGCAAATTCAATGTTGAGTTGATATGCCATACAGCTGACCCTCTTATGATTATTTTTCTCTGTGTAAGTGTAACAAAAATGGCTATGCAAATAAAAAAAGAAAACTACCGCTAAAAACAAAGTCTTGCCACACATAACTAACCTTGGATTTCCCTCTGCCGCTTGTCAATGGAAAAAGGAAATTGCAAACTCTTTGCCATTTGGTTCGGTTCGGTTCTATGTGATCGTGTGGGACAAAGATGAATCCGCAAGTGCAGAAATTGTGGCACTTGTTATCCATAAATACGTCACAATGTGAAAGTCGCCGCAGTGGCATGCAAACGAGAGACATACAGTCAGTTTTTTTCTTGTTGCTGTTGGCTATTTATGCAGAAGTCAACGGCGACAGCAAGTGGCAGCAGATGCAACTTCAGCTCTTATGAAATGGTTTGTGTCATTTATTTATCGCTTTGCCGCGCTCACATGAAATCTGATTGAAATGTGTCCCCTGGAGTTAAGGTGAAGGTGGAGGCCATATGCAAAGCCTAATTTGGACGCTCCATCCATTTTGGCCAATTATATTGACACTTTCGCTCGCATCAATCGCCCGCCGCCTGAATTCTACACACTCATAGAGGCGGAACAATGTCCGACAAGCTGTGAGCTGCCAAGGCCCGACTGAGAAGTTGGCATATCTCTGCATGACAATCAAAATCTCAGCCTTAAATAGACGCAGCTGGGCTCCCCAGGCCCGGTCATCAATTCCTACATACGATTCGATGATGTTGCGCGATGACCAGGGCCCCAAAAAGTACCGCGCCAGAGACGCGAGCGCAATCTCTGTGAGATCAGCCGCAGCTTCAGCCCGAGGCTCCCAACAATGGCCGCGGATCGTGACACAAGTGCGAAGATGTAAGCGACGCGACGACGAGGGGCGTGTCAGCGAGGTGGGCGAGAGGGGGGAGAAGTGGCGGCAATTTTTCAACACCCCAGAAGAGCACGCGGCAATTCGGTTATAAAAATTCTAACTGGAGCAATTGCAACATCAGACTATCGCCTGGTCTTGGACTTGGACTTGCGGACAAGGTGGCTTACAAAATTTGTTGCAAGTGACATTTACTCTGTGTTCCTGCACCAAGCCTCTTCATCGAAGCCGCCTAATGGCTCGCTCCAGTTTGAACTCAACGTGGATGATAATGATCGTGAGAGAATCCGTGGCGCTGATTGTTCAACTGTGAAGACGCTTCGAGTGGAATTTTAATGCAATCAAAGTGCTAATTTGTGTTTGCTGTTAATTATTATACTAATTATGGTGAGTCGCGATCACATCGTGTAACACAAGAACTGGAAGGAAAAAACTTAAGTTCTTGCCACCATCCTTCAATCATTTGCCTAAACTAACTGGTGATTTCCCTCTAATTAATTAGCATTTGGTATAAAATCTGCTTTCTCACTTGCATATATATTTGTTTGATATTGTTTTGTTTTCATTGTGAATAGCTTGTCATTTGGCGTTGAAAACAAGACAACATGAATACCTACCAGATTATCATGTCTGATACGTCGAACAGTGTGAAATCCGTCTTAGAAGGAAATTAATCTCCCCCTTTTCCCAGTGGTTCTCATTATTTTCGTTTGCTCCTTATATAAGTAAAAAGGAGCAGAATGCCACTGGTTTCAAATTTCAGTCGCATCAGAATAAAAATTACAATATTGTATTTTTCCAAAACTTTAATAACGAGAAGGCAAAGCTAACTTCGACTGTGCCGAAGTTTTAATACACTTGAAAAACATTACTCCAACTGATTTAACCGGTTAAATATATAGGATATAGATTTCAAATATTAAAATTTTTTAATCATTGATAATAAAAATTTGATACCATAAAAAACTTTTCTTAGTAAACCACATTTTCCGACCGATCGGTCCTATGGTAGCTATATGCTATAGTCATCGAATTTTGATAAATTTTTTCCAAATTGTGAAAGCATATAAAACTAATATAAACCAAGATTAGGGCCGCTACAATAGAAAACAAAAAAGTTTTTTCTCACTAGAACTGTTTTTAGCCGACCGTTTATATGGCAGCTATATGCTATAGTCATCCGATTTTGATAAATTTTTCCAGAATTATGTGGAAGCATTTAAAACTAACACAAACCATGATTGGTGAAGCTACGATGGAAAACTAAAAAGTTTTTCTCACTAGAACTAGTTTTTTGACCGACCGTTTATATGGCAGCTATATGATATAGTCATCCGATTTTGATAAATTTTTCCAGAATTATGTGGAAACATATAAAACAAATATATACTACGATTGGAGACGCTACGATGAAAATCAAAAAAGTTTTTCTCACAACGACTTATTTTTCGACCGATCGTTCCTATGGCAGCTATATGCTATAGTGATCCGATTTTGATACATTTTTCCAGAATTATGTGGAAGCATATAAAACTAACATATACCAAGATTAGTGACGCTACGATGGAAAACGGAAAAGTTTTTCAAACTAGAACTAGTTCTTAGACCGATCGTTCCTATGGCAGCTATATGATATAGTCATTTGATCCGGCCGGTTCCGACATATTAGTTGCGTGCAGTAAAAAGAAGACTCTGTGCAAAATTTCAGCTCGATAGCTTCAAAACTGAGAGACTAGTTCGCGTAGAAACAGACAGACGGACAGACGGACAGACAGACGGACAGACGGACGGACGGACAAGCGGAAATGAACTCAGCTCGTCGTCGTGATTAAGAATATATATAGTTTATGGGGTCGGAAATGAATATTTCTATGCGTTACAAACTTCTGGGCAAAATTAATATACACTTTTCAAGTGTATAAAAAGCTATTTCTGAGTTAATGGGCTTTATTTGAAAGAAAATTAAGTGTTCAAATTAAAAAACCATTAGCATTTATGCTGATCTCAAAGCATTTACAAGCATTTAAAATCCGACAAATTTATAAATGAGCAAATAACTTGATTTATTTTGATACATTTGAGCCTATAGAATTACTAGCACATGTTTGTCTAAATATGAAATATTTGATTTATGTTTTGCCTTTGGACTTCATTGAATAAATTTTTTTAAATTGTGTGCTCAGTTCTTAGAGGTACCTCTTCGAATTTTAAAACATGTTTATGAAACATGTAATTTATCAGTAGATTTTGCAAAACCAACTTGGAGTCCCCATAAACATTATCAGAGCGCATTTTCGGCGTCTGAGTACGTCCTCTTAGAATGCTTTAAGAACTTTCAAACAGCGCATTAAATTGGGAAAAATTTAGACCGATCCAAAGATCAAACCAATGCCCAAATTAAACAAGTAAGAGAGCTGCCCGATCAAGAAATACTCTGTACCCTGGAATTTATGTATTTTTAAAAGAATACACACACGCTCCCGACACATCTGACGCTGATAAAAAGCAATTGAACCGTTTCCTGCATAACTTCCATGTTTTTTTTAATCGATCTAATTTATTTCAGAATATTTATTGATTTTAGGCCCAGGTTATATATATTACACAGTACAACACTAAAAATTAGCCCGGTATTAGACCCATAAATTCTGAATCTTGAGACTTCTCTAAGCATCACCTCATACCCAGTTTTTCAAATAAAGCCTCGGTTCGCGTTCTACGGTAATTGTTTAACAAACAGTAACAACAGTTTTAACTGGAATGTAAATAATTCAAGATAAAATTCTACAAAATTCAGAATATACGGACAGGATCATTGGGAACACTATAAAAAAATTGCACTTAAATCGAACAATTGGCTAAGGTACCGCCAGAGGAGGTCAAACCAAAATTCTTGAATATCTTCAAAAGCGCACGGTAGATTTTGATAAGAATCATATATTTTGATGGTGTAATTGGCTATAATATGTCCCAAAGAGATGGTACTCGGCAGTCAAAAAACCGCGAAGTGAAGTACCATTTTTAGATAAAACCCCGAACCACTTCATTAGACCATAAACCAGACCTTGAAATAGACCGAACTGCGTTTTCAGTTTTACCAAAGAAGCCTTGGTTCGCGAACTATGGCCATTTTTATACACTTGAAAAGTGTATATTAATTTTGCCCAGAAGTTTGTAACGCATAGAAATATTCATTTCCGACCACATAAACTATATATATTCTTGATCAGGACGACGAGCCGAGTTCAATTCCGTCTGTCCGTCCGTCCGTCTGTCCGTCTGTCTGTCCGTCTGTCCGTCTGTCTGTCTGTCTGTTTCTACGCGAACTAGTCCCTCAGTTTTAAAGCTATCGAGCTGAAATTTTGCACAGAGCCTTCTTTTTACTGCACGCAACTAATATGTCGGAACCGGCCGGATCGGATGACTATATCATATAGCTGCCATAGGAACGATCGGTTTAAGAACAAGTTCTAGTTTGAAAAACTTTTTTGTTTTCCATCGTAGCGTCACTAATCTTGGTATATGTTAGTTTTATATGCTTCCACATAATTCTGGAAAAATTTATCAAAATCGGATGACTATATCATATAGCTGCCATATAAACGATCGGTCCAAAAACAAGTTCTAGTGAGGAAAACTTTTTTGTTTTCTATCGTAACGTCCCTAATCTTGGTATATATTAGTTTTATATGCTTTTACACAATTTGGAAAAAATTTATCAAAATCGGATGACTATAGCATATAGCTGCCATAGGACCGATCGGTCGGAAAATGTGGTTTACTAAGAAAAGTTTTTTTTATGGTATCAAATCTTTCTTATCAATGATTTCAAAATTTTTAAATATTTGATATCTATATCCTATACATATTTTACCGGTTAAATCAGTTGGAGTAAAGTTTTTCAAGTGTATTAAAACTTCGGCACAGTCGAAGTTAGCTTTGCCTTCTCGTTGTACTAGCAATTGCCTTACCAGCTGCACAAAAATTATGCAATTAATCAAAAAAATTGGATTTTGTCGTACTGTGTTATATATGTTTAGTAACATTATTTTTATACCCGTTACTCGTAGAGTAAAAAGAGTATACTAAGAGCAAATGTATGTAACAGGCCCTCCCGCCCCCGCAATATGAAAAAACCTAATTTCTCCCACAATTTTGAAAGTAGATTGTTCGGACCTTCTAGACATATATTTTAATCATCATTATCTATCGATCCGCCATACATTATTTCTTGATCAGATGGGCGATAGATAAGTTCCCGCCCCCGCAATTTGAAAAATACCTCATATCTCCCACTTTTTTGAAAAGAGATTGTTCGAACCTTCTAGACATATATTTTAATCATCATTGCTTATTAATCCGCCATACATCAATTCCCGATCAGATGTACGATAGTAGAGTTGCCACCCCTGCAATTTTAAAAAGACCTCATATCTCCCACAATTTTGAAGATAGATTATTCGAACCCTGTAGACATATATTTTAATCATCATTACCTATCGATCAGATGAACGATAGAAAAGTTCATCATACATCATTTCCCGATCAGATGAGCTATAGTAGAGTTACCACCCCCTTGAATAAACCTTACCCTGAGTTTGGGCATATCGTGATTAATCGAGTGGTCGAATTAACTTACGCTCTCGTTTAATTTTAAATTGTGGCATGCTGCATAATCGCTAAATGTTAAAGTCCAGATCGAAAATTGTCATTCAGACATTGCGCAAAAATCACAAAATCTGATCACACTTAATGAAGCCAAAAATATAATTAGAAGCCCTCGTATTCATATAACTGTAATTTAACAGAATTTGTATCTGGACTTATGAAACTGGGATATGATTGCCTAAGACCAGCATTTTGATTCTTAAGTGCAATGCACTATTTTCACTAGTGAGTTGTATTTATATTATTTAAAGTTATATTTTCAGCGAAAGAACATAGAAATGAGCTTCCATAGCATTAAACGGTTGTACCTTTCCCATTCGAAGCGCGAGTGCACACGCCATATCCATTCATCAAATATCTTTCAACACTTTTCAAGCGCCTTCGCTAATTGCTTAGTCCAAGTGCCCCTGGCCTGTCTGTCCCGTTTTTGGGAACCAGTCACCGAATCTTATCTGTGCATCTCGAAGCAACGCCAAGTTGTCGCCAAGTGCCAAGTGTGGCAAGTGTGGAGTTGCATGTTCAACTTAAAATTTAATAAGCGCAAACAACTTCATAAATTCACAACCTCGCAGGAGTGCAGTGTAGAAGTAGAGGGAAGTGGCGAAGGTGAGATCGCGGGCTGTCACCTGACACCCAGGCGTTGCCTCCAGCCTAACCTAGCGTGTGCAGAACGCAGTGGTGCACGACAACGTGGCAGAACCACACGAAGACACATTTAATATTTAGCCATTAAATGGCATTTATAATGGGCTTATCGTGCCGAGATCAACTTTATCACCCAATTTAAGGAAACTTCAAATTTTTTTATGACGTTCACTAGAGAAGGCTTGGCTGTCTTTAACCTCCTTTCTTGACACTCAAATAAAGATGTCGCTGCGACTGAATTATGAATTATATCACGCGCCGTTGCTAACCAAATTTGGGCAAATCCGGAAAACAGATGCACATGCAAAAAAAAAACTTACATGCACCCAAGACAATGCCTCTGGCTGGGCAAGCACAATGACAATGGCCGCAAGTTGTCGGCGGCGACTCGGCTACAAGAAATATGTAGACAACGACTACAACAACATCGGGCAGTTCCAGATCCAACGGGACGACGGGGGCGAATCCAAGTGGCGACGATATGCCAACGGCAACTGCTGCATTGTGTCTTCGTTTTGGATATCTTCATATGGCCGGGCCAAGCTATACCCCAAACCGTACCGTACCGATCCCAGAGCATTTAGTTGCATTTATTTGTTGCTATTAACTGGCGCGCTGACGCTTATCGGACCTGGAGCCCCAACTCCAATGCTAGACACGGAAAAGGAAAAGCGCACACGCGGCGAGAACAATTGGAGAACGCCGCCATCGCCCCCAGTGCCCCCCGTCCCTAAAAACACAAGGCGAACGGCTATGCAGAAAAGTTATCCACTCACAAACAGTGGTCCAGCCCCATGGAAATGTGTCATAAAATAGATGAAACTATTTTGGGCTATGGGACAGTTTATTATCTCTTTGATTTAGTGTCTCAATTTATTTAATTGAAGTAGTAATTCTGTTGGAAACTATTCAGCATTAGTTTAGCAACCCACGCAAAATTTAAGAGCTTCCTCGAAATGTAATCATTATGTTTACTAAATAACAGAAATCTGCGGTAGTTAAAAATATTTTAACAACTAATACAGAAGTAATACGGAGCAGAGTTCCTATGCCATAGACCCTCAAAGCCGAACACATTCGGTAACTCACATGCAAAAGGCAAAACCAAATCAAGTTTTTAGATATCCATTTCTGTTTTTTTTTCTTCAATTTTCTTTATCCTTATGGCATAAGTTAATGCTTTTAATATGTAAAATCGATCAATATTGACCCCACATACTTAGAAATATATAAGATTACCCGTCCCATATTAAATTTATATTGATCTTTGTTTTTTAGAGTGGAATACAGAACTCTAGTGAGAAAAGGAAAAGTGAAATTATATTAATCCTGAATAACAAGCACAAACTTAATTTTTTCGAGTTATATTCAACTATGTGCTGGCAATTTGTGTATAAGAGCTTTATCTCTAGTACTTTTCATATTTATGTTTCATCAACCAACAGAATTATATTGTATTGTATTAAGAGGGTCATCTACTTTTTTTTCGATATTCTTTTTTTGCATTATTATTTTAGTAAGGACATTCCCCTTTCATCTCCTTCAAACGATTTTAAAAAAAACTTATCAGATATAGACATTTTAGTGGATCAATGTTTTTGATAATATTAGTTATTAATAAGTTCTTTTAACTCTAGTTTTCAATTACCGATTTGAATTTCCGATAACCAGGATTCCCGGAATAATGGCTATCACTTTAACACCATTTTATGGGAGATCTTAATTGGCTGGCCGACAATTTTGTGAAGAGCCCTAGAACTCCAAATTTGTTCCTATATGTTTATATAATTAATAAATAACACAAAACAATAACTAAATTGAAAATGCCCACATTATTTTGTCCAGGACTGCAAAGCCAAAAATTTTTGGGATTTTCCGAGTTCAATTATTTTCAATATACATTTTTAAGAATTATTTCTTCGAGCAATTGTTGGTCTGTGCTACTTCTTTTTATCAGTAAAATGCCTGCGTAACTAATACCTGAAACTTTTGGTGAACCGAACCGATCATTTTTCATTCAAAATCAAACAAAGCACAAGATCCATATCAATGCCTTATGGGTGTTAACCACCATTTGATTTTTTGTTACCATTTAGATATAAGATAATAACATAATTATTTATTTTTATAAAAATTTGGCAAAATAGGCTTAAAAACTGAATTTAACAAAACTGTTGAAGAAGATTGTTTGCAAGTGGATACATATCTTTTGTTTTAAGTTCTACAATAGTTATTTAGACAAATTATCAACAAAATTTGGAAAAAACGAGAAGGCAAAGCTAACTTCGACTGTGCCGAAGTTTTAATACACTTGAAAAACTTTACTCCAGCTGATTTAACCGGTAAAATATATAGAGGATATAGATATCAGATATTTAAAATTTCTAAAACATTGATAATAAAAATTTGATACCATAAAAAAAAACTTTTCTTAGTAAAACACATTTTTCGACCGATCGGTCCTATGGCAGCTATATGCTATAGTCATCCGATTTTGATAAAATCTTCCAGAATTGTGTTGACGCATATAAAACTAATCTATACCAAGATTGGTGACGCTACGATGGAAAATAAAAAAAGTTTTTCCCACTAGAACTAGTTTTTCGACTAACAGTTTATATGGCAGCTATATGCTATATTCATCCGATTTTGATCAATTTTTCCACAAATATCAAAGATCATCAAAAGTTTTTCTCACTAAGAATTATTTTTTGACCGATCGTTCTATGGCAGCTATATATAGTCATCCGATCTGGCCGGTTCCGACATATTTGGCGTGCAGCAAAAAAAGAACTCCTGCAAAAATTTCGGCTCGTTAGCTTTAAAACTGAGAGACTAGTTCGCGTAAAGAAACAGACAGACGGACAGACAGACAGACAGAGACAGACGGACGGACGGACAAGCGGAAATGAACTCGGCGGTCGTCCATAGAGTTTATGGGGTCGGAATGAAAATTTCTATGCGCAAACTTCTGGGCAAAATTAATATACACTGTCGTTTTTATACACTTGAAAAGTGTTTATTAAAACTGTCGTTTTTATACACTTGAGAAGTGTATATTAATTTTGCCCAGAAGTTTGTAACGCATAGAAATATTCATTTCCGACCCCATAAACTATATATATTCTTGATCAGGACGACGAGCTGAGTTCATTTCCTTGTCCGTCCGTCCGTCTGTCTGTCCGTCTGTCTGTCCGTCTGTCTGTCCGTCTGTCTGTTTCTTTACGCGAACTAGTCTCTCAGTTTTAAAGCTATCGAGCTGAAATTTTGCACAGAGTCTTCTTTTACTGCACGCAACTAATATGTCGGAAACGGCCGGATCGGATAACTATATCATATAGCTGCCATAGGAACGATCGGTCTAAGAACAAGTTCTAGTTAGAAAAACTTTTTGTTTTCCATCGTAGCGTCACTAATCTTGGTACATGTTAGTTTTATATGCTTTCACATAATTCTGGAAAAATGTATCAAAATCGGATCACTATAGCATATAGCTGCCATAGGAACTATCGGTCGAAAAATAAATCTTTGTGAGAAAAACTTTTTTGATTTCCATCGTAGCGTCTCCAATCGTAGTATATAATTGTTTTATATGTTTCCACATAATTCTGAAAAAATTGATCAAAATCGGATGACTATAGCATATAGCTGCCATATAAACGGACGGTCAAAAACTACTTCTAGTGAGAAAACTTTTTTGTTTTTTATCGTAGCGTCCCCAATCTTGGTATATATTAGTTTTATATGCTTTCACATAATTTCGAAAAAAATTATCAAAATCGGATGACTATAGCATATAGCTGCCATAGGAACGATCGGTCGGAAAATGTGTTTTACTAAGAAAAGTTTTTTATGGTATCAAATTTTTATTATCAATAATTTAAAAAATTTGAAATATCTGATATCTATATCCTATATATTTTTTCCAGTTAAATCAGTTGGAGTAAAGTTTTTCAGTGATTAAAACTTCGACACGGTCGATTGCTTTGCCTTCTCGTTAGAATATATATTAGTTATATATAAGGTCCAGAGTATATTACAGTTGGGCATGTATTTATTGTATTATCGGAAAATACAATATTGAGAAATTTATTCCTAAGCTTTAACGGTTCGGTACGTTGTGGTTTAGTTCCGATTCATTAATACTTTGATTTTTGTTGCATTTGCAACCATTGTGCAGGATCGTAGTCTTGCCTGGTCGTGGCGCACGTATTGTTATCGCCTTGTAGAGATGCGCGACCAAGTTTGAGTGCATTCTTATGCTATATTTCTGCATCGAGTCCACGCTAAAGCTCCTCCTGCTTCCACTGCCACTGCCACTGCTGCTGTCTTTGCTCTCAAAAAAAAAAAACCAAAAAAAAACGCCATGTTCATATCTCAGAATTGGTCTGGATGGCGACTGCTACCGTTGCCCATGCCCATTGTGACCTTAGTTTGGGGCTGTGTGGTGGCTTTTAATGTGGCTGGTAATGCTCATCGTAATTTTTCCACATTGACGCTGTTTAGCAGTCGCTGCGGCCTGGCCATCTCGCTGCTTTAATCTGCATATCTTCATTTGACTCTGCCGCTCGTTTTAAATGCTCCGTAGGAGCAGGACAGCGACTGTGACCAGTTGCAGTGGCGTTTTTAGCAAAAATAATGAGAATCATGATTTCTGCTGTGTGGTTTGGATCCTCGACTCGCTCGGTTTTGGCGGTGCGACGCCAGTTTCAGTTTTTACGCCATTTTTTTGTTGTGTGTGTTTTTTGGTTAGTTTGCTTTGTGTGTACAAATTGATATGCAAATTTTTTTGAGTTGCCTTTAAAACTCAGGCCAAGATCGAGTTTATAGACTAAACCAAAGGCGTTGCCTGGGTCCACTTATCCAAAGCTGCTGGAAACCGAACTTTAATTAGTATCCTAGTGTTGAAAACTTAAGCGGACAATGTTTGGTCTATGGAATTAAAGAAAAAAGGTAAAATAATTTAAATAATATTTAAGTTTGAATTTGGTTAAAGTCCAGTGCAATAAACAAAATACAAGAATTGTTATAAAGCTGACAGGGTAATTGGACAACAAGAGCTGTTTATTGAGCAAGCGCCTAATCAAAATTAATTTCTCACTCAACGAGTGCGTGTGTTCCATAAGTGTCGCCTCCTTTTTATACCCAGAGGGTATATTAAAATTGTCACGATGTTTGTAACGCAGTGAAGGAAGCATTTCCGACCCCATAAACTATATATATTCTTGATCAGCATGACGAGCTGAGTCTATATAGCCATGTCCGTCTGTCCGTCCGTCTGTTTCTATGCTATCTCCTCCCTCAGTTTTAAAGCTATCTTGACCAAACTTTGCAAAAAGTCTTTAAATACACATAGGCTGCACATTTGTCGGAATTGGCCGGATCGGATGACTATATCATATAGCTGCCATAGGAACGATCGGTCCAAAAACTAGTTCTAATGAGAAAAACTTTTTTGTTTTCCATCGTAGCGTCACCAATCGTGGTATATATTAGTTTTATATGCTTTCACATAATTCTGAAAAAATTTATCAAAATTGGATGACTATAGCATATAGCTGCCATATAAACGGTCGGTCAAAAATCAAGTTCTAGTGAGAAAAACTTTTTTGTTTTCCATCGTAGCGTCACCAGTCGTGGTATATAATAGTTTTATATGCTTCCACACAATTCTGAAAAAGTTGATAAAAATCGGATGACTATATCATATAGCTGCCATAGGAACGATCGGCCAAAAAACGAGTTCTAATGAGAAAAACTTTTTTGTTTTCCATCGTAGCGTCGCCAATCGTGGTATTTATTTGTTTTATATACTTTCACACAATTCTGGAAAAATTTATCAAAATCGGATAACTATAGCATATGGCTGCCATATAAACGGTCGGTCAAAAAAACTAGTTCTAGTGAAAAAACTTTTTGTTTTCATCGTAGCGTCACCAATCGTGGTATATATTAGTTTTATATGCTTCCACACAATTCTGAAAAAATTGATCAAAATCGGATAACTATAGCATATAGCTGCCATATAAACGGTCGGTCCAAAAACTAGTTCTAGTGAGAAAAACTTTTTTGTTTTCCATCGTAGCGTCACAAATCATGGTATATATTAGTTTTATATGCTTCCACACAATTCTGGAAAAATTGATCAAAATCGGATGACTATAGCGTATAGCTGTCATAGGAACGATCGGTCTAAAAACTAATTCTAGTGAGAAAACCTTTTTTGTTATCAATGGTAGCGCCTTTCGAAAACTGCAAGGGTATTTAAAACATCGGCGTAGCCGATGTTAGCCTTCTATTTTTTGATTTTTTTCACTCATAAGTGTTCGACTGTCCCATTAGACATTATGAAATTGCCCATATTTCATTTAAAAATTAACTAAACTAATTTTCCTCGAACTAAAAATATGAAAAAAATTATTTTACGCAAATTACCCTACGCAGTCAATTTCGAAAGGGTTTGTGGTGGAGTTGTGGGGTTTCAGTGGCATGGCGTAAATTTTGAAGCGACTAGACAAATCGCTAGTGAAGTCTGTGGCACCCCTGTGTATGTTCCCATTTTCACTTTCGTAAAAACTGTGAGTTTTAAGACCAAATACACATAGTTCAAGTGGCGCCACATTTAAAAGAGTAAAATATAACACAGACAGGATTCGCCAATTTGGTTACTTATTTTATTAATACAGATTTAAAACTTGGTTTTTGATTGACTTTGCGGAAGAAGAAAACGCCGTTGGCTGGAAGGAACAATTTTGGTTTCTATAGTCCAAATTTAAAATTTTTTACTGCTATGCCAATACATCAGGCTGAAGCTGGAACGCAGATTTTAGAGGTGTACCGAATGGAGACTTTAAAGTATGTGTAAGTTTCGTATGCCACTTAGCTGATCTAAGTATTGACTTAAACAAAATGCCTTTTATTTTGTAAGCTCCTCAGCAGGATCCAAGGTTCCTGTTTATGTGAATTAGTTAAGAACGACAACTTTACAACAGAATTTAATTCGGAAAACATAATTGGAGAAACCCCGTCATTTTAAAAGTTGCTCACCCAATCCCATTAACAGTTTGCCCAATTCACTGCCCAGAACTTGTGCCGCAACTCCATTTTGATAAGTCCACTTTACATATTGCGTCTTCTACCCACCTTCTCCTGTCTGGCTGTTGCACACCTCTGAGCAATTCCTTGCCCCCCATCCCGTTTATGCAGCGAGGCAAACAAGTTTCTGCACTCGCATAATCTGCATGAACCATAATTTTATTGAGAGCACGCCTGCCAATAAATAACTCCGCTCCGCTCTGCTCCACTCCGCCTGCAGCAGCCGTGGCCATTTATTAATATGGAAATCTACAGAGAAGCCGCTGTGGAAGTGCTTCTGCTTCTGGATGTTTGCCGTCGCCGCCACTCGCCACCACACGCCCCGCTAAACACATTACACGATAGCAGCAAATGGGAAGCCACTGGCCGTTGTAGCCGTTGTCGTCGGCGTCGTCGTCATCCTGCTCATTGTTATCGGAATGCTGTGCCATAAGCAACGATCCAGGCAACGAGTTAAACAGGCCGCCATCACAAAAGGCAACGAAACCGAGGAGTCAGAATGCAATTTCAATTTCATGTTATCCGCAAAATATTCATTTTCATATCTCTTCAATCCGAACAATGCTCGGGATGCGCCTGGGGTAGACACTCACGCACACGCACACACACTTACAAATATGATATCCATAAATCTTGCTAATAACCAATCCCCGGCCAGTGTTCAAAATGCAAATTGCTCATGCTCGCCCCCCCCCCCCTCCCTTTTCCTCCATCTCCATCTGGCTGGGCCCTGTGGTTGGCCATATTGGTGGTTGGGCTTTGTGCAGACTCAGACAGCCAGAGCCCCATCCTTCCTCGGTATCAGCCAGCTTAGCATATGAAATGTTGTCGCAGGGTGGACTTAATCCTCCGACTGTCGCTGTTGTTGCCGTATTCGGGCATAATCATAATGCTTGCCATGTGTCTGGGTAGATTTCCGTGCTCCTTTTCAGTTGTAGTTGTTATTGCCATTGCGGGTCCTGGTCCTCCGGACCGGACAACTGTCATGCTAAGTTACCGCTGCGGTGTTGGCGGTTTTGCCCCGTTTTATTCAACCAAATGCACAGCGAATCGCATCTGTCCTAAACCTCAACATCGCAAAACAGACTTTAAAATGATTCACGCATTAAGTACAGAGTAATGCATGAATTTTTAGTAGAAATGTGCATGTAAGTAAATTGCAAATTGTTTAAAGATATATTTTTGGATTTAATTTGAACTGCACAAAGCAAATAGTGTCAAAAACAGTGGATTAACCTTTTTTCCCATTTGGAGTAAAATTTTCGCCCCATGTTTTATCCAATTTAAATATAACAAATAACACTGGCCAACAAAATGACCAACTTTGTGAGGTGCAGCCTTGTTGATCAAAAATTATGATTCATTTATGTGCACTGAACAAAACTGCATCATCGGTTTGTTCCATCAGCTCTTGTTTCAACGATATGACGGAAAAACGGATTTCTAGTAAATTTTGACCTCTTGAATTTACATGTCCTATCCAGCGTATCTGCTGAAATTTTATTCCTACCGAACTTATACAGTTTGTCATTCATGCGGGTGTTGAATTCGTTTCCATCCTTAAAATGTCCATTAATTTTTCGAAGAATTTTTATACTCTGTACCGAAGGTACACAGAGTATATTGGGTTTGTGCAAATGTATGTAACAGCCAGAAGGAAGCATCTCCGACCCCATAAAGTATATATATTCTTGATCAGCATCAACAGCCGAGTCGATATAGCCATGTCCGTCTGTCCGTCTGTCTGTCCGTCTGTCCGTCTGTCCGTATGAACGAAGAGATCTCAGAGATGGTAAGAGATAGAGGTTTGAAGTGTATGGAACATATATTTCTTATACTTGCAGGCAGATCAAGTTTAGTTTTGATTTTTGCCACGCCCCCTGCCTCCCCCGCAAATTGAAAAAAACTTAATATCTTCCACAATTTTGGAGTTAGGTTGTTCAAACCTTCTAGACATATATTCTACTCATCATTTCTTATCAAGCCCCCATACATCGTTTTTCGATCAGATGAACAATAGTGGCGCTATATGTAAATGAAAATTTAATGCAACGACAACAACAACACGCAGCCACTTACGAGAAAGAGAGCGAGAGGGCAATAGTAATTTCCCAATTGGAATTGGCTTGACGGCATTAGCGCCGCTTTCAGTTTCCCCCCTCTCTTCTTTCCAATAGATATTTGTGTAAGGAGGCAAAGACCAAGTATGATAGGAGCGATGCAATTGAGATGGCCTGCGGTCAGAAATCACGCGTGATTCCCGCGTGACTAATATAAATATGTTTATGTTAATAGGAAATTATATACAAATTTTATAATTTTACGAGTTATGTACTAGGGTAATTCTACTCATCATTACTTATCGAGCCCGTACATCCTTTTTTCAACCAGATGAACGATAGTCGAAAGAGTTGCCACCCCCAGATTTTGAAAAACCCTCACACTTTAAAGTTATCAGTTACATACAAACAGGTACAGAGTATATTACAGTCGGGCTTTACCGACTTTCTTACTTGTTTACTTTGCAACCTTATAGTTGTACTTTCCCATTACCATAAATTGTCCAAGGCGCGTAGATACTAAGTACTTCGTTTTCATCACTAAGCCCAACAGTTTAGATGGATTTAACTCATATTTTGCTAGTATTATGGTCAAGACGCGCTTTCGTGACCAAGAGGATTAACGATTATAATCATGCTAAGAGATTGAGAGAAGGTCGGCTTGGCCCTTTGGGGCTGTAACAGCCAATTTAACTTACTGATGCATTTTGGCATTTTTATATAACTGATATTTGCAATAATCAAAAAAGTGTTAAATACTGAATTTTGAGTTTTGTCAAAAACTGTTCTTCTTTTTGTTTTACCTATTTTCAGGGACCGGATATAACAGTTACTGGTAACAGTTAAAATATAAATTAACAAGTTATATTGCAATTTTTATATAAAAGTTTTATATTAAGAATTATTCTTCGATTTTTATTTTACAAATTCCGAAAATACCAATTATTTTATGATTTTTATTTATTACTCTGATCATAACAGTTATTTTTGATTTTTAAAAAAAATTTTTCATGATAACAGTTATTGATGACTTTTTTAAATAAAAGTTATCAATAAAATTATTCAAAGACTTTTATTTTTAAAGTCATAGCATAAAAGTCATTTGCATATATCGCAATAATAAAGCCTTTGAGGAAAAACTTGTAAACATAATCTTAATCAGCTTGACTAGTTCGAGTAACATCAAATTAAAATTTTGCAAGGATTCGGAAGACAAATTATATCTCAAGTGTGTCAATACCAATTTTAGTGCAGAAAATCCTCTCTCTACACTTCTACTTGAGTGCTTTGAAATACCAAGTTAAATATGTATTGCCCTCTTTTGGGGCAACAAAGGAATAACGGACTATAATAAATATTGCATACTTCGACGGTCATAATGTCCGGCGCCATTTTGCATTTGCAAACTGCAAGTTGCATAGCCTACATTTTGGGGCAGCCGTTAGTTTTACCAGGAGAGGAGAGGAGAGGGTTGGTACACCATGTCTTAAGAAAGATGGCATCTATACTTGATCAGTGTTTTTATACATTTGAAAAGTGTATATTAATTTTGCCCAGAAGTTTGTAACGCATAGAAATATTCATTTCCGACCCCATAAACTATATATATTCTTGATCAGGACGACGAGCCGAGTTCATTTCCGCTTGTCCGTCCGTCCGTCTGTCTGTCTGTCCGTCTGTCTGTCTGTTTCTACGCGAACTAGTCTCTCAGTTTTAAAGCTATCGAGCTGAAATTTTGTACAGAGTCTTCTTTTGTTGCTGCACGCAACTAATATGTCGGAACCGGCCGGATCGGATGACTATATCTTATAGCTGTCATAGGAACGATCGGTCGGAAAATAAGTCTTAGTGAGAAAACTTTTTTTTTTTCTATTGTAGCGTCACCAATCTTGGTATATATTTAGTTTTAGATGATTTTACATATTTGCGAAAAAATTTATTAAAATCGGATGAATATAGCATATAGCTGCCATATAAACGGTCGGTCAAAAAACTAGTTCTAGTGGGAAAAACTTTTTTATTTTTCATCGTAGCGTCACCAATCTTGGTATATATTAGTTTTATATGCGTTAACACAATTCTGAAGATTTTTATGAGGACTATAATATAGCTGCCATAGCACCGATCGGTCGAAAAATGTGCTTTACTAAAAAAGTTTTGTTTTATGGTAACAAATTTTTTTATCAATGATTTAAAAATTTAAAATATCTGATAACTTTATCATGTATATATTTTACCGGTTAAATCAGCTGGAGTAAAGTTTTTCATGAAAAAAAAAGCTTTGCTTATGCTTCCTCGTTTTTTATATAAACAAAAATTCAACATTTAAGCGTATTATGCTGATTATGCTTGAGTCACGGTAGACAGCGATGCTACCTGCACAAGATGAGTTTAACATCCAACTATGCTGATATTATATTTTTATACTCTTTACCAAAGGTGCAAAGAGTATATTAGACACCATTTGTTAAATAACAACAACCACATGAAAGATGTGCAGATAAACCGGTAATTACAGGGTGCTGTGTGTGAGTGCTCGTCTGTGTGTCTATAGCTGCGCGCATTGCGCCAGTTCTACTAAACCGATTTTGATCAGCCATGTTGCAATCGACTCAGAATTGATGTAACTCTGGCACGTATCTTACTGAGGAGGAAAAAATTTTTTACAATTTATTTTTATTATTACTATTTTAATGATTGATTACCTCACTTGCAGATTTTAATTTCGATAACCTGGAGTCCCGAAATCATGGCATCCACCTCTACACCAATTTTGGGACACCTTAATTGACAGCACGATAACATTTTGAACAGCCCTCGAATAATTTAAAAAAATTTAATTTTCCATATAATTAATAATAACACAAAACAAAAAAAACAAATTGAAAAAGCTCTTATGGATTTCTGTCCATAATTTTTTTAAGAAACACCTAAAAAAAACTCTGTGCAAATGAAGAAAACCCACTTAAACCAAATTCCCAGTTTTTGGAGACTACGGCATATTCTATAACCAAAAATTATTTTGTTAAATTGCAATTTTAGTTTTTCCTAACCATTTTATTATTTATTTTTGCCATTATTTCTATTCTTTGGTTTTGCTAACATTTTTTTTTAATGATATTCGGAATCTTCGTCTTCGTTTGTGTAAAGCATGCACAGATTATGTCTAAGTTCATTCCCAAAACTTTTGCAATTGTTTTGATTTCAATTCTCTTGTGCTTCTTGGACTTTCTTTTTATCTCTTTGTCTCTGCATTTGTAGATGCAAATCCCTTTTAATTATAGTTTGTTTGTCTCTGACCTCAGACAAATGTAATTGCCAAAATTGTGAACCGCCTTTTTGGTTCAACTTTCAGAGATTGTTAAGCATTAATGAAACTAACACTGGCGCCACTAGCAATTTATTAAAATTACCGTTTACTTTGTCAAATTAGAATATTATTTATTTAGAATGTAAATATGAACAGTTGACCACAGACGGTATTTTAGTCATTTTATCTAAAGTTGCCACAGAGCTCATTTCCGTGTGTGTGCGAAATGCAAACATTTATCGACACGCACATTTGTTTTGTCCGTAGGCCTCCTTCACCGCCCATCCCGTTTGTCCCGGAATCAACGGCGTCGTCATTAATATTTATTTCATTCTATGGACAAAGGGGCTGGTGGCGGGGAATGAACCGGGCGCACTTTTTCGCAGCAAACACAAATTGCAGTTACATTAGAAATGTAATTATTATTTTAATTGGACTGCAATGCTCATTTGTTTAGTGTGGATAGCAGCGATGTGTGCTGGCTGGTGTGGGTGTAGGGGCAGAGTGTTTGCCACAAATAATAAATGAACGAAATATTCGCTGGCATTTGGCCGTTGAGTTGGTTAACCAAGTGACTGTAAATATGAATAATGTCAGAGCTAGTGGATGGTGGCTGGCAGCCACTTATCAAATTAGTCAAATTATTGGAATTTTTGAAGTTGTTTCTTGCGTTGTCATAGCTCCGCCCCAGGCACAACTTTTTTGTATATTTCGTTTCGTCCAATCAACTTTAAGCTTAAAACGCGTTCCTACCTAGCTTACCTTGTGATTTCTGGTCTGCTTCTCTTCCCGCTCCCGGATTCAAATTCAATAATTTTTGTGCTGCTGCACTCACGTTGCCCGTCGCTGAAAATAATGATGATGTTCGCTTTATTTTTCCTGTTTTCGTTTCTGCCATTTTTCTTTCATTTTTTTCTTTTAGCTAAATCTGTGACTGAGACTTGGGGGCCTACGAATGGCAGAATTGAGCTGATGCAACAAAAATGGCAACATTGTAGTACAAGAATAAGTTGAAGTCAAAGTGCAGTCTTTTGAGTTCATTGTGCTTAAGAGTTTGGTTAGATAAGTCTAGATAATAGATAGGATTTTATCTAGCATAAAGATTAATACAAACATTTTCTAAGATGTTTGAAAAATGTAATTAATTTTAAATCATGTTACTCTTGATTTCATTAGGTAATTTTTTTACATCGTACTCCAAACGTACGAAGAGAACTTAGAGTTTAAATGCAAATGAAAGCATTAATAGCCAAGTCGATATATCCATATCCGTCTATCCATATGAACGAACAGATTTCAGAAATACTTAAGAGCCATTGAAAAACTCACACATTGCCTGACATAATATATTTTAAAACGGTAATTATACACTTGAAAAGTGTATATTAATTTTGCCCAGAAGTTTGTAACGCATAGAAATATTCATTTCCGACCCCATAAACTATATATATTCTTGCTCAGGACGACGAGCTGAGTTCTTTTCCGCTTGTCCGTCCGTCCGTCTGTCTGTCCGTCTGTCTGTTTCTACGCGAACTAGTCTCTCAGTTTTAAAGCTATCGAGCTGAAATTTTGCACAGAGTCTTCTTTTTACTGCACGCAACTAATATGTCGGAACCGGCCGGATCGGATAACTATATCATATAGCTGCCATAGGAACAATCGGTCTAAGAACAAGTTCTAGTTAGAAAAACTTTTTTGTTTTCCATCGTAGCGTCACTAATCTTGGTATATGTTAGTTTTATATGCTTTCACATAATTCTGGAAAAATGTATTAAAATCGGGTCACTATAGCATACAGCTGCAATAGGAACGATCGGTCGAAAAATAAGTCGTTGTGAGAAAAACTTTTTTGATTTCCATTGTAGCGTCTCCAATCGTAATATATATTTGTTTTATATGTTTCCACACAATTCTGAAAAAATTTATCAAAATCGGATGACTATAGCATATAGCTGCTATATAAACGGACGGTCAAAAAACTACTTCTAGTGAGAAAAACTTTTTTGTTTTTTATCGTAGCGTCCCCAATCTTGGTATATATTAGTTTTATATGCTTTCACATAATTCTGGAAAAATGTATCAAAATCGGGTCACTATAGCATACAGCTGCAATAGGAACGATCGGTCGAAAAATAAGTCGTTGTGAGAAAAACTTTTTTGATTTCCATTGTAGCGTCTCCAATCGTAATATATATTTGTTTTATATGTTTCCACACAATTCTGAAAAAATTTATCAAAATCGGATGACTATAGCATATAGCTGCTATATAAACGGACGGTCAAAAAACTACTTCTAGTGAGAAAAACTTTTTTGTTTTTTATCGTAGCGTCCCCAATCTTGGTATATATTAGTTTTATATGCTTTCACATAATTTCGAAAAAAATGATCAAAATCGGATGACTATATCAAGCCAGGACGCGGCGAATAGTTTTAGTGAGAAAAACTTTTGTGTTTTCCATCGTATCGTCACCAATCTTGGTAGATATTTGATTTATATGATTTTACAAATTTTTGAAAAAATTTATCAAAATCGGATGACTATAGCATATAGCTGCTATAGGACCGATCGGTCGGAAAATGTGTTGTACTAAGAAAAGTTTTTTTATGGTATCAAATTTTTATTATCAATGATTTAAAAATTTTGAATATCTGATATCTATATCCTATATATATTTTTCAGTTAAATCAGTTGGAGTAAAGTTTTTCAAGTGTATTAAAACTTCGGCACAGTCGAAGTTAGCTTTGCCTTCTCGTTTTAGTGTTATATCTGCTTTCAGGTATAAGGAGTCTTCGCATTAACATCGTTGTACCTTTAGTCGAGAGAAAAAAACCCACGCTCAGGGTTCCTTCTTGATATTTAATTTTACACCGAGGTTCAGAAAAGTTTTTGTAAAAGATAAAACAATTTTATAACTAAATCTTGTTCTAGTTTCTTTGTGTTTCGGGTTACGTTCCGGATCGGGCAAGTTAAATTAATTTGAACCGGATTGCAAACCTGCTGAGTTTCGAGCACACTTTTTTTTGTTGGTTTTTGCCTTTTAAACATAATATAAGAAATATGTGCTGGTGGCAGTTCCTTCACCACTCTCCTACCTACTTAAGCTCAAACCAAACGAAAACCAAACTGAAGTTGAACATGGGCCTACAAGGACGCCAACAAAATGATTTGTTTGAAGTTTGATAAGCGGATGAGAATGTCGACATTGGCATCGATGGAGTATCACGGCAGCAGCAACAGCAGCAGCAGCATCTGAGCATCGACAACAGCAGCAGCAGCAACAACAATAACTAAATGACTTTTGTTTTATGCGGAGGATGTATGATTGCAGTCGCGGAGCTGGCTGGAGCCATGGCCATTGCAGGAGTCTGGATGACAATCCATGTTGCTGTCAGCGACAACGACGAGTGATCCACATCCACTTGCAATCGGCGCAATCAATACTTTGTTAGTTTTGAGCAACATGTTGCCGCGGTGCAGCAGTTGGTGATGTTTGGTATGCAAAAAGGCAACTTTTGTTATCTTCATGACAATCATTGGCTTGGCTCATCCGTGTGCCACAATTGCTCGTTCGTTTTTGCGCTTGATTGTCTTCCGTGGGACCCCCGTTTCCCCTTCCCACTGGCGACGGCGACTCGATGATGATGGTGATTGGGACGGCACGAACGGCCGCTGATATGGCCGTCGATGTTGATGATGATGATGATTATTGTAGTTCAATATTTGCCTTATGGCCGCAAGAGTCTCCGTCGGAATTGCCGTTTTTGTCGTTCGTCGTTTATTTTTTGTATTTAAAATTTTTTTTGCTGCTGCCATTGCTAGTTGTCAGTTGCATTCACATCAAATTAAATTGTATTTTGCAAAATAAATGAAATTAAAAGGAATGACAACGAGAGCAAGTGATGTTCCTTTCATTGTTTTTTTTTTTTTTTTTTTAGTCTTAGCTTTTTTTTTTTTTTGTTCAACCATTCGCCTGCCCGCTCATCCGTTTCAGTGAACAAGTCACTGTACTAGTATGAGTGCGTGTGTGCTCCTTTTATGGCTGGTACAGCTTCTATGGCAAGTTGACCATGCCCTCCTTTTGGCCCGCTAGTCCAATTGAGTTGTATATTTGGGGTGACAATGTGTGGCAGTTTGCTGCACTTTCTGTATATCTGCGTAATATGCTCATAAACATGGTTCCGACTGAAGAAACTCTTACACCAGTTTTTTTTCTGGAAGATACATAAGTAAATGTCTCCTAGGGAAGCTCATCATCCTTGGATAAGAAAAGTGTATTAATATATTTTTGGTCCTGGAGATAATACAAATTATCTTCTGGTGTATGTAATAAAATCTTATCTTAAGGTATGTACTCAGATAAGATAAGATAAGACAAAAATTAAATGCAGAAATTTTAATTTAGTTAATTGATGAGTAATTTTTAGTTAAATCTTCGTTGCTTCGTCAAAAAAAAAAATTGTATTATTTTCTAATGTATTTGATGACGTTTCAATTGTTTCAAGATATGCAAGTTTAAGGTTCCAAAGTTTAAAAATTAACAACCCGATAAATGCAGTTCAGACTTAAATGCAGAAATTTTAATTTAGCTAATGTGGCGTATGAGTAATTTTTAGTTAAAACTTCGTGGCTTTGTCGGACAAAAATTATATTATTTTGTAATGTATTTGACGACCATTCAATTGTTAAGCCTTGGGGCGCGATAAGGTTCCGAAGTTTAAAAATTGACCACCCGAAAAATGAAAATTAGCTTTAAATTGTAGAAATTTTAGTATGGGTTTTGTAATGTATTTGACGACCTTTCTAATTTTACAAAGCATGTTTAGCCGAGGAAGTATTATTAGAAAGGTCGCCAAATACATTACAAAACCCATAAGAAAAGGCACGCTCTATCTTTTTGTATACGAAACTAGACAAAACTAGACAAAAGTTTATAAAAACAACTCGCATTCAAATTGAACGGTCGTTTTAAGTATGCTCGAATTCTTTTCATCTACTGATGTTTACTCGTTTTTTTTGCTATTATTACTTTTCAGTTCCCAACTGTTTAAGGTATTGATTGGAAGAAACTCGGAAGTCTATACTGTATGCCCAACCTGTTTTTTGTTTATGAGGGTACAAGTTGTTTACGTTGTGAGCAAGCTCAACTACCTGAGCTCGAGTCTATTTAACTAAGGTGTGCGGAATGAAATACGTACAATTTTCCCAGGGCGCTACAAAGTTATAGGAGAGACAACCATCAAATTGAAATGCGTGTACGTTTTTAATACAGTAATATGGGGGTATAAAGAGAAAAACCAGGAGAGTCAAAACGTGGGTCCGAAAAAAGTCATTTTGGTACAGCGTAAGTGGAAGTGAGAGGCCAAATTAAAGGCTGATATTGTTGGTAGCACGGCCAAAATATCCTGCTCTACAAATAATATAATTGAGCTACAGAACTGTAAAAATATAAAAGACAGAAATTAATAATATACAACAAAAACAGCCTACTGTTTTTGAACAGGAAAGAGACACCATTAAAATCGCCTAAGAGCACTTTTCTATGAACTTGGTTCCTCACTATCATCAAAAGTTTGTTTTATGGATGACAAGAACTATTTTTCTGTAGATGGCCAGAAGTGGCAACCTACAAATACAATCAAAGCTTCCTAATACTCAACCACACTGCAAATAACACTCAATTTACAAAAACAAAATATCCTAAATAGGTGTTTTTGGTGACTGGCCACCACGTTTGCACGATTGGCAACCGCAAGTCCTTCTTTTTCAAGGCAGTATTAGTGGTGACTACGGAGTTTTAAAAAGACCGTTGTCTTTTGAGCTTTAGAAATTTATTGATAAGCATCATAAGAATGACAATACGGTGTTTGGCCAACTTAGCGTCTGATCATAATGTTAAAAAATCACTGGAGGCTCTTGACATATTAAATATACAATATGTTCCCAAGATGCCTTCCAGTATTAAGGCCAATCGAAAAATTTTGGACCAATTTGAAAAAAAAGGTGCAAGGCAAAGGGTATAAGCCCAACAACATCAATTGCTTGATCATAAAAATAAAATGAGAGCTTGCGAATATCGATACAAACGGAATATAGGAGGCCATGCGCAAGGTTCCACAAAACATAAGAAAGGCCGATCGCTATGGTCATGACTGTTTTTTTGTAAAATACGTTAAAGTGTAAATAAAAACATTTCTAAAATGGAGACTACTCAGACATCAACTATATTTTCTACTGCTCTTTCAGCATATGTTCGTTTTTCATTCCGCATACCTTAGATTATACGACAAAAATAATTCTAAAAGGGACGACATCTGTGATTTTAAACTTTTGCATTAAAATGTTCACCTTGGCACGCACTCATGGCCACACTAATTTAATGTATCTGTTGACTATTTTTCCAATAGAGTTTGATAGCAGTCGGATAACAAATCAAGAATCCGCTACCCTAGCAAAATGTATCTATAACGAGAAGGCAAAGAACTCGACTGTGCCGAAGTTTTAATACACTTGAAAAACTTTACTCCACTGATTTAACCGGTAAATATAAGAATATTGATATCAGATATTTAAAATCTTCATTATTGACAAAAAAATTGATACCAAAAAAACTTTTTTAGTAAAACACATTTGACCGATCGGTCTATGGCTATATGTTGATTTTGATTATTTTTTTCAAATTATGTGAAAGCAAATAAAACTAAATAAACCAGATTGGGGACGCTAAAAAAAAATGTTTTTCTCAAAGTAGTTTTTGACCGACCGTTTATATGGCGCTATATGCTATAGTCATCGATTTTGATCAATTTTTCAGAATTGTGTGAAAACATATAATACAAATATATACTACGATTGAGACGCTATGACTAATCAAAAAGTTTTTCCACAAAGTTATTTTCGACCGATCGTTAGGCAGCTATATGCTTAGTGATCCGATTTTGATACATTTTTCCAGAATTATGGGAAGCATAAAACAACATACCAAGATTAGTGACGCTACGATGGAAAACAGTTTCCTAACTAGAACTAGTTCTTAGACCGATCGTTCCATGCTAAGATCCGGGCGGTTCCACATTAGTTGTGGTAGAAGACTAAAAATCGATAGCTTTAAAACTGAGAGCGGACAAGACGGACGGACGGACAAAGGAACCAGCCGCGCGATATATAATGGTCGGAAATATCTATGCGTTACAAGATCGGCGGCCCGATGGGGGCTGTAACACAATTTAACTTTTAACAACTGGCAAATTATCGTGTATAATATTTATATTTAATTACTTTAGTATGCTCGCAGCCATAGACATACAGTACCCGGTAATAACCGGTTACTCTCTAACTCTTTCATGTGGTTGTTGTTCTTTGACAAATGATTTTCTTTATGTGTATTGGTGTGGGCATCCCTGCTTTAGTATCTTTCCCTTAAATAAAAGCACTCGTTCCTTCTTCCATACCAACAAATACTAATCACACAAGTCTACGACTGGTACTGATACATACATTTAATTGTGTGTATAAATAGATTCGTTTAAATTTATTTCTTTTCTATACACACACACACACACGCGTTCCCTCTTTTGCCCTAATAAATTTGTAAGTCTAGATATTAAAAGAGGCAGGCCAAACATAACTCTCCCAATCGCTTATTCCATTTCTAGCTAAAGCCTGTTCCACGATTCTAAGTAAGTTCAATTTCAAAAAGGTGTGAAAATACCTACAACAGGGCAAGGGGAATTGATGAGGGTGCTCGGCAAAGTGCAGACGATGCCACCCAAAACTGGAGCCTGCCTGTCATTAGCGGTATTCAAATCATAACATAAATACACTTGTCGTCTGCCCTAAAAGTGTGTGCTCGTCTTCTAAGGGGAACGTCAGAAGATGCAGCAGATTATGACAGGGTAGGAGTTGTCTGTCTGCCAGACAACTTGTTGGCTGCATTTCATTTTGATAACTTGTCAAAATAGTCTGGAGGCAGCGGGTCTAAGGGCCCGGGGCGCAAGGCGCATGATAAATGCGGCCAGACAGCGAGAAAGCCACTGACAAAGTGTTGAATGTTATGCCACTTTATTATTGCCATTAAATGTTGTTCAAGTTGTTGCTCAGCCTGTGATACGAGAGCGTGTACCGACGAGTACTTGTGCATATTTGAAGCAGGTTGTGTTTATGACTCTGCTGGGTACATCAGAGCCTCGCCGGTGGCATAAACTTGTCAGGCGTTGTCATAAAACTACAGCAGCAGCCAAAGCCAACGCCCTTGACCAGCATTTCCCCAAGGAAAATATTGCACAATATTCGATAGAATCTGCTGTTGCGTAGCAAAAATTATTATCATCCCTCGGACATGGCCACTTACCTTAATGTTTGGGTCTGATTGGAATATGAGATATCGAAATTGGGTTTTTATGGCAGGCTCAGGTTTTTATTTATGTTCAAGTTGAAATTTGGCCCACAATCGATCCAAAGCCGAAATAATAATAAAGTCTTTCCGTGCGGGGCGCATGGGGATTGCATTGGATTGGGACATGGCTTAATTTGTTAGACGTTATCGCTTCCGCTTAAAGCTAACTGCTGGTCGAGTGCAACAAAATGCAATCCATTGCAACAAGCAACTTGTTTTGTTTTACCCTCCCCCCCTCCTATCATTGGTCTGGTCACGTGCAATGGGCAATAAGCGAAACTTATTCGCATGTTGTACGATCGGCCTTATCGGCACTTGCGTGGCCTTGTTATAGCAGGCAACACGAGGATGATGAATGTAAACCATATTGAGGTTAGTTAGGGATAAGAAACAGTAGGTCAGAAATTAAAAACGTTGAGTCGGCCTGCCGCTCGATTATTAAGAATATTTATTAGATCACAACAGGCCCAAATGAGGTTTTTCAAATGCGGGGTGGCAATCATAAGCTCATATGACGGGAAATTAGTAGGCGGACGAAGTAATAATGATTAAAATATAGTCGAAGGTCTAAAACTATTTTCAAAAGGGAGATAGAGGTAATTTTTATGCGGGGGGGGGAACTCTGGTATTGTCTTATCTGATCGGAAAATGAGTATGGCGGATCGATAGGTAAGATGATTTAAATATATACAGAAGGTTCTAACAACTTTTTCAAACTGTGGGAGGTATAAGGTTTTTCAAACGGGGGTGGCAATGCTTGTTCATCGATCGGAAATGATGGGCGGATCGATAGGTAAGACATTAAATAGTCGGAAGGCCTAACACATTTTCAAAAGGGGGATATGAGGTATTTTTAAAGCGGGGGTGGCAATCGCTATTGTCTATCGATCGGAAAATGTTGTATGGCGGATCGATAGGTACTGATGATTAAAAAATGTCAGAAGGTTCTCAATCTATTTTCAAAACTGTGGGAGGTATAGGTTTTTCAAATGCGGGGGTGGGCAACCGCAGCCGATCGGAATGAGGGCGGATCGATAGGTAAGAGATAAAATATAGTCAGAAGGGTCCGACAATCTATTTCAAAACTGTGGGAGATAGAGGGTTTTTTCAAATGCGGGGGCGGGAGGGGGCGTGGCAAAATTTGAAACAAACTGATCGCGTCAGACAAAAAGGTACACGAAAAAAAGCTCTACTTATATAGGAAAGAAGAACAGAACAAACTAAGATCGGTAGTTCAGTGAGGCAACTCATTTCAGTTCACTTACTCATGAAAACCCCAATACTATAATAGATGCCCGACTGCTGGCCCACTCAAATCACCTCGCCAATGAGCTGGTCACAACCAGGATTCGGAGACGGCTAACAAGGCGTCATCCGTCGGACCTCTGGATTCATGGCAGGCGACCCACTGGTCGTCTCCTTGGCTCCCCTTAGAAAAAAAAAAAAAAAAAAAAAACCCTCCTCGTGTACTGTGTTGTAACTTTTCTCAGCCAGCTGGCGATCTGTTTTTCCTGTAATTGTTCTCTTGTAAAAATTTGTAAGCGGATTGAGTTCCGCGAATCTTTTTAAACATTTATATTAAAAAAAAAAAAAAAAAAAGATGCATAGTTTACGTTCACTTGTTAACTACAAATCTTGATCATTTGTTGAATACATATAGTTGCACCTTAAGAATAACAAAAATGTTTAAAACATTTTTTTATTGTATACAATGTCCACTTTTAGGTCGATACTCTTATTCCAGCGATTTTTCATCTTTTCAACCCGTTCGAAAAGTTTTCAGTCAGCAATTTAACACGATTGAGTTTAAAATTTTCCTTACTACTCCAAGTATCAATTTGATGTTTTCTTAAGTACTTTAATTATATTTCAAGGATATCAAATTGATACTAATTTGGACTATTTTTATTTTTTCGAGGAATGTACATTTCTTGATCCGGCAGTAATTTTTTTTTGTATTTATTCATGGTTGTAAAAAGTTTCTATATCCATCGAACTTATGTCTAAAGGTATTAGAGCTAGTTTTAACAAATTTGTGAATACATGTATAATTTCCTAATAACTAATGACAATAGTATAATTTTTTTTTTTTTTTTTTTTTTTTTTTTTGGTCGGTCAAAATCTCTTTATTTTTATTAATATGATGTGTTGTCTTTGTGAAATATTTTAACTTGTCTGCTACAATCTGCCGCTGCTAGTGGCAGAACCCATTTTTTACCACAATTGAGCTCCTTTCAGGGAAGAGCACGATAGGGATGCCTATGGCGACTTTCAAGTTTCACACAAAAGCCGAAACACTGCGTCTTGCTACAAGCCGGCGGAAAAACTTTTCCTACTTTTACGTAACAGAAGGAAACACCTATCGCTTTTGGTAGGTACCCTGACGGGCCACTGTCTTATTGCTAAAATATTTACAAATATTTAGGAACACTTGAAATCTTCAAGTTGAAACATTTGGTGTGTTTTCAATTATTTTAGTATGTCTGCATTTGGAGCTTCGGTTCCGAGTTCACTAGGAGCAAACCGATCTCTAAATTGGAATTTTTGTTTACACATTTAAAAAGTGAGAAAGTTTGTTAAAGTTCATGAACAAAGTCTTCAATACAGTGAATCTCCTCATATTAATAAAAATAAAATACAAATCCCCAGCTTAGCAATCGGCGTGGCCATCTTACTGCGAGTGAACCAGTTACTCCACTCAACAGAAACAACAACAACATCAACTTCAACTGCCTGCCGTATGCCTGGCAAGGACAACATGAATAATCCATTTTTCGAAACACTTGTACGCCTGCTGCCATGGTTGTGGGACTTGGAACCTGGATCCCAGTCAAGGGCAACGATCATAGATACGGATGAGTATGTATGTATGTATGGATGTCTAAAGAAGGTCCGTCCGTTGTAGGTGTTGTCGTTCGCTTTTTGTCTAGATCGTGGCCACGCATACAGCAGCAACTGGCCCCCAACACCAGAGCGAGTCAAGATTAAAGATTCCTCCATAAACAAACAAGCGAAATAATTGAGGCAAAATTGAAGCAAACTACTCGTGGTGGAAACCAGTTTCAGTTCTCGTAGCAAACAATTAGTACAGAATTTGTGGGTGCCATAAAATGCGCTACACGATGGCCGCATGTTGTGACCATTTCCATAACCAAAGCTCGTAAAGGTGTGCTGCACGATAAAACCGTCCAGTCTAACGGTGCAAGGAGTTAGCGCCAGACATCACACTTCAAAGTCAACTTCTTAACGTCATCTTTGGTGGCCATCAAACGAATATTACTCATATTTCGTTGACAACTCTTGGCTGGCTGATTATTTTTATATCGTCCGCCGAGTCATCAGACTAAAGATCAAACAAAATGCATGCAACATAAATAAAAATAAGGCAGCCAGGCAAAATGAGGTTATTAAGCTGCTAGACAAATGCCAACTGCAAATTATGAATATAATAAAAATGATATCTTTGCATAATCTTGATCTTGAAAATTCCCCCAGCCAGACACCCGACCAGACCAGACAAGGCATAATTTTTCTCCGTTTATTTCGTTGCAGGAGGGCAGATTTTAGTTGGCATTTAATGACTCGGTGGGGTTGTTAATAGTTTTACTCCGATAATTATGGAGCACACAAAACACATCTCTGACACTTTACGGCATATGAAATATGTGCGCCCATGAAATGAGTAAAATTTCTTAAGAATTGTGCAACATTGTGGAAAATGGAAAAATATCATTTTGATGTGGTGGGGGTTGGGGAATGTGGAAAGTGTTTATTGTTGGGGAAGGCAGAGAGGTGAAACTTACTTCTTTAGTCTGTAACTCCAGACAGGCAGCCAAGGAAAATATTGTTAGCCAAAACCGATCGAATGGAAAATCACTTCCTGTGTAGCTCTTTCTTTCGTCCTCTAATACTAATGACTTTATTCTTATGTTCTCCTTTTCGACGATTCACCGACTTTCGATATTATTTCCTATTTCACTAGAGAATGCATTGGGTTAGTACTGTTCAAAACCAAACCAAAGAAGAACTCGGATCTTTGGGCTCAGCCAGTTGTTTTTATACCCTTGCAGAGGGTATATTAAAATTGTCACGATGTTTGTAACGCAGTGAAGGAAGCATTTCCGACCACATAAAGTATATATATTCTTGATCAGCATGACGAGCTGAGTTCATTTCCCTTGTCCGTCTGTCCGTCTGTCTGTCCGTCTGTCCGTCTATGCTATCTCCTCCTCTCAGTTTTAAAGCTATCTTGACCAAACTTTGCAAAAAGCCTTTAAATACAAATACGCTGCACATTTGTCGGAATCGGCCGGATCGGATGACTATATCATATAGCTGCCATAGGAACGATCGGTCTAAAAACTAGTTCTAGTGAGAAAAACTTTTTTGTTTTCCATCGTAGCGTCACCAATCGTGGTAAATATTAGTTTTATATGCTTCCACACAATTCTAAAAAAATTTATCAAAATCGGATGACTATAGCATATAGCTGCCATATAAACGGTCGGTCCAAAAACTAGTTCTAGTGAGAAAAACTTTTTTGTTTTCCATCGTAGCGTCACCAATCGTAGTATATATTAGTTTTATATGCTTCCACACAATTCCGAAAAAATTTATCAAAATCGGATGACTATAGCATATAGCTGCCATATAAACGGTCGGTCCAAAAAACTAGTTCTAGTGAGAAAAACTTTTTTTTTTTCCATCGTAGCGTCACCAATCGTGGTATATATTAGTTTTATATGCTTCCACACAATTCTGGAAAAAATTTATCAAAATCGGATGACTATAGCATATAGCTGCCATATAAACGGTCGGTCCAAAAACTAGTTCTAGTGAGAAAACTTTTTGTTTTCCATCGTAGCGTCACTAATCGTGGTATATATTAGTTTTATATGCTTCCACACAATTCTGGAAAAATTTATCAAAATCGGATGACTATAGCATATAGCTGCCATATAAACGGTCGGTCAAAAACTAGTTCTAGTGAGAAAAACTTTTTTTTTTCCATCGTAGCGTCACCAATCTTGGTATATATTAGTTTTATATGCTTCCACACAATTCTGGAAAAAATTTATCAAAATCGGATGACTATAGCATATAGCTGCCATAGGAACGGTCGGTCCAAAAACTAGTTCTAGTGAGAAAACTTTTTGATTTTCATCATAGCGTCACCAATCGTGGTATATATTTGTATTATATGTTTCCACACAATTCTGAAAAATTTATCAAAATCGGATGACTATAGCATATAGCTGCCATATAAACGGTCGGTCAAAAACTAGTTCTAGTGAGAAAAACTTTTTTGTTTTCATCGTAGCGTCACCAATCGTGATATATATTAGTTTTATATGCTTCCACACAATTCTGGAAAAATTTATCAAAAATCGGATGACTATAGCATATAGCTGCATAGGAACGATCGGTCTAAAATTTACTAATTCTAGTGAGAAAAACTTTTTGTTATCAATTGGTGTAGCGCCTTTCAAGACTGAATATTTAAAACATCGGCGTAGCCGATGTTAGCCTTCTATTTTTTTTTTCTCAAACTTAAATTTTACGCCCACCTCTGGCTTAAAGGGTTAGGTTCTTAGATACACCAACATACAAATGTTTTGTGGGCATTTTCGCTCACACCTCGGCGGTCCGCAACTGTCATATTTGGTGTACAATTAAAAATTGGCGGCGACATCAACTTGTTGCGGTCTAGAAATTATTATTTGTTACAACCTCAAATTGAGAGGCTGCCAAAATGACAAAAGCATAATTAAATATGTTTTTTTTGTTTGGTTGTTTTGTTTTTGGTGCGACACGAGACAAAGCAACATTTGCTTTTTGGTGTTTTGGGCCTTGAACGAAAATACAAGAGAAAAAAAAACATCTGTTCAGCAGAGACGGCAGGGGCTGTTTCTGGGGGAGGTGGCGTCTCATGATAAATGGCATACGCGTGGCATTACTCATTCATACTTACCCCAACTGCCAATTTGCCTGAATTTATTGAACACTTGAACCAACTATGGTATGCCCAGCACTTCCCGGAAAAGAAATGTCAAAGCAGACAGGCCCAATTTTGTTTTTGTTTGCAATTTGCACGCCGGCTTTATTTTTGATCATTCGATTCTTGATTTTCTTTTTATATGCAACTACCACAGTTTACATTACGTGTATTTTTTTTTATCGATATTTATCTCTAGATATAGCCATAAAATTAATTAAGTTGAATGCAGGAAAGGATGAGTCCCGTTAATGTTCTGCAAATTTTTACAACTTATTGCCTAAACTTAATTGCATTTAAATGCCTTGAAGATCGTACTCTCTCATTAAATATATATATATGTATATAGACACAAAGGATATATTCGTATATATATGTATGTGTGTGGGGGGTGTGTGTGTGTGTGTGCTAGATCAAGCTTAGCGTAGGGTTATGCTCACGATATGTACTCCACAAAAACCATGTGTGTGTGTGCCGCACAGATGTGCTGGCTTGCTACTTCTCAGCATCCCGCGACTCTATCTCAGCCGCCTCCGTCTCGGCATCCACATCGGTTTCGTTAGTGTTGTTCTCCTGTTCCATATTCTCGTTTTGATTGTTCTCCATCTTAATGCGACTAAGTGGATGCCAAATGTTACCCATACCCACTGAATCCTCCTCCCGTGAAGGCGAACTGTGAATGGGCTCTGGAGTCGGTGATTTGCTGCTGCTGCTTCGTCGCTCTAAGCCATAAGGAGGCGGAACACTGCCAGCTCCTCCCAGGAAGCCAGGAAAACCAAGTAGACCCGGGGGGTATGGATATTTGGCGCCATTTGGGAAATGCGGCGGCGGTATATTGGCAAAAGCACCGGGACTTAGCTCACCAGGCTGTGTGCGTGAGAAGAAAGAATATAATACATTGGGTTTATTAGACTAAATTATGCTGAACAATTTAATTTCAAACTCTACTGTTCAAAGCTCATTTTTAGTTCATCATTTTCAAAAAATGAACTATGGTTCAAAAAATAAACTAGAGGTCAAAAAATGAGATTAAAACCTATACTACATTTTTTCAAAATGATAAACTAATTCCAGGGACCGAAAATAACAGTTATGGAAGTGAAAAAAATTACTACGAAATATGGATCCCCTGATAAAATAGAGTACATGAATCTTCATAATTTTGAATGGCGAGTCCTTAAATATGTAATAAATTTTTATTTGCAATTTTTATCACAAAAATTTTGAAATTGTTATATTATAATTTTTAAATAAAAATTTTGTTTTAACTGTTAAATGGTAATTTTTATATAAAAATTTTTGAATAACAGTTAAAACTAATTTTTATTATAAAAATTTAATTTAATTTTTATTTTGTAATTTTTATAATAAAAATTAATTTTTAATTTTTATGAAAATTTTTTTATTATACAAGTTTTATAAAAATTACTAATCTAGTAGGTTTAAGTAAATCTTGTTTATTCCTTCTATCAAACGATATATCTATAATTTACAAACGCTTACTAGATAAGTAATTAGCATTTTATCTATAAAAATTACAAAATAAATTAGTTCTTATGAGAAAAACTTAGTTTTTACTGTTACGTCAAAAATTTATATAAAAATTACCATTTATACGGTTTCAACAAAATTTTATTTAAAAAAATTATAATATAAAACTGCAAAGTATAAAAAAACAAAATAAAAATTAAATTTTTTAATAAATTAAATTAGTTTTAATTGTTATTCTCAAAAATTTTTAGTCCATGAAAATTAACAATTAACGGTTAAAAACAAAATACTTAATTAAAAAATTTATATTATAACAATCATTAAAATTTTTTGTGGTCCACATAAAAATTGTCAATATAAATTTATTTACATTTAAGGACTTGCCAATTCAACATTAAATCAAAATTTATGTATCATTTGAGCCATTGTCAAAGTCAGGGATCCATATTTCGGGTAATTTTTTTAACACTTTTTGTTTCTTATTTTCGGTAAACTGTTAAAACTAAATGGATTTTGTTACTTTTATTGTATACTGGCGTTCAGAACCACAGCTGTTAATTGAAATACCATTACCTTTACAAATACAATTTTTAAGGTATTTAAAAATTTAGTTACCATTCAATTACAATTTTTTTTTGAAATTAAAAATTTCATCATTCATTGAATTATTTTCAGCTCTGCTCAGAACCATAGAGTAACAAAATTAAATATTAAAAAATTGGAAAAATAACTTCTTTTTTTTTGCAAAATTAGTGTGAAAATTTTCTCCACGCTTCAAACACAAACACTCCAATACAAGTGTCTCCCACATAAGAATATTTCTTGGCACTTAGTTCACTTTTTCTTATATTTTTTTCCGTAATTTCATTCACACTCAATTAATGGATCACTTAATCCTCCATGGTTCATCTAGATACTATACGATTATTTTTCCAGAAAAACTGATTTTATTTTTGCCAACACTTTTTTTATTTGTCGTTTATTTGTCTCAAGTAATCCTCCCTGTTAACTTTTTTTTTCAGTTCACTTGCTCTACACTCACCTTAGGTGGCAATCCATTGAAAAAAGGCGGCAGGTAGGGAAAGAAAAGTTCCGGTCGTCGTTGCATAAACTCCTGCTCGGCCGCCTGAGCAGCACCAGCTGGACCAGATCCTGGACCTGGTCGCATAGGTAGCTCCAAGGACATACGTCTGCCTCGACGCGATGTGGGATTCGTCCACATATGTGTGCCCATGTGCACCTGCAGTCGAAACAAAAAAAAAAAGACAACAATACATTGAAAGATACAGTGATAACTGGCCACTTCAGGGGCTTAGTCGCACCTTAAGATTGCCCTTGGTGGTGAAGGCTTTCTGGCAGACATTACACTGGAAGGGCTTGTCCCCACTGGTGGGTGCGCATATGTATCTGCAGGGCCGAGCTGGAGCTAAAGTTACGCCTGCAGACATGACAGAAGTGCTTATTGTTCACGGGCGGATCAAGGCTGGAGGTGGGCGGCCCAGCCGACATCAGAGCCTGCTGAAAGTCTAGGGGACTGGCTGGAAAGCGATGGGCATCTATGAAGGGCACAGAATGGGCATTTGGCTAAAGATGGACTGGTGCCTGAAGGGGGGAGCGGTATTACTTACGCAGCTGCATTTTCATCAGTGACTGCTCGGCATCTGTTGGCTCCGGCGGATAGCCAGCACCCACTCCACTTGCTGCTCCCTCAGCTTCCTCACTCTGTGACAATTCCTGTTCGGCCTCTTCTTTGATGGGAATGGCCGAGGGAGTCGGAGTGGGAGTGGAACCTTCTGTGGCAAGCGACGACTCCTGCGCTTGTCCCCGAAGTCTGTGGTGGCGGCGGCGGCTTCTTGGCAAACAGATTGGGATTGAGGGTGAGCTGCAAAACGGGTTGAGTCTTAAACTAAAGGGCGCTAATTTCTCTGCATTTCCCATTTAATGTGCCGTTCATGCCACACTTGTCAGTCAGAGATCTTATTTTTACAACAGCTAAAAAACATAATTCACAATTTTTCTATGCCAACTAATTATCTCGCGCAGACGAAACCGCCTGCCGCCTGGTCTCATCTCATCTTTTTATGGCAAAACAATTGTTCGGATGCCGCAGACGCGACGAACAAAAGATTAAATAATTTTGCATGAGCGTAGCATAATTTATTTACATTGAATGCATCGCACACACCGCCACCGATCCGGCACACACTCCCCCCCTTCCCAACATGCCATCTGCTACTTGAGGGGGACCCTGGACCAGACCAACTCGTAAATTTCGCATCATCATAATGCATTCTCGTAATTACTTAAGATTTTTGAATCATTTAGAAATTTCAAGCCGATGCCTGCACCATTTTTCCCGTCTGATGTAGATCATCAACAATGTGTTAAGCGACCAAAACGGGCCCAAGGAGTCCATGGCAACAAGTGCTGAAGACAAGTGCTGTCTGTTCCATCAGAAGGGAGTCTTGCTGCTGCTGCTGATTATTGGCTAAAAATGTTATGACATTTTACACTGCTGTGTTTTGGTAGAAAATCTGTTTTGAGGTGAAACAGGAGCGGTTAAGGGGAATCAAAAAATACCTTATATTGATATTGAACTAATCTTGGGAATTAAAAATAAGGTCATTTGGTTAGTGCCAATTACAAAAGTAAATTCCTATAAAAAAAATTATACCGAAACCGATTACAATAAATTTTATACTAAAATATACACTAATTACTAACACTGCAAGTCGAAAAAAAGACATGACCAACTGTAACGGTTGTCCCCTATTTTGGACCCTGGGAATCGAACTGCATTAGTAAAACGATGGCTTCATGCAACATTTTTTTTAAGTTTTTCATCAAGTAAAAAATTTTTTTAAATTGTAAAAAAAATTATATCTGATTCTTGTGAAATCTGAATAAAAAGATTTAAGTGTCCTCTAATTTACTACACTTACAGATTATCAATATCATTGCGCTTTCAAAAGTTATGGTCCAAAAAATAAAATAATTAGATACAATTTTTATAACAAATTATTTTTATTTTCAATGTTATTTAAAATTTCCAAATATTAAGTAAAATCAGAATAAAATAATTTTGTAATGTCTTCCCTTCTGATTTTTATCCAACACTGATTTTCATTTAATGATTTCAATTATCTCAAATTTTAATTATAATTTTGAGTAATATTAATATTCAATTATTTATTTCAGGGACCGTAACAGTTATAAGTTTTATCAAAAAGTCCTTATTTCAACAGTTATATTTTGCGCTTTATAACAAAACTTGGGAAATAATTATTTATGATTTTATTTTAAACCTGTCCAATAGTATTTTAATTTTATTAATACTGTCAATAACAGTTATTTACGACTTTTATAAAAAAAAAAGTCATCAATAAAAATTATTCAAAGACTTTTATATAAAAGTCATAGTATGAAAAGTCATTTGCATATATCGCAATGATAGAGCCATTGAGGACCAAATCGTAAACATATACTTGATCAACTCGGCAAGAGTAAAACGACCCACTTCGTTGTTTGTTTTTAAGCCAATTGACACAGACATCGACTAAATATTAGAGAAAAAAAAAATTTATCTTTCCCTTTTGTATCAACTGACAAAGGTTGTCAACAGCGTGTCCTAAAAAGTAGGAGAGGATTGTTCTGCTCTAAAATTGGTATTGACACACTTGAGATATAATTTGTCTTCCGAATCCTTTACAAAAGGTTTTACTAATAAAATTAAATAATAAATAAAATTTTAATTTGATGTTACTCGAACTAGTCATCTGATTAAGATTATGTACACGAGTTTTTCCCATGGCTTTATTATTGCGATATATGCAAATGATCTTTATGCTATTGAAAAAATAAAAGTCTTGAAAAATTTTATTTTAAAAAAAGTCATCATTAATTGTTATCATGTAAAAATTTATAAAAATCAAAATAACTGTTATGATCAGAGTAATAAAATAAAAATCATAAAATAATTGGTATTTTCGGAATTTGCAAAAATAAAAATCGAAGAATAATTCTTAATATAGAACTTTATATATAATATAAAACTGTTAATTTCTGTTACCTATTATTACTGACTCAATTAGTAATCATGCAGTTCAGACCCGAATTAGGGGAAACCGTTCAAGTTTGAGTAACTATTTAGTAATATACTCTGTAACTCGCAAAGTTTTTATATAAACACTCTGAGAAAAAAATCAATCTGAAACCATGATGGCGAATATTTTTCAAGAGGCTTGCCATCTAGAAAAATCAATATTACCATCCCCTTTATGCTTTTATGCTTTCCCCAATATTCGTTCATCGGCGCCCAATTCCAACATTTCTGCATTCCGCAACCGTCTATAAAATGCACTTTCAATTTTGGAAATACTCCAAGAATGTAAAATATAATGAACGATGTCATTAGTCATAGAATAATACTGCATTCTGCGTCAGCCAGAACATGATAATGATGATGATGATGATGCCCAACGACAGTCGCTCGTTCTCAAATATTAATATGAGCATTTTGTACTTAAATTATGGACGAGGGAAACAACAGGAGACGCACTTTAATAAAAATAATTGGCATTGTTGTTAGCAGTACTAAACAATAGTAGAAGAGCAACACACTTAAAGCTTAAGCTT
>JAEIFT010000544.1:0-173322 GCA_018904225.1 Lordiphosa mommai | reverse complement strand
ATCGTTCCTATGGCAGCTATATGCTATAGTCATCCGATTTTGATAAATTTGTCAGAATTGTGGGAGGCATATAAAACTAATATATCCACGATTGGTGAGCTACTATGGATAACAAAAAAAGTTTTTCTCACTAGAACTAGTTTTTAGACCGATCGTTCCTATGGCAGCTATATGCTATAGTCATCCGATTTTGATCATTTTTTGCAGAATTGTGTGGAAGCATATAAAACTAATATATACCACGATTGGTGATGCTACTATGGAAAACAAAAAAGTTTTTCCCACTAGAACTTGTTTTCAAACAGACCGTTTATATGGCAGCTATATGCTATAGTCATCCGATTTGATAAATTTTTAGAATTGTGTGAAAGCATACAACTAATATATATACATTGGTGACGCTACGAAAACAAACAGATTTCTTACTAGAAGAATTAGGACTTTCGGACCGACCGATATGGCAGCTATATGCTATAGTCATCCGATTTTGATAAATTTTTCCAGAATTGTGTGGAAGCATATAAAACTAATATATACCACGATTGGTGCAGCTAAGATAGATAATAAAAAAGTTTTTCTCATTAGAACTAGTTTTTAGACCAATCGTTCCTATGGCAGCTATATGATATAGTCATCCGATCCGGCCGATTCCGACAAATGTGCAGCGTATTTGTATTTAAAGACTTTTGCAAAGTTTGGTCAAGATAGCTTTAAAACTGAGGAGGGAGGGAGATAGCTTAGAAACGGACAGACGGACGGACGGACAAACGGAAATGAACTCAGCTCGTCATGCTGATCAAGAATGTATATACTTTATGTGGTCGGAAATGCTTCCTTCTATGCGTTACAAACATCGTGACAATTTTAATATACCCTCTGCAAGGGTATAAAAAGAACAATCCTTAAAAGCGAGGCTCGAGTCGAGCAGTAGTCGTATGTCTGCCCAAATCATGGAGGGGCACACTGCGTGTATTTTGACACATTCACCAGTGCGACGAAGTGGCTTAGGGCTGTCCCTCGCTTTAAACTTAAACTTAAACTTTTTCTCTCTGTGTAGCTCTGGCAATAATGTTCTAAACGAATTCGAGCACAAAATGTGTAGTTGATTAAACTAATTGGCACAAGTGAATATGGTACAAGTAGATTGTTTGATTAGCCTGCTTCTGTCAACCAATCGATAAGCCATTCATATGTCACAACTCAACTCAAACTGAATTTGTTTGGCAATTAAATCACATTCGGTTGACTGACCGATTAATGGGTATCAGTTGGGTTAGTCAGATTTACTTTTTACATATATATTGTAACTACTCGACATTTTATTGTGTAATGGCTCAGAAGTTTGTGTTTGTGCCTTTTATCGGCGTTTTCAAGTGAAGTGCCTGGGCATTTTAATATTTATTAATTTACGGCTTGTTTACTCTGCGCTCCACTCGAGCGCGCGCCAATTTTGGTGAATGATTTACTCTGGCCTGGCAGAGGCAACAATTACAACAAAAATGCCATTAAAATGTTTTGTATGTCATCAAAATTGCATTTTCGATTTAAGGTAAAGAGAGCGGAAATTGTTATAATGGTTGAGGCTTGTAAACACATTCGTGTACGCTTTACATTTATTATGCAATTTTCAATTAAATTGCCAAGTGTTTTTTTTTATTGTTTATGCGATTTTCGGTAACAATACAATAAACTATTTTAACGATTCTTAATGAGAGGGGAGAGAGAGAGGGGGAAGAGTTCAGATATGAGATAATATTTTGTTTATTGAGATAATCATGAGAAAATCTTTTGAAATCCGCTGAAAGTTAACTCCAATTTCAACAGCTTAGTCGAGTCACTTTTTTCTCATTTTTTTACATTTTAATTTTTGTACAAAAATCTTCAATATAAGTACCTAAAATTCTTATTTAAAAAAATTATTTTTTCTATAGCAAAATATTTGATTTAAGCACGTTTTGTAGTATATAAAGTTCTTTCTAATTATAGCTTGACTTAAACCATTGGATTTTGGTATCAACTCGCTCGAGGAAGGTTAAATTAAATTATTAACCACAATGAAGCGAAATTATGCAATAATTGAAGCATCCTTTTGCCTTGCCAGAGGATTATATCCACAAATAAATTGGTGTCTACTTCAAAACGATGCAGTTTCCAAAAAAAAAAGTAAAAGCAAATTACTTGACGCACACATTCGCGGTGAGCCCCACTTTACCCGTCGGTAATAGATGCTTCAAATTCAGCTACTAATTAGCAACTTATTTGCCCAGCTTTTGGTCGTTTATTACGCATACGCCACGTGAACGCGGGCACTAAATGTTAATGAGCCAAGTCTCGGGTTTCTCATCAACGTTGTTGAACAAGTATCTGATTGCAGCATAAGCAGCAGTTGTGGCTGAAGGGGTTCAGGGGTTGGGGTTGGGGGGGTTTACATTTAATGTTTGTCTCCCACATTCATTTATTCATGGCAACAGAACAGTAACTGCTAATGAATGAATGAATGCACAACTTGGACTTGAAGCGAATCTTGACCAGAAGGGGGAAGGAAGAAAGGGAGTGCACTTGCATATATACATATATATTTACATGTTGTTTGATTTTAAGTGACTTCCTTCCTTTCGTTTCAGTTTTGCTTTTTCTCTTTTGTTCCTTTTGTTTGGCTGTTCTTTTGTTTAAGCCGCATTTTCATTATTCAAATGCAATTCTATCTCCTGAGCTGAGCCTAATCCTTGGTGTCTGTGTGAAGCCCAGTAAAATTTCTAGTTCATATTAATTACAGTCAAGGTATGTATGGTATGTATGTATGTATGTGTGCAGCCAGGCCTATATGGCGGTGTCCTGTCGCAGAACTAATTGAAAATATTGCATAAAATTAATTGTCATGCATAATAAATGAGTTGGCACAAAAAAAAATAAATGAGAATTTAATTGAAATGTTATGAATAAATAGTGTAACACACTCTTAGAGAGAAAGAGAGAGGCAGAGTCTTGCTTAATTATGCAGTCTGCTTGGAAGTAGGCAAGGCTTTTTGTTACCCGAGTTGCCAAAGTTTTAGAGCCAAAATCTACAAAAAAGAAAATGCCTAACATTGGCCTAATAAAAAATATACATGTTAATATTCAAAACTTTAAACTCTAAGCAGCAATTGAATTCTATAACAAATTACTTATTAAAGATTCATTCATTCATATTCATTGAGCTATGAAATTAGGGTTTTATTTGAAAGTATTATATTTCCATAAGGCAACAAAATATCCAACTAAAGGTTGATTTTTTAAGAGTTAAGTTTTTCTGGTTGGTAATGGCGTCCAAACCTCATCTGTCAAAGTGAAAAGTTTTCAGTATACTCTGGCATTTCATCATGGAAAGACATACAAACGAACAACGATTGTAAATTGTTGAAATTTATGTTTAAAATTCGTGCTAGAACTAGTTTTCAGACCGACCATTTATATGGCAGCTATATGTTATAGTCATCCGATTTTGATAAATTTTTCCAGAATTGTGTGGAAGCATATAAAACTAATATATACCACGATTGGTGATGCTACGATGGAAAACAAAAAAGTTTTTCCCACTAGAACTAGTTTTTGAACCGATCGTTTCTATGGCAGCTATATGCTATAGTCATCCGATTTTGATAAATTTTTTCAGAATTGTGTGGAAGCATATAAAACTAATATATACCACGATTGGTGACGCTACGATGGAAAACAAAAAAAGTTTTTCCCACTAGAACTAGTTTTTGGACCGACCGTTTATATGGCAGCTATATGCTATATTCATCCGATTTTGATAAATTTTTCCAGAATTGTGTGGAAGCATATAAAACTAATATATACCACGATTGGTGACGCTACGATGGAAAACAAAAAAGTTTTTCCCACTAGAACTAGTTTTTGGACCGACCGTTTATATGGCAGCTATATGCTATAGTCATCCGATTTTAATAAATTTTTCCAGAATTATGTGGAATCATATAAAACTAATATATACCACGATTGGTGATGCTACGATGGAAAACAAAAAAGTTTTTCTCACTAGAACTAGTTTTTTGACCGACCGTTTATATGGCAGCTATATGCTATAGTCATCCGATTTTAATAATTTTTTCAAGAATTATGTGGAAGCAAATAAAACTAATATATACCACGATTGGTGATGCTACAATGGAAAACAAAAAAGTTTTTCTTACTAGAACTAGTTTTTGGACCGACCGTTTATATGGCACCTATATGCTATAGTCATCCGATTTTGATTATTTTTTTCAAAATTGTGTGGAAGCATATAAAACTAATATATACCACGTTTGGTGACGCTACGATGGAAATCAAAAAAGTTTTTCCCACTAGAACTAGTTTTTAGACCGACCCTTTATACGGCAGCTATATGCTATAGTCATCCGATTTTTATAAATTTTTTCAGAATTGTGTGGAAGCATATAAAACTAATATATACTACAATTAGTGACGCTACGATAGAAAACAAAAAAGTTTTTCTCACTAGAACTAGTTTTCGGACCGATCGTTCCTATGGCAGCTATATGATATAGTCATCCGATCCGGCCGATTCCGACAAATGTGCAGCGTATTTGTATTTAAAGACTTTTTGCAAAGTTTGGTAAAGATAGCTTTAAAACTGAGGGAGCAGATAGCATAGAAACAGACGGACAGACGGACGGACAGACGGACGGACGGACGGACGGACGGGTTGACGGACAGATGGAAATGAACTCAGCTCGTCATGCTGATCAAGAATATATATACTTTTTGTGTTCGGAAATGCTTCCTTCTATGCGTTACAAACATCGTGACAATTTTAATATACCCTCTGCAAGGGTATAAAAATTTATTACGCAGTCGGAGCACTTGTTCTCACTTGTTTGTGAATGATTTTTGCTCCACCCTTTCCCGTTTGGAGCTAACACAGTTTGAGGATATTCTATTCTAGTGTTTCAACCAAAAACTACTCTCAAAACTAAAGACAGCAATTTAAACTGTTTGTAAAGCTGCCATTTTAAACTGAATTCCCCGGGGCAGAAATGATGGATCGCCAGCTGAAATGAGTTGAAGATTGTTGAAGGACCTTGGTGCTCTTGGCCTCTGCTTCAACTAGCAGAATATCATAAATTTTCCAGCTTCTCTCATCTGCTTCCTGGCTTTGCCTAAGCCAATTAAGGCACCAAAGAAAACTTTTATTAGTTCTTCTTCTCGAGTTCCCTTTCCCCACTCCCCCCCTTCCTCCCGACCCACAACAGAAATAATCTCGTCTCATATAACAGAGACTGAGACAAAGGTCCCTGGAGAAAAGGCTTCGTGGAGGGTGATGGGGGAGGGGGAGTGGGGTGGAAGTGTGCACCAGGGCACTTTGCAGCAATTAGTGAGTGCCTATCTGCCAGCTGCCAGTTGTTGCATCATTCAAATGCGCATCACACTGCAAAATGCGCATTAGCAGGCCACACGAGGCAGCCAAGTGACAACTGACAATTGACAACTGACAGTTGATGAGAGACAGTTGGCGGCTGGCGACTATCAGTTGGCATGCCACACACACACACACACAGAGAGAAAGAGAGATGGCCCGGGTGTTGGTTGCCTTAAGGCGCTTAGTGGCCAAGGCCGAAAAGTTGCGCCTGTGTGCCAAATGCAAGCAGACAGCGAGAGTCATCGATCATATCAGAATTTGGTGGTCTGACCCAACTGAGTTAGAAGTAATGAAAGTGGATGAAGCTAAGGAAGCACTCAATATCCAGCCTGCAATTAAGTAGCTTGGCTCAATAACCTGCTATTCGATTTAGTTAAACGGTTGCCAACAAATCTTTCCTAGATAGAGAGCACGTAGGTATGCCTATGGCAACGTGTAGGCTTATTTTACGAAATATCTTCGAGCTCAAAGTAAACCAGAAATGGGAATCGCTCTCTCTAAGAATACTTAGGGCCATAACCAGGCAACAGGACAAGGAAGAGAAAGAGTCCGTCTCCCACTTTTTGGGTTTCTGCCCTAAGTCTTAATATAGTCAATCTCACTTTTCCGCCTCATTTTGTTCTGAAACGTAGAAGAACGGGACAAGTATTGTGTCTGTATGCCAGATTACAGGGTGTGCTGGGTAAAACCACAGCAACCGCTCTAATCTTCCCCTAACCCATCAAAGATACACTAAAAGATACACGGCATTCTAACAATCAAGACACTTCCAACGCAAGATTTAAGAATATTCAAACAAATGTACCCCAAGGACAGTTTTTGAGTTAAATTAAGAAGCATACAACCCAAAAGAGTGCAGAAAAGTACGGATTTGGTTTGGGTCTTGGGGTACATTTGTACCCCAAAAACACTTTCAACGCAAGATTGAAGAATATTCAAACAAATGTACCCCAAGGACAGTTTTTGAGTTAAATTAAAAAGCATTCAACCCAAGAGAGTGCAGAAAAGTACGGATTTGGTTTGGATCTTGGGGCACATTTGTACCCCAAAAACACTTTCAACGCAAGATTGAAGAATATTCAAACAAATGTACCCCAAGGACAGGTTTTGAGTTAAATTAAGAAGCATTCAACCCAAAAGAGTGCAGAAAAGTACGGATTTGGTTTGGGTCTTGGGGTACATTTGTACCCCAAAAACACTTTCAACGCAAGATTGAAGAATATTCAAACAAATGTACCCCAAGGACAGTTTTTGAGTTAAATTAAGAAGCATACAACCCAAAAGAGTGCAGAAAAGTACGGATTTGGTTTTTGGGGCATTTGTACCCCCAAAAACACTTTCAACGCAAGATTTAAGAATATTCGAACAAATGTACCCCAAGGACAGTTTTTGAGTTAAATTAAGAAGCATACAACACAAAAGAGTGCAGAAAAGTACGGGTTTGGTTTGGGTCTTGGGGTACATTTGTACCCCAAAAACACTTTCAACGCAAGATTGAAGAATATTCAAACAAATGTACCCCAAGGACAGGTTTTGAGTTAAATTAAAAAGCATTCAACCCAAGAGAGTGCAGAAAAGTACGGATTTGGTTTGGGTCTTGGGGTACATTTGTACCCTCAAAACACTTTCAACGCAAGATTTAAGAATATTCAAACAAATGTACCCCAAGGACAGTTTTTGAGTTAAATTAAGAAGCATTCAACCCAAAAGAGTGCAGAAAAGTACGGATTTGGTTTGGGTCTTGGGGTACATTTGTACCCCAAAACACTTTCAACGCAAGATTTAGGAATATTGAAGCAAATGTACCCCAATTACTGTTTTTGCAGTGCAAAAAGGACAGTTTTGGGTTGCGTTGAAAGTGTTTTGGGGTACAAATGTACCCCAAGACATTTAAAACTCATGATTTAAGAATATTCAAACAAATGTACCCCAAGGACAAGTTAAATTAAGAAGCATAGAACCCAAGAGAGTGCAGAAAAGTATAAAAAGCATAAAATAGAATCTTTTCAACCCAATTCTATTGCAGCCTACATCTTTATTTAGGTAAATTCTGGTTTCGTTTAAATTTTGGTTAAGAAATGTTGGCAAAAATGAGTTCGAAGCTGGGTAAGAGAAATGGGAAACAGAAACCACAGAAACAGCAATGTCATTAGCGTTATGTGGATGTATGTGTGTGTGTGTGTGTGTGTTTCTATCTCTTTCTCCCTCTGGCAATAAATTTCCAATTTTCGTGCAGTTTTTGCAGGCACGAGAAGGTAGTTGTGCCTGGCGCACTCATAAATACATTGACCAATAACATAATTTTGTTTGCCCGTTGTATGTGTGTGTGTGTGTGTCTCTGTGTGTGTGTGTGTGACCTCGTTACCTCAAACACAGAGCGAAATCACAGCGACAGGCGACAAAGGCACAGCAAAACGTGCGGCATATGTTGCCGGGTAGCAAAATGGGCGGCGGATGGACCCGAGGGCCAGCGGAAGTTAGTTGAGGTCCTCGATTCGTTTTGCTCGCAGTGCGGCAGTATAATTAATGGGCGTATTGGGGGCATGTGCGGCATTCCCTGACCTGCTGTTGGCTCCTCTACCATTATGCATTGCGATTTGGGATATTAAATGTAACGATGCAAACGGCGAGCCGACGAGACAGTTGGCTATGAATATGCCATGAAGCGTGTGACGTGAGTGTGAGTCAAGAATAGGTGACTGGGTGTGTGTGTGTGTGTGTGTGTGTGGCGGCTGCTGATGATGATCACATGCTATTAAACCGCAATACAATAGCAATTTTCAAATAAATGATTTATGACCCTCTGTGTGTGTGTGTGTGCGTGCCAACTGGCGCAGTCCAGCAAATGCCATAAAACATCCTCAACAGATATGCACAGAGAAAAAGCTTTAGACGAAGGGAAACTACCAAATGTGCCAAAAATCTATGACACAAAGTTCATAAGGTGCCCAACAAGTCGATTTTTTCTACTTTCCTTTGGTCAATTGTTCAAGTTATTTGGACAGAAATTAAGTGCAAAATGAAAATGAAATCGATTTCCCGATAAAAAAGGAAAATTAAACTTTCTTTGAAAACAGAAGGAGAAGTCTATGCCGGCTTGCCTCACAAAAACATACCAATGCAGTGTCAGTTAAGCTAGTTAAGACGAATGGTGTGATGTGGTTTATAAGCATGGAAAGTCTACAAAATTGTAAGTTTTTTTTAACAAAAGTTTATATACAATGCAAGTTCTAAACTGAAAATATGCAGCTTTAGCAGCTGGTAGAGCTAAGACATGTCATAAACAGCAAAAGAAGGCGCCAGTTTTGCAGTTACTTGAGCTGTGCTGCTGTTGAAACTTTGCGTTTGGCATTTTTATGTCGCTGTGTGTGTGTGTATGTGTGTGTTTTGTTTCATTAGATCATTTGAAATTCTATGCCAAGCAGGCGCTTTTTTTACTCTGTTTTTTTTTTTGCTTATTTGCATACAAGCAGCAGTACGAAGGCAAAAGGAGCTGCACATACACATGCGGACATGCGGGTACATGCATAGCTAAACAGTTGAAGCAGCAGACGGGAGAGTGGCAAGTGGAAATTGAAACAATTCTCAAACAATGCAGCAAACTTTTTCACACACACACACACACACATGCAGTTGGTAAGTTATTAAGGCACAAATGGCCGACATTCGCTGTGCCCTAAAAAGTAGGCAATGAAATTTTGTACCCACCACAAATCTACCCAAATGCAACGAACAAAGTTGTGTTTTATTTTTTCCAGTTTAAAGTGTTTCAACTTTTTGCCCATGCGGCACGTTTAAACAATTGCAAAGTTTTCTATTTTTGTGTCCATGCATTCTTGATGCACTTGCTCCCAAAGTTCCCCAGTTTGCATAAATCATGCTCAGGCCCACCCCCCCTCCGCCCTTACTCCAGTTAATTGAACTAGCGCTTAAGGAAAAGGAACTAGCATCATTTTGTTATTATTGCCCACTTGGCCAAGTCTTAATTTCATAAATTATAAATCATTCCAATGGCAATTACTTCTATATATATAAGTAAGACCGGGGCAATGCACCCCCCAATTGTTCGCATTCACATTAATTATGGCCTGGCGTGGCGTGCGGGGGGGGAAAAGAAATTCAATTTTGGGCCTGAGCCAAGTAATACAGTTTTATAGGCACTGGCAAATGACCATCAGTTTTGGCGACGACTGTTATCGTTCCAACGGGAGACAAAACAATTCATCTTTATGTGTGTGCGGGGACCAAATCGTTAAAAAAAAAAAAACTAACAAAATGCTGGAACATTAAGTTGGTGTACCCTGTAATGCAGTTGGGGGATGGCACAGGTAAAACGAAAAGCAAAAGTTTTAAAGACCAGTCGAAAGAATCGGAAACAGTAAACAGTTTCTTCTCATAAGAAATTTGCGTGAAGAAATCCTCGTAAAGGGATAGCAGAAGAAAAGATAATTGAAGCTACATAAAGCACAGATAGAAGGGATCCTCTTCTCGAAAAAGAATATAGAAAGGTTAGAAGAAAAGATAAATGGAAGGGGAAAATTGGAGACTGAAAATATTATTAAAGTGGGAAACGTTTCTCTAAAAGGAATAGTGGGATTGGGAATGAAAGAAAATAGTATCAGCTCGAGAATCCTTGTCTTCGAAAAGAAAAGAGCAAAGGGAAAGAAGAATAGATAACACTAGTTTACAAAAAAAAAAAAATAAATACCAATTGAAGCTGTTTTTTTTTCTTATGTACTTTGGATTGCTGAACTCAAAAATTAATTCAAAAATTTTTTGTATGGATACGTTTTTGAGTTAGAATTTTTTTTAGTTTTTTCGGTAGGTACCCTTACATTTAATGACATATCTCGAGTTAGAAACTTTAGATATCGTCAAGCAAGGCATTAATCAAAAGGCTATGCAATTTTGAATAATCTAGTTAAAGATCATTTTCCAATTGGTTCAGTAGTTTGAATGCTACAAGCAAAAATATTTCGAAAAAATTCATTTTTTTCTCAAAATCGTGTAAAATTGTATTTCCTAAAAGGTTGAAACTGATCAAAATAAATTGTTTTTCTCTTTTGTTCTTACGAATAGCACTTCTACGATAAAAATAAGGTATTGATAAAGAATATCTATGGATTAATAAAGGAGTTGTGGGCAATTAAGTACAAATACTAACAGTCAAATTTCAGTGAATGAAAGAAAATAGTATCAGCTCGAGAATCCTTGTCTTCGAAAAAAAAAAAAAAAAGCAAACGGAAAGAAGAATGGATAATTAAAGCGGAAAATGTTTCTTGTCTTCAAATAGTTTAAAGTAGTAAAAGACGAAATATGAATGGTAGATGCAGTAAAACTGAGCAGCGCGCTTTTCATTGACATTTGAATATTTTTATTCATTTTACTAGGAACTCAGGATTTGGAAAAAGGAATACTTAAAAATTGGATTTATTTTTTTAAAACGGAAAGAGAGACATTGAAAATCTAAGTTCACCTGCGGCGGTCATAAAATTACAGTTCAGGAGCAGTCCAAAAACAACAGAAATAACAAAAAAACGAGAAGGCAAAGCTAACTTCGACTGTGCCGAAGTTTTTATACACTTGAAAAACTTTACTCCAACTGATTTAACTGGAAAAATATATATAGGATATAGATATCAGATATTTAAAATTTTTAAATCATTGATAATAAAAATTTGATACCATAAAAAAAATTTTCTTAGTAAAACACATTTTCCGACCGATCGGTCCTATGGCAGCTATATGCTATAGTCATCCGATTTTGATAATTTTTTTCAAAATTATGTGAAAGCATATAAAACTAATATCTACCAAGATTGGTGACGATACGATGGAAAACAAAAAAGTTTTTCTCACTAGAACTTGTTTTTTGACCGACCGTTTATATGGCAGCTATTTGCTATAGTGATCCGATTTTGATACATTTTTCCAGAATTATGTGAAATCATATAAAACTATCATATACCAAGATTAGTGACGCTACGATGGAAAACAAAAAAGTTTTTCTCACTAAAACTTATTTTCCGACCGATCGGTCCTATGGCAGCTATATTATAAAACATAGTCACCCGATATTGATAAATTGTTTCGAAATTGTGTGGAAGCATATAAAACTAATATATACTACGATTGGTGACGCTACGATGAAAAACAAAAAAGTTTTTCCCACTAGAACTAGTTTTTTGACCGACACTTTATATGGCAGCTACATGATATAGTCATCCGATTTTGATAAATTTTTTCACAATTATGTGGAAGCATATAAAACTAACATACACCAAGATTTGTGCCGCTACGATGGAAAACAACAAAGTTTTTCTAACTAGAACTAGTTCTTAGACCGATCGTTCCTATGACAGCTATATGATATAGTCATCCGATCCGGCCGGTTCCGACATATTAGTTGCGTGCAGTAAAAAGAAGACTCTGTGCAAAATTTCAGCTCGATAGCTTTAAAACTGAGGGACTAGTTTGCGTAGAAACAGACAGACGGACAGACGGACGGACGGAAGCGGAATTGAACTCAGCTCGTCGTCCTGATCAAGAATATATATAGTTTATGGGGTCGGAAATGAATATTTCTATGCGTTACAAACTTCTGGGCAAAATTAATATACAATTTTCAAGTGTATAAAAACTCTTCTAAGCGAGCCTTGAGTCGAGCACTGTTTTTGCAGCCGTATGCTTCTTAATTTAGTTTTTGTTAACCTATTCGAAGCGATGCAATAACTCTCGGAAGCATAAAAGCAGTTGGTAACAAGGGTTTGCCCACCGCTGGTTTAAACATATTTGTTAGTATGTTAGAATTCGTGTGGTTTTTGTCTAGAAACCGAACAATTTTATTATCATGGAATATAAACTGAAACCTGAACCACTTAAATAGCTGCATTAGCAATTCACTGAGCTTGCTTAACTTCTTAGAATCTAATGCTGATACAATGCTGATTCTCAGTCAAACGCTTTAATCTTTGATTTGTGCTAAATAGGGCATCATTTGTTCGAGCTTTGCTTGGTTTGGCTGATGACTTTTGCCTTCAACTTGTTATTGGCCGCATTATGCCAGAGGCAACAAAAGACAGAGAGAGAGAGAGAGAGAAATAAAAAATTTTGCGCTTTGCTGCTCGTTTTGCGTTTGGCATCTGTCAAAATGGCAGTCAAGCTTGAGGAGGTTGGGGGTGGGTGGTGTTTGCCTGTCACGCAAACGCTTGAGCAGCAAATGACGATGTCGTTCTCGTTGTCCTTGTCCGTTGTCTGTGCAGAAACGAGTTTTGCATTAAAATTTACAACAAACCCACACAAAATGGAGACATCAACGCAACTGTGTGTGTGTGTGTGCGTGTGCGTGTGCCTGGAACAGGTGAATAAACCCTTGGCTTGGCAATGACAGTATTTTCCTACCCCCTTCACTCACACTGCGCAGATTTGTCATATTTTATTCTTGCCAATTAAATGTGAAATAGTATGCAAACCGAAGCAATGAACGTTTTGTGTTCAGCTGCAAAAACGAACTGCTGCCACACATACAAAGTGACTAAATCAACAGTTTGTTCTAAAAACGAACAAAAGCTGCCATTTGACCACACAGCCAGAGATGCCTGTGTGTGTGTGTGTGTGTGTGAGTGCGTGCCTGAATAGCCACAACCATTTGTAAACTGCATCAGGTTCAACTCTCACAGTGTACAGTCAACTAGAATTTATTTAAATTGTATCAACATTTTGTAATCAAGTGAAGGATTTTTAAAAAAAAAGCAAATTAGTTATTCTTAATTACAAAGTTCATGTTTTAAAAGATGGTTTGAAACTGGGAATCATATTTCTTGAACCCAATAGAAAGTTAATAAGACTTAAGAATATTTATAAATGTATGCTTTACAGCAATCAAAATACTTTGGGGTACAATTGTACCCCGACTTAAGTAAGTAAAATCTAATGGTCAATGCCAGCACAAGATTTAAAAATATTTATATAGCAATCAAAATACTTTGGGGTACATTTGTACCCCAACACAAGCAGTTAGTAAAATTGCTGCTTATATGCCTATATTCCAACCGATAAAAAAGCCATTAAATCATATTAAAATACCTTATTTGTAATGGTGTGGTTAGACCCCTCTGCATTTCATTCACAAAGGCTTCAAAATTGACGCTCAATACTACTTAGATAAAATTTTGATCAACCATTTTCAACTCCCCCACATCTGCGCTGTTTGGTCATGAGCAATATAGCTTCCAACCAGACTTAACTGCTGCCCCTAAGGCAAAAACGGTTCCACGTTGGTGCAAACACAATATTTCGTATTTTATTTTCTGTGGATGCAAGGCCTCCATCCTCTCCGGATCAATATAAATTCATGTTGGACAAATTAAAGAACGTAAGAAATATGTAACTAGATCAGTTTAAGCGCCGCTTGCAACATATTTGGAACGAAATACCAGAAGAAGTCGCCCGTGCCGCCTGTGAGGCTTTTCTTAAGCGTTTAAATCTTGTATAAAAAAGCAAGAGGTAAAAGATACGAATTTAATCAATAATTATGTTGGCCAAGAATGTAAAACATAAAAATAATAATCTTTCTGCCGAAATTTTGATATTGTATGTCTGCACTTCAAGTAGGTGCGGCAGTTGTTAGAGCCACGCTACAAATTTTGCTCGACGTCTGTTCCTTTAAAGGTATCCAGCAGTTACAGTTGGGAAAAAAATAAGAGAGCCACTACGACACCTTGTCCAATTGATAAAAAAAAAAATAATTAGTGTTGCAATTTTTTTCAAGTCTTGTTATTTTTAATATTGCTTAGTATTCCCCTAATAACAAAAAAGTAGAACTGTGCTTGAAATGGTTCCCAATATTTTGCATTTTTATTTTTTTATGAATAAAGGGCTAATAAATAGCGAAAAAAATTATAGGACCACTTTCGGATTCTTCATAGAAACCGCTATAATTCGCAGATTTACTTTGATGAATAGCACGTGGTTAAGGGATTTGACTTTGATTTTATTATTTTTATCATCAAGAGTAAGGTAAATCAATACCCAGGATCGTGGAAAACAATGGAGTTCGGAAAATAATGATTGATTGCAAAATCCTTTAGAGAAGTTGTTTAATTAGTTGGGTATTCAAATACGGAACGTAATAAACTACAAAGAAAACACTAAAACAAAAAAACAAAAGCGATTCCTAGCCTTGTTTCATGCCAAAAGATTGATCCTCGAGGGCAATAGGGATCATTTTAAGGCTGCAACTGAGCTCAAAAAGGACCTAAATATAAAATATATATAAAGTAACACATAACCCAGAGAACAGAATTCAACAACCCGGAGGCCCAGGAAAAGTCCTTCTTTTAAAAGTTAGCAGCTGAAATTTGCAAAGGAACATCTAAATTGGACAGCCCAAATATGTTGAAATATTTTATAGAAAGATGAGAGTTAAGTTGTTATGTTTCGTGGAAAAGGCTCTCGTTTGTATGTCAGAAGTCCTCTAAACTCAGAAATCAATCCAAAATACACTGCAAAAATCATTAAACAGGAAGGCTCAAGTGTAATGGCATTTGGATGATTTTCTTACTATGGAGTAGGTCCACTATATTGTATCAAAACCTTAATGGATCAACATGTATACGTTCATATTTTGGATATTTGATACTACCTTTCACAGAATATGAGATGCCGCTGGTTTGGATCTTCCAACAAGACAATGATCAAAAGAGGAAGCCAAAAAAAATTATGTGAAAGTTTTTTAGTGGCCTGCGCAGTCACCTGACCTCAATCCCATTCTTCCATCCATTCTTCTACCTTAGAAATTTTTTTTCGGTTTTTTTGTTTTGCATTATTTTTATAGCTTGGACATTCCCCTTTATCCCCTTTTAACCCTTTTAAAAAATTCAAAATAGCTTAGCAGATATGGCCTTTTTATTGAAGCAATGTTTTTGCTATGAAGAGTATTTTATATGTTGCTCAAAACTTTAAGCCCGTTTTTCTCGAAACCACGTTGTATGACCTGGTAGCCATGATTGCGCCGGTTCTACTTAACCGATTTTAATCGACGCAGAATTGATGTAATTCAATCAATTCAATCCCCAATCAAGAGGAAAAACATTTTTGTAAACCAAAAAAAAAACTTGAAAAATCGATATATTTTTTTTAAATGTCCGCCAACTTTTTAAAAAAATATTGAAAAATATTATTGAGGTACGGGACAGAATTACATCAATGCTGATTATAACCTCATTTACTGTTTTCATTTCCGTTAACCTGGAGTCTGGAAATCATGGCTACCACCTATACCAAGGATGTACGCAGGATTGTCGTTACGGGGGGGTGTAGCTTATTTGCCCAATAAGTGTTTTTTAACAATATGACATTTTTTTAAATCTGGGGTAAAATGATATTGATTATACAAGATCAAAAGGAGGTGGTCGTTGAAGAATAATTAACAAGTTTCCATCGGCAAAATTTGGCACATTTCTCAAATGGTTTTTGAGAACCGGATTCTCGTCTATTATTTACTTTGATCAGATCACATCTTGCTTCTAAAATTCACATTATTTTGTGCCATTTGTGCGATTTTCTTGACCTCTACACCTTTTTTTGTGAGACCTTAACTTGTTGAACAGCCCTCGAACTCCAACATTTTTTTTGTATTATTTAATTTATAAATAAGACTGAGTTAGATGGTCATTTCTCATGCGTCGAAAAGTGTGTGCCCAGCCTCAAATTGAAAAAGCTCTTATGGTTTTCTTTCCAGCTAAGTTTTGTTCAGCAAGATTTATTTAGAACCCTTGGGATATATTTCCATATCCAAATACTTTTTGTCTCTGCTGCACAATGTACATTTCATCACACACACTCACACAGTATTTTAAGTACTTCTGGGCTTATCAATGCAGCGACAGGCAAAACGCCTTTGGCGACAGGACCAAAATCAGTTTGTTAGCTTGGCAGTGCCTGTGCCTTTGCCTTGCGGCTGGCTAAACCGCAGCAACCGCTAGAACCGCAACGACTGCGCTTGCCATGTGGTTGCCACATGAAGATAGACAGAGGCAGTGGCAGTGGCAGTGGCAGAGAGACAGAGCTTTGGCAATTCTGCAAATGCATTTTTGGTCAAGGCAGCTTGTGGAGCTGTGAATGGGTAAACACTTTTCTTTTAGCTCTCGATTGTTTTTGCCGCCGGCCACTTAATTAACTCATTGCGGTTTGTGCTCCATGTGAATTCCATTTAATAGGCTTCCCCAACCATAAAACTGGAGCAGAAATTAGCACAGACAAAAAAAAACAAAAAAAAAAAAAACGACATTCATTTTCATGACTTCCTCGACGCTCCATTCACAAAGGACACGAAATTCACGAGTTTCCTGCCACGTGAAAGCAGCCGGAAAATTATACGAGGCACGGGGGAGAGGGGTGCGGGGTGCGGCGGGTTGGCTGCATTTCCGGACGTTGGAGGCCAATTGCCACTGACCGAAAAATCGAGAAGCGAAATGCAGCAAAAGGAAGAGAGCGCAAACAGAAATAATATTGGTTTAACTTTTGCAGTGACATGGCACAAGCAGAGGGGGAGAGAGGGTGAGAGAGAGGGGGGGAGCGGTACATAAATTTAACCTGGCAGCAGCTACAAAACAACAACAACACCATCAAGACACTGCCACCCGCCCAGAAAGTTTCCCCCAGTTACTTATGATGCGCGCGCGCTGAGTGAATTGGGCAAGTTGGGAGTTGGGAGTGTACAATATGGCCAACAAGAAAATGAACATATGGCCAAGAAGCATAAAAGAAGCCAGTAAAATCTAAGCAAATGGTATGGCATAAATTTAGTTGGCTCATCAATTTTGTGGGTCCCGTAGCCAACATAAGTTTTTTACTAGTTTTTAACGGAAGTATAACTAATTAGCTAGATAAATGGTTGAATAACTAGCTAGCTGACATTGTCTAATACACTGTGCTTACTGCTGGCATTGGGGTACAATTGTACCCCAAACAGACGACTAACTAATTCGCTAGATAAATGGTAGAAAAGCTAGCTAGCTGGCATTGTCCAATAAACTGTGCTTACTGCTGGCATTGGGGTACAATTGTACCCCAAAGACGTTTATAGAACATTTTCCAACAGACTGTACCAACTGCTGGCATTGGGGTTCAATTGTACCCCAAACAAGATTATAAAACATTTCAGTAGGCGCAGACATTTTCCAACAGACTTTACTAAGTGCTGGCATTGGGGTACAATTGTACCCCTAAGACGTTTATAGAACATTATTGACATATTGCCATTTTCAATATTCTCTCCGCACACGGGTTGGTGAATTAATGTCCAATAAAGTGAAACTAATGGGAAATTTGGTGCGGTGGGTCGATTATGACGACTATAAAATAGACGTAATTCGCGAAACACATTTCTTACAACAGAGCATGAGTTTTGTTAATAAAATTTAATGATTTGCAAGCGCTATTCGTTTGTTAGTTAGTTCATGGTAAATCATTTTTGGTCCAAATTTGCATACAGTCAGTGACACAATTATTTAGACAAGCAAATTTTTTATAAATATTTCATTATACAGTAAACATTCTATTCAAGCAACTAATCGGAAACAATTTTTTTCAAAAAAGTTTCTTATGTAGAAAAAGGAGTATAAATTTTAAGATAAATCAGTTTTGTGACTTATAGATAAACAGGCAGTTTTATTATTTAAAATAATATTAATTAAGTCTTTATTGAGCTGCTTTTTCTTTGATTCGTTGCAAAAAAAAAAGATCTCATTGCTTGTAAGGTTATTTTCCTCCGCCCATTCTACGGCGACATTAAAGGAATCTGTCACATTATCGATGCTGATTGTGCTTTCTTTTTTCATATGATCCTCCTTGTTTGCGAGGCTCTCGTCATTTCCATTATTTCGTTCTCAGTTAAATCATTTTCGATTACCAAAATGTTCAGTCTAACCAGGGGGATATCGTCCACTTCCAGCTTATTTAATTCCATTTCGTTGATTGATGAAAACAAATGTTTAAATGGACTCATGACAACGGATCGTTGGAGCTCATTCCAGAATTGAATTTTTTTTTTTTAAAAACATGAATTCTTTCTAGTTTTTTTTTATTATTTTTTTATCCTCGATAAAGTCTGCAGATTTCTGTTGGTGTCTTGCCATCCTGGAGTTCATTCAAAATCGATACTTAATTAAGTTTTTTCAAGTAATTGATACTTTGCTTTTTTTATCTCAATTTTTTACAGAGGAATGAATTTCGAAGGGCTGTTGAACGAAGGGAAAGTTATCAGCCAGCCAAATAAGGTCTCAAAAAAAAGGTGTAGATATGAGTGGAGCGATGATTCCGAGGTCTCCAGGTTATTGGAATTACAAAACGCGTAAATGAAGATCGTAGGAAAATTATGATCAGAATTGATGTAATTCTAGCCCTAATTTACCTCATTACTTATCGAGCCTAATATTTTTCAAGGTACAAGTACATTTTGAAAAGAATTAGCATTTTCAGCAACGTTAAAAAAACACACGTTAGCAAGAACATTGCTCCACTAAAATGGATATATCTGCTAAACTATTTCCGAATATTTGAAAATGGTTTTAAGAAAGGATGTTTAAAAGGGGAATGAAAATCCAAGCTATAATAAGGCAAAACAAAAAAAAATCGAAAAAATTAATTTTCAAAAGTTGAAGACCCCCTTAAAACAAAAAATCGAAAAATGTTGAAATTTGTATTGCATACTGGTCCAGAAGAGAGCTTTTAATAAAGCATAAGTACTTCACAATCGGATGTTTGGATTAGAAAGGTAAAATGAAAATGTGAAACTTGGTTTGGCATAATTATTTTGACAAGGTTAGAAAATTGATTTATTCTGAGAACAGGATCCCAAATACGGTTGATTCTTGGTGCATTTTTCACTTATTATTTATTTTGAATCCCATTTCCGCTAGCCCTAAATTAACTATTGTTAGTTGTCATATCTTCATTTGCTCATAACTTCAATTATTTGAACTAATCCTAATTGATCTATGAACGCTTTTCAAGGCAGCATCCATTAATATCAAACTATGAATAAAAACGGACAATTTTATGTGCATATTTATTATTAAATAAATGTTAAATGATTTTTTGATGCTATATTAAGCTTACCCCAAGAATTCAATTCAAATTGAAATTGTGATAAATTGGATAACTCACCTGGAAATAGAATAGGAAAAAAGAAAAACCAAAATTGTTATTTCAATTATTCATTCATATATTTTGTCAGCGTGCAAAGCAATTAAATGTAGCATACTTATGTGGGCGTTGCCTTAGACAAAATGTTGCCTGGACAAATTCATGCGGAAAAAGATGAACACTATGGAAAACTATGAGTTTTCTCTCAAATCAAATAAATGGCCAGCAGGTAAACTGCTAAATAACTGTAAATTGCAAACCAAACACACACACGCACACACACACACATACTTGGAGCAAGTGTTTTGTCTATGATTTGTTTAGCTGGTTGAAAGCCATTGAAACACAACTTTTGACTCCGAGAAACATTTCTAATTATTTTGCATATATGTATGTATATGTCTGTGGCAGTACGGAGGGAGAATGGGCAACAGGAAATTAAAATGAAAACAAAAATAATAAATGAAACATCAAATAATACTCTGCCACATCCAAGGGTTAGTTTGCCTAGTTGCTCATTAAGTTGCATTTTTGTGACCAAATTGAAGCCAGGACACTATGTGAAATTTGAGCTGCCTTCATTTGTATGTGTGTGTGTGCTTTCTATGGCGTTATGATTATATCTTAATGAATGTTATGAAACACATAAATCAAATTGCGAAAATGCCGCAAGCAGTTAGACAAAAGACACGAGCCTAAACCAAAAAACGAGGCCCCATTTCCCATGAGAGAAAGAGAGAGAGAGCGAGATAGACATGTTGACGAATGCAAAATCATGTTAGGGCAAAAGAGAAAAGCAGAGAAACTTAAGTGAAGTCCTCTAAGTAACAGGACAGCTGGGCAAATGTTTGACTTTGGTTTTTGATTTTCATTTTCGTTTTCATGTTAATGTTTTTGAGGGGACCGACAATTGAATCAACCACAATGGCCGTCAGGATAATCTCATTTGGTTTGCCAAAAACACACAAAAACCCCAAATTGGGGGATGAGTTTTTGTTAGAAATTCAAGCAAGTTAAGTTAAAGTTATTCAACAAAATTGGAATAACAGATATCAAAAGAGTTAAGCCTAATAAATTGCTTTTTAAGCTAAGGCAAATTTTAGGCAATTTCCAAATTAACATTTAAAGATCTTAGAGAAAAGTCTCGAAAAATTTGAAAAAATTCTTAGATCTTCGACTTCTTTCGCGCTATTAAACTGTACCATTTCCTTTAACCTTTCTTTCAACTTAATTTAATTACTCCTTTTTTTTTGTGTAACTCAACTCACAACCTTTTCCATTTAGCTACTCCAACTGGCAGAGGTAACCTTCTGACACATTGGCCTTCAAGCTACCGCTCAGCTGTTGCTCACTTCCCTGCTGACCTGATGTTCAGCTATTTGTTTGCTATTATCATTTGATACCCTCATCCTTGGACAGTTGCCTGCTGCCAGTATTGCCTAGTTTCCGGCACGTTTGCCCGGACAATTTTCCCATTTTTGCCTTTTGCTCTTTTGCTTTTAATTTGTTTTAATGAACTTTCATGCTATTTCATTGAGGCGAGGGGGGGGGATGCTCTCTGGCTTCAGTTGCAATATGCTTGCTCACTTGTATAATTACAGGCGCCATTGCATGGCCCCGCCCTCCCACCTTCCGCCTGACTCCTGGTTCATATTTCCTCGCTCTCTGGTTGTTTCTCTTGTTGCGTTTTTTTCTTCCTTTTTTTTTTTTTTGCCCCAGCCTGAGCTTGAAGTGCGTGGCTTTCATTAATTTTAATGAGTTTTAAAAGTTGCTACGCGCCGAACCCCCACCCACCCACTTCTTCTGCACTCTCAGCACCGCCCAGACATTTTTTAACTTAATTTTATTTCATTTCATTTATTTACTTCATTTTTGTTTGTTTGTTTTTTTTGTAGTTCTACTTTTTGCTGACTGCATTTGCAATTCTATTGAAGGACATTGCGTATACGCCCCTTTGGTCTGTGTATAGTTTTTGCTTAGATAACTCACAGCTGTCTGCATAATTCCGCACACACACACGGACAATCAAATGTTTGTAAATGTAAAGAAAAGTTTTCATACAAATCGGCGATCAAGTGTGGAAAAGCTACCCGGAATAGGGAAAGAATTAATGAATGTTGTCACTATTTATCTAACGAATCAGTGGCGTAGCATAAGGTACTGCCGTCTGTGAAGGAAGTTAAATTTGACGTCCCCAAATTTTCTATCTAGGTAAATTTAATAAAGAATTTTTTATATTTAAAATTTCATTTTCCTTTTTTTTTAGCTCTGAAAATTCCTTCCTTCTGTCTTCTGGTCAAAACCGAATTTTTTTTTATAGGTTCTGGGCTTCCAATGGACAAAAAATAATTTGAAATATTTTTGTGATGAAAATTTTTTTTCAAGAATTTTTCAAATTCCGTTTTATTTATTTAGGCCGTTTTTTTGTCAGGGGTTTAACATATTTCGCACATTGCTTTCGTTATTCCACACCGATTTAAAATGTGATAAATAGGCCTAAGACACTTAATATTAAAAGTTTATTGTTTTTTCAGATATTTAGCTCAAAACTTGGAAAAACGTTTGAAATTTACGACCTTAAAATTTTAAACGAAAATTCGAAGAAAAAATAAAACTGTGTTAAAATCTATGGTAAAACGGCCAAGTTATAAACTTTCATGCTAGATGCCCAAAATCGCATTTTAAAATTTTTTCTTGTAAACCTATTATCAGCCGCAGGCTCTGTAATGTAGCCTTTTGAAAAGTATCTTAACAGAAAATTGTTGCAGAGTTTTCTAGGGATCCCGAAAGCAGGCTTGCTCAGTTGGGTATTTCTCGGCCATTTATCCATAGATTTTAACCTACAATAGCTTGATTGACGCCTAATAGATTTACTACTTCGATTAAAGAAGAAAATTAACCACTTAATTTTTTTTCGAATTTTGTAAGATTTTTTAATATTAAATTTTGTAAAAAAATAGGCCAAAGTATTAAGTTTTTCCAAGTTTTGAGCTAAATATCTAGAAAACAATTAACTTAATTATAATGCATGATTGATGTTTTTGTAGGAATATTTACGTGGGTTGCTATTTAAATTTCTGGCCTAGGTCACTTCTAGCCATTTTTGGACAAATTGGCCTTTTCCCAAAAAAAATTTGGACTTTTATCAATAAAAGCTCCATACAACTCTTTCATGTGTGACCCCGTTTGATATCGATTAACGACTAATCAAAAACTTACCTCGGCAGAAAAATGGAATTAACTCGTGAACATTTTCGTGCAATCATTTTTCACATCTTTCGAACATGGAATCATTAGTATGGCGTCAAATGAACTTAATCTATCCTATAGCACTGTGAAACATTGGTTTAATGAATTCAATCGCGGGAAGACGAAGGTCGTGAAGGTCGTCCAAAAACAGTCGTTGTGCCAGAAAACATTAATGCCGTGCGTGAACTGATAATGCAAGAGCGTCATGTGACATACCGTGATATAGAGGCATCTTTGGGCATTTCTTCCACCAGCACATACATTCGATATTGCATGAACACCTGGGCGTTAAAAAGGTTTGTTCTCGTGGACAATCGCTCAAAAAAAGGGTCGTGTGGATTGGTGCAAAGAAATTTTGAAAAAATATAATCGCGGTGTTTTAAAAGACGTTTATAAGATCGTCACAGGTGACGAATCATGGATCTATGCTTAAAACAAAGACGAGGACGACCAAATCCCACGAAAGTCGTTCGTGGAAGAAGCACTTCGAAGCAAATGGTCGCCCGTTTCTTCGGTAAAACTGGTCATGTGGCGACTTTTCCGCTTGAGCAACGTAGAACGGTCAATTCTGAGTGGTACACCACAATTTGTTTGCCTGAAGTCTTCGGAGAAATTCGAAAAACGAACAAGAGAAGACAGATCATTGTGTACCATGACAATGCGAGCTCTCACACATCAGCTCACTCAGAATTGATGGGTCATCCGCCGTACAGCCCTGACTTGGCACCCAATGACTTCTTTTTATTCCCGCACATCAAGGGAAAAATGCGTGGTCAACAATTTTCGTCGCCAAAAGATGCTGTTGAAGAGTTCAAAAACCATGTTTCGGAGGTGTCTCAATCGGAGTGGAAAAAGTGCTTCGACAATTGATTTGAGCGCATGCAAAAGTGTATAAATCTTGCTGGAGAATACTTTGAAAAACAATAAAACCATTTTTGATCATAAATATACGCGTTTTCATTATTAGGCCAGAAATTGTATATAGCAACCTACGTAATAAAACTAAAGTCTTAAGTAACTATTATTTATTGACTTTTCATAAAAGTCTTGAAAAAGTCACCCAATAACGGTTAATTAAATAATAAGACTTTAATAACTGTTATTATCCGAGAATTTATTTAACGATAAAATAATAAATCTTAATTTTTTACCATTATAATAAGTCAGCAGTAAAAAGTTTATTGTGGATATCGATGGCGAAAAGGCAAACAAACGATTATGTGTATTTATAATATTTTTACCACATGAACTTTATTGTTTTATTTTTATAAGTTTTATGAAAATAACTGTTATTTTTCGTACCTGCCTGAATTAAAATCATTTTTAAAACTTCCGACTATGACAAACACCAAAAGTTTGCTGATAAAAGGTCAGAGTTTGCCTAAATAGATATGCGCTATGTACTTAAGTATTGAATAATAATCAACTTTGACCTTGAGCCGGCCAGTAGCCAAGAAAATTTTGTTAGGTAAATAAATTTTAGGCAAAACTTTTTGGTTGGAAATATCTTAACATTTTCAGGTGGCCTTCCATATGACAATAAATACAAAAATCAATTGAAAAACTAAGCAAGGTCACACACGCACACACTCATAATCTCTCTCTCTCTCTCTCACTTACATAATTGTACAATAATCAAGAGGCCAAAAACGACGTCAAACAAATTTCACTTGTCCAAACTGACAAGGCATAAGGAAACGAATTTGATTTGTGTGTGGAGGGGGAGGGGGGACGGGGGCGCGCGCATTAAGGCCACAATTACAAGCCTCGAGGAGCAGCTACAACAAAGTGAAATGTTTGTGCAGCTTCTCCTATGGCTCCGCAAGAGCAGTGTAAAGTCAACAAAGCGCGTAATTTACATTTAAGAACTGCTGCAACAAAGAACAGGAAACAACAACAACAAGAACAACAAGAACAACCACTGCCAACTAACACGAACAATGCATTTGGCTGGCAATTCCAAAAAGGATGATGATGATGATGATGATGGCAAAGTGCAACAAATGGGAGGCCAACACTTGAAAGTAAATTGTTTAATTATGATAATCAAGAGCCAAAGCGAGCAAAATAGAGCCCAGAACAAAGAATGTGGGTAATGGTGTGTGTGTGTGTGTGTGTGCGGAGGGGGAAAGTGCAGCATGTGGCGCCATTTCGCTTTCATATTTAACAAAAAAAAAAACAGAAAGATTTGCATGAGCATGAGAGCACAATTTGCATAACCAAAAGCATTTTGTTCACATATTTTTAGAATTATTTTAATTATCTGGAGAATTATATAAAATCCAAAATAAATTAACAAATGATTTGTTTAATTTTTGATCAAATTTTTGTTAAAAATTTTCGAGTCCTTCAATTGGTGTGCACCTGATGTCTTTCAATGGTAGCCACTTAGCTGGGGAGACCGACAAATGTGAAATGTAATTTTAGAGCATACTTTCGAGCGCAACAAGCATATCCGCAAAACACACACGCACACAGATAGAAAACAGGCACACGCAGCCACATGGGGGTTTATTTTTTTTTTTTTTTTTGCAGACAAGCGTGGATTTTAGCAAAGTAATTAAAGTGTAATGCTTAACTGAAGCAGCCGACAGCGTTGAATGTAGGGGCAGGGCAGGCACTCACACACACACACACACACTCAGCTGCCACATGCAACGTTGGGCTTTAATTAATGTCAATGCTTGTTGACAACAACAGCCACAACAGCAACAACAACAACAACAACAGCGGCAACACAATGATGCTCTCTGAGTGGCATGCGCTCAAAAGTAGGCAAGCATTTCTGTGGGATAGAAAACTTTTGTCGACAAGAGACTCAAACACACACAGAGACACACAGAGAAATCAGGGTCAGCAGCTTAACTGAAACTCGGTACTTCTTAATAAAACTTTTTAATATAAATTTTTAATGAAATTCTTGTTTGCATTAAAATACCCAATAAAATGAGATACCAAACCGATTTCATGCTCCTCATGCCCCGACTCATCGCATAATGCAGGGCCAACGCATCCACTTGCTTATCAATGCTCGTGGCGCAATTCTTTTGCAATTCCTGTATATAGGCAAATGTTTGGGGAAAACAATGCACATATTCCTCCCTTAAGCGTAGCCCAAATAACTGTGAATTTTGGCAATGCAACCAATTGAAATGGCAGGTAATATTCACACAAGTCGATATGGACGATTCGTAGAATGAGATGAATAGCTGACGTTTGGGCTTGGAGCGTGCCCATATCTGATATGGTGTATCGGCGGCCGTTACCCATTTGTTGCGATAACGCAACTTAAGCTTTCGATTATACACACCCACGCACATAAGCTCAAACGGTGGCTCAGTCGTCAGTAGAAATTCACAATTGGCAAAGGCAGCGCACTCCTGATGAGCCAATAACAGTTGTAGCAGCAGCAGCAACAGCCTCAATTTCATATTATGTTCACACTTTACACTGAGAATGAGTGTTGAGGCAAAGCCACATTCAACTTCAATTTCAATCAATCACAATGCACTTCAAATTCATGCATAAACCATGGCACACATGGCTCTAGGGCCTGCACTGATTTATGCGCGAACACGCAGAGCATAGATGAGTGTAATCGCGTCTCTTGCCTTAAGCTAAGCCCGCCTAATTGTGACGAAGAAGAAATCAAAAGCAAATGAAGAAGACGAAGCAGAAGACATACTCAAACTCATTAATGTTGCCCGACTGCTCCGAAATGGGTCACAACAATGATGAGCTACTCTGGAGCAGCTGGCAAACAGTTGCATTCTAATGAAGACATTTTTGCACGGCGCACAAAATCTGTTCAGAGCTAATTAGGCAGGCACAGTCCAGCTTAAGTTAAGTTTGAAAATGAATTTGAAATGCCCCACCCCAAAAGCACAAACGACAAAGTTTTAAAACGAACTTGGACTACAGCTCGTTTAAGAGGTTTTAAAGGTAGGAAAAGTATATGGGGTTTGTGCAAATGTATGTAACAGTCAGCAGGGATCCTTCTCTGACTGTATTAAGTTTATAAAAACTTGATCAGCATCAACAGTCAGCCAATCATCAGTCTGTCTGTCTGACAATGCGATGTTTCAATGCTAGAGTACAGATCGATTTTTTATATTCACAACATAAAGAAGAGGGATTCTAAGACACTATATAGAAAAGAGAGAAGGTGGCATCCCTGGATGCATCAGGCGCTAGCAATCTCCAACCTACCTTGGTCGTCAAAATGCATCATAATTGAGACGACCCCTTTATTATCCAGAAATGATTGCCGCATTGGTTTACTAAAGCGAGACCATGGCCTTTAGCATGACTTCATATCTCCTATATTTATTCACAATTAATTTCTAATTTCATGGCAAAGTATTCTAACCAGGGCTGCAAACCCCTCCAATTTCGACTGGGGTTCGGTTCGGGGTTCGAACCCTTACCCTACGCTAGGGGTTCGGTTCCACAACCGGTTCCCTTTAAATTGAGAACCGAGGTTCCGGTTCGGGTTCCGGATTGCATTTTATATATTTATGTACATAATAAATAATTTAATAGAGTTTGAAGAAGAGATGCCTTATAAACTGCTGCAGTTTTTGGCAGTCAATCACATAAATGATCTGTCTAGATTGACTAGACAATCAGACATTGTATGTATGTTTAGAAGAGTTCAGCGATACTGCCAACTTGCACTTTCAGCGAAAGTCGATTCTCTTTAGTGGGATTCCTGAAACTGATGTGCTTTTTATGAAACGAAAAACACGGCCACTTTTGTCTTTAAATAAGAGATGACCTTTATCGGCGTACCCGTGATTTAGTAACTGTGATGGGCCATATGTGATTAAGTCACAGTGACTTGTAGTCACCAAATCACACTGTTGCTTTTTATATGCCGTCACTGTGATTTGATGATTGCCAGTGACAGTGACTTAATCTGTCTCATCCCTAACTTATAGTGTGGCCCGAACACGTTTCCGCGAATTCCAGTCAGAGGTATTTTTTCCAGGAATGGGACCGCCACAGCACGGCTTTGACTGGCATATTGTGAGAGTGAAATGCTAAAAGTATTTAAATTGTGACTTGTGTAAAAAAATGAAGACATTTAAATGACGTACAACTTTTACTTGTATTCACCGTGCCGTTGCATCTCCGTACGAACAAAATAATACCCAGAAATACGGTTTCGGATGCAAATTGAATTCCCTTGCTTGAGGTTGTGTTATTTTGTCCAGTCTTTTGTTGCGGACGGGAAGAGTGTCGCCGTCCATACATGGGCATAAGAATGGATACATTTTTGTTCATCATTATAAAATATTTTTATCATCAAATTTCAAAAATAACTTCTGTGCTTGGAATTTTTTTAGAACCGAACCCCATCAATTAGAAATCTGGGTTAGGTTCGGGTTCGGGTTCTCGTGATTATTTTCAATGGGGTTCGGTTCCCGGTTCAGTTCAGGCATCACCAGAACCTGAACCGAACCGGTTCCGAAGGGTTAATTTTTTTTTAAAACGAAATATTTCATAAGTATTATAAAGGAGGAATAGCTAAGAAGGTAACATAATTACTGGAATACAATGTGTATTGATACGTAGGTTGCTATATATATATTTCTGGCCTAATAATGAAAACGCTAGTATTTATGATCAAAAATGGTTTTATTGTTTTTCAAATTATTCTCCAGCAAGATTTATACATTTTTGCTTGCGCTCAAACCAATTGTGAAAGCACTTTTTCCACTCCGATTGAGACACCTCCAAAAACATGGTTTTTAAACTCTTCAACAGCATCTGCTGGCGACGAAAATCGTTGAAAATCGTTATATTTTAATAACCATTTCACCATTGCACTATAGGAAATATTTCCATTTTTGTGGCAAAAAGTCCATTTTCAAAAGCGTCCAAGTCCACAAATTTTGTTTGCCATTAGTTTATAATTTCACCAGTCTTCAATGTTGCATACCAGAAATGTTAATAGACTGCAGCCCTGGTTATATAACAGCTGTTAAAGTTAACATTTGTTATCGATTGACAGCTGGATGTAAAATGCGTATATTTCTGCTGCGATTTAGAATTGTTAAATAGTAAGAAAAACATCAGCTTTGGTCAAATATATTTGTTGGAATCTGATCATTGTGGTTTGTACTAGGTGTCTGTACCTTTGGTCTGTAGATATAAACCGTGTTGTCATAGTTGTCGATGGTATTCGTGAGGCATCTCAAGATATATAATTCGTTAAGGAAATTTAACTTCACTTAGCATTTGTTAGATCTGAGACTTTTTGTACCTTGTAGAGCCATCAATTCTGCGTCCGATGAACTTTATCTCAATGTGCAGATTTTTGAACTTTTCGCGAAATAACCTCAATTTGATCAATGCTGACTTGTTTGCTATTTGGATAAAATCGACTGGCCGAACTGACAAAGAGTATGCTATTTCTTTATTGCTTTATGGGAGGGTTAAACCAAGGACCTTCAGACTCATCGAAAATATATTCAAAGGAAATAACCAGGATGTTTTGAGTAAATTTGGAGGCAAAATGGCAGAAAAGTTAACGAAATCTGAATCTTATTAAGCTAAAATATGCCGACTGGCTTAAGGCAACACAATTGCACAACAGACAAAATTCATAAGTCGAGTTGATCGTCCTGGTATGTCATTTTTTCTTAAGAGCATTAGAGGGGAAAGCAAGCTTCCAAGCTTTCTTTATCTACAAAAAAAAAAGGATATTTTTTGATGATCATGTGATATTTTTCATATCATTTGGAAAAAACATAGCATTTGAGATTAAATAATTTAAATTGATTATTTTTAAGGTGAAAATGGAGTGAAAAATATCAAAGGATGTTAAATTTGAAAAGGATATATTTCTATCAAAAAAAGGATGCCAAGCTTTTTTTCTGTGTGTGGCGAATAGTGTGCGGTTATTGATATTTGCTCGTAAAAGACGGCAAGCTAACCTTGCTGCAGTTCTAAGGATTCTATAAATGTATATGTTCGCAAAAGGCGAAAATGATAAGGAAATACGAAGCCCGTTCGCGTATGCCTCGACATAAATATTGGATACTGATCTTACAAAAGAGCAATATATTATTATTATCCGATATATATGGAAGTGGCGGAAAGGATTAGCCATTGAAGACCATCAGGCATCCTTGTTTCTGATGCAAAAGCAAAAGTCAATCTGCAGAACCTTCTGAACCATGTTGCATCTCGGCTTGTTGGCTTGCAAAAAGATGTTAAGCAGGCTCAGGGCACAAATCATACTGAGTATAATGAGAATTCCAAAGATAAATAAAAACCAGTAATTTTTTGTTCAGCAGGAAACCCATTTTTCATTAATATCGCTGTTGAAAAATATGTTTCTGATTTTAGGGCAATAATTAAGCTGTTTTATATGATAAATTCAATTTAAAATAAATTAATGTTTTTAAGCGGGGTGAATAATGCCTGGGCTTGAGGGCCAGCTAACCTTGCATCACCTTTTAAATGACGTTCTATTAATATATTACACATCCATTTGCCCTTTTAAGTATGCTATATTTTTTAAAAATCACTTTTATAAATCATGGCCAAGAGCTGCCACGCCCATTTTTTATAAAAATTTAGCCCAATGGTATGCTAAACCTAATGCAAAAAAACGGATCCAAAAATACTCTTTTTTTTTTAAGTTATTAATTAATGCCACAAAAATTGAAATATTTCCTATAGTGCATTGTTCCTCAACTGGTCTGAATTTTAAATGTAGAGCTTTGATATAAAAAATATATTTATTCGAATTGAGTTTAAGTGATTTTGTCTGATCGATTTCATTTGGTTTTTTCTCAATTGCTCCCCTTTGACAAATTTATATTCGAAATTTTGTCCATTTAGAATTCCCCCGTTGAACTTAAATCTTTTTATGAACCATAAGCATAACGAATATAACATTATGGATTCCATCTTCCTACCGCCCCTCCCCCCCCTCCTGCCTCTACCCACGCTTAATTCATTTGCGTGCCTTTTTATAAAAATTATCGTTTGCCCTCGTTTGGCCCCAAAAAAAAAAAAAAAAAAGTCAAACAACAAATTTGCCTTTGGAGCGCAGTTAAAATGAATTGAATGGATGCTTTTTGACTTTCAGTCGCTGGCCAGGCCCGGGGGCCCAAACAGGCGTATACGTAATTACGTATACGCCAAGGCCTGAATTTGATTTGGATGGTGTGTGTGTGTGTGTGTGTGCGTTTTGTTTAATTTTGTGAAATGTTCTCTGGCCCCAGTTTCAACTTGAACTTGGTTTCATGATATTTTTTTCTTCTTCATTTTCGCTCTAAAGTTGATGAGATGTTTATTATGTAAGTATTATGGCTGGGTGGGGGTAGGTTGAGGCTGTTTATATGTAAATTTCGATCTGGTTGACAGGTGAGGAAAACAAACTAAGAGCAGGCGGCAGTGAGCCCATAAATTATGGGCGAGAGTTTTACGGATTATACCAATAAACGAAATGGAAAAGTGAAAAATCAAGTGGGTTGAGCTGATTGAGATTAGCCCTAAGATCAAGGAAGAGAGATCTTTGCCCCCCTAAAAATGGCAACCGTGTAAATTTAATTTTATTTCCATATAAATTTCTCAGACCTGACCTAAGCTTGAGAATGCCAACGCAGTGGAGTTAGCCGGAGAAGGATGTAGCGAATTTATTTAACCTGCGGGCACACAGCGCATATTTGAATTTATTTGCATGGGCCACCAGGGTACCAACGGGATAGCGAAGGGATGGCGGAACCTGGCCGCTGTGGCACTGAAGTAATGCCAAAAAGTGCGCAAAGTAAAAAAAAAAAAAAAAAAAAACGCAAATTGTGATGACGAGGACAACGAAGGAAAACTTTTGCACAAAGTTGTTGCAAGTTGTTTGTATGTGTTCCACTCCTTCCGTCTCTGCCCCTCCTATTATGGGCCACGCCCACGACATTTGGGTTCGAAATGAGCAGCGCAGCAGCGGTTTGACACATGCAGCGCCACCTGGTGGCCGTCGTCATGAATTTGAATGTATGGCCAAAGAAAGTGGGTTGATTGAAGAGAAAGAGAGAGAGAGAGAGGGAGAGTGTGCTAAACTCTAAACTTTTGTCCCCTCCTTCCTCAGCACCAGCACCACCAGCGGGGCGTATACGTAATGTCATTTTTGTGTAGCATACTTTTGTGCAACATTTAAATTCATTATACAGTACAGCAAGGAGAGAGAGAGTAGAGAGTAACTCCAAGTAGATTAGGCAGAGGTCTACCAACCATAGCCTTAATATGCTGAATGCAAAATTCTCATTCTTCTTAATGTAGAAATCTCAAGTGTTGGGACTTCTAATTCCTGAAAACCTAAGAGTCCAATGGTTATTAGAGTGAAGTTATTTCAAATATATTGAGAAACTTGAGCACTAAACGGGTTGTCGTATTTTTAGACTTGAAGATTTCCGAAAACTAAACAAAACATAAAATATTCTTTAGGAAGTTCATAAAATTTTAAAAAATATGAATATATAAAGTAATTGATTAAACCTCTTTATTTACAAAATGTCATACAAAATTATAACAATGCAGTGGAACGGTGGAATGGAACACAATCAAAAACATTTCTAGATCAAATGTAATGTTCTAAAATAATAGCCAAGTCCAAACCATATACAGGAACGATGGAATGAAACTCCAACATAGTCATTAAGCATACATAAATGCGTTTAAATAAAATGTTTTGTTTGAAAATGTCTGGCAAGTCCAAAACATAGAGAGAAACGATGGAATTCAACAAAAGAAATTAACTCTTAAAACATGTATATAAAAAGTAATTGATTAAACTTCTTTATTTACAAAACGTGATACAAATTATAACTATGCAGTGGAACGGTGGAATAGAACAAGTTCAAAACATATGGAGGAACCGTAGAATGAAACACTAGCATAATCATGGAGCATACATAAATGCATTTATATAAAATGTTTTGTTTTAAAATGCCTGTCATATCCAAAACATTGAGAGAAACGATGGAATTCAACATAAGACATTAACTCTTAAAACATGTATATAAAAAGTAATTGATTAAACTTCTTTATTTACAAAATGTGATACAAATTATAACTATGCAGTGGAACGGTGGAATGGAACAAGTTCAAAACATGTGCAGGAACTGTGGAATGAAACACTAACATAATCATGGAGCATACATAAATTCATTTATATAAAATGTTTTATTTTAAAATGCCTGTCAAATCCAAAACATAGAGAGGAACGATGGAATGCAACATAAGACATTAATTCTAAAAACATGCATATAAAAAGTAATTGATTAAGCCTCTTTATTTACAAAATGTCATACAAATTATAACTATGCAGTGGAACGGTGGACTGAAACATAATCGTTAACATTTTTTGATCAAATATTATGTTTTAAAATACCAGAAAGGTTTAAAACATTAATAGGAACGATGGATTGGAACACCAACATAGTCATTAAGCATACATAAATACATTTAAATAAAATGTTTTGTTTTTAAAAGCCTTGCAAATCCAAAACATAGAAAGGAACGATGGAATTCAACATAAGACTAACCATTAAATAGGCATAAATAACTTTAGATAAAATGTTTCGTTTTAAGATGCCAGAACATAAACATAAACCTTTGTTTTGTTTTAAAATGCCAGGCAAACCCAAAACATGTGTGGGAACGATGGAATGTAACGTTAGATAAAATGTTTCGTTTTAAGTTGCCAGAATACAAACATACACCTTTTTCAATGAAATGTTTTGTTTTAAAATGCCAGGCAAAGCCAAAAACATGTGTGGGAACGATGGAATGTAACACTAACAGAGCCCTTAAGTATACATAAATAGCTTTAAATAAAATGTTTCGTTTTAAATGACACGCAAACCACAAAATAAGTAAAGCAACGATGGAATGGAACACTAGCATAGCCCTTAAAATGTAAAAATATATTTAAATCAAAAGTTTGCAGTTTGCAAATGCAGTGGAACGAAGGCATAGAACATAAGTTAGTTGCCTAATTAGAAACCAACCATAAATAAAACCCTCCAAAAATGTGAGAAGAGAATTCTGTTTTTCATCAAATAATTTAAAATTATTACATACAAAAAAAAAAAAAACAGAAAATGTTTGCCCATACATCTGAGTTAAATTCTTGCCCCAGTCACTTGTTGGCCCAACTCAAATGACCCAAATGCCAGCCACTGGGAAACTGGGCAAATGAAGCTATGGGGAGCAGGTGGAAAGTTGCCTGTTTGCATTTGCGCATTTTGGCGTACAACCCCGCGAGGCTTTTCCCTGGACCCCCCACCCCCTCCCCTCTCCCTTTGCTGTGCCATAATATTTCCAATTTTTGGATATGCATCCATCCAATCCATCCGTTCATCTATCCGAATCGCTGGCACTTGAGCAATTAAACACACATGGCGAATGGACAGGAACTTCAATGGAATTTGCTTGGCCTTTGGCACCTATCAATTTTGAGCGCATCGAGCGTCCATGGCAAAAACTATGCTAACAATTTTTCCATCACTGGCAATGCAATAAAATTTTGGTCCACTGACACAGATACGACTGCTGCATGCTGCTGCATGTCAGAGATATGGGATATCAATCATGTAATGACTTTTGACTGAATGTTTTTTTAATTGAAAACTGTGCCTAGGCGTGCCAGATTTTCAATGTGACAATCTTGACGGGTTTTTGTATTAGTCTAATTGTGCCCAGGTACAGGTACAGCCACCTGCTACCTTGAGTTTGTCTTGCCTTTGTGGTTTTTGTTGGTGAGCTCATTTCATTTGTCTCTGGCAGCTTATCAATGCCAAGGAAACTGGGGAAAAGCTAAAAATGACAGTTGCCTGGGTTATTAAACCGCTCAAACGGTGAGGAGGCAGAATTGTGGTTAGGCAACGACTGCAAATAAGCAATTTGACAACCGCAGTGTCAAAGGCAGCATCCAAGGCATAAGAAGAAACCAGAAAGAAACAAGAAGGAAATATGAAATAAGTCCACTGCGTCGGGGTCACCATATTGAAAATGTGAAATGGAATTGGTTTTTTTTTTTTTTACTTTATGTTTTTTTTTTTTTTATTTACTCAAGTGAGACTTGCTTAGAGCTACAATCAACCACTTGGGGGCAAGTCTGAGTTATTTCTGAGTGGCTGCTGGGCCCAACACCATTTTTAAAGTAATTTATAAGCAGTTCTAAGCACAGCTAAGCTATTGTTCAATGAACGTAAAGTAAGTGCTGAGCGTGTGAAGAGCGACAACAGAGTAACTTGGAGCGACATTCGAGTGATTCAACGGGGAAAATTCTGATTTGAGTCACTGCAAGCGATTCTTAACAATTGATCGACTACTGAGCGGTTGTTTACTAGTTTTTGGGCGATTGACGATTGACTGACCTCTGGGCGGCTCTGGCCTCTGTTCAGTGAACGTAAAATATGTTCTGAGTGAGTCTGACCAATAGAAGGGACATTAAAGTAATTTGTGGCGACGTCTTTACGATTTTGAGCAATTGATAAGCTCTACATGGATTCAAGAACAATCACTCAGCGCCTGCTGAGCCAATTTTATAGTCACTGCAAGCGACTCTAACTAAATGATCGACTGCTGAGCGTTTGTTAAGTACTTTTAGATGACTTGAAACCTGGGTTTGTAAAATGCACAAAAATTATTTTACATCAATGTAAAAAATAATTATTTTCAGACATGTAAATAACAAATTTTAGATAAGGAAAAAATTTTCATTTTACTAACACGTGCATTTTTGACACGATTGTTTTTTACATGCATGTGAATAATTTTGAGCTAACTTCTTCAAGACTGTAAAAAATAATTTTTTCCTTAAGGCCTGTACTCAGATGTGATAAAAATTTAGTTTTTTTTAACCAAATGATCGACTGCTGAGCGATTGTTAAGTAGTTTGTGGGCGACTTTTAGATGACTTTAAACCAGGGTTTGTAAAATGCACAAAATATTATTTTACAACAATGTAAAAAATAATTATTTTCAGACATGTAAATAACAAATATTTTACATATGGAAAAAATTATGTTTTCATTTTAATAACACGCGCATTTTTGACACGATTGTATTTTACAGGCATGTGAATAATTTTGAGGTAACTTCTTCAAAACTGTAAAACATCATTTTTCCTTAAGGCCTGTACTCAGATGAGATAAAAATTTAGTTTTTTTTTAACTAAATGATCGACTGCTGAGCGATTGTTAAGTAGTTTGTGGGCGACTTTTAGGTGACTTGAAATCAGGGTTTGTAAAATGCACAAAAATTATTTTACAACAATGTAAAAAATAATTATTTTCAGACATGTAAATAACAAAATTTGTACATAGGGAAATTTTCATTTAACTAACACGATCATTTTTGACACGATTGTTTTTTACAGGCATGTGAATAATTTTGAGCTTACTTTTTCAAGACTGTAAAAATAATTTTTTCCATAAGGCCATAGATAAAAATTTAGTTTTTTTTTAACCAAATGATCGGTTATTTTACAACAATGTAAAAAATAATTATTTTCAGACATGTAAATAACAAGGAAATTCTCATGTAAATCACACGCGCATTTTTGACACGATAGTTTTTTACAGGCATGTGAATAATTTTGAGTTAACTTCTTCAAGACTGTAAAAAATAATTTTTTCCTTTAAGCCTGTACTCAGATGTAATAAAAATTTAATTTTTTACAATACTTCTTATAAATTTAAACACTTTCAAGCAGCTTTGAAGATTGCAGACTTTTGAATAGCTTCCTTATTTATATGAAATATTCAGGCCTTTATGTCAATTTTTTTATTTACATGTCTGTTGAAAATATGGCAAATATAACAAATGATACAATTTTTTTATTTTCCTTCAAAGTTGGAAAATAGTAAAAAAAAAAAATGGACAGTTGGTAAATAGCGATTTACCAGGAGACACCCAAAAGACATCATTAATATTTTTTTTTTAAATTATACGCTTAATAATTATATTAATCAATAGAGAAACGAGAAGGCAAAGCTAACTTCGACTGTGCCGAAGTTTTAATACACTTGAAAAACGTTACCTCAACTGATTTAACCGGTAATATATATATATATATTTTATATATATATATAATATATATATATATAAATATCAGATTTTCAAAATTTTTAAATCATTGATAATAAAAATTTGATACCATAAAAAAGAACTTTTCTTAGCAAAACACATTTTTCGACCGATCGGTCCTATGGCAGCTATATGCTATAGTCATCCGATTTTGATAAATTTTTTCAAAATTATGTGAAAGCATATAAAACTAATATATACCAAGATTGGGGACGCTACGATAGGAAACAAAAAAGTTTTTCTCACTAGAAGTAGTTTTTTGACCGACTGTTTCTATGGGAGCTATATGCTATAGTCATCCGATTTTGATAAATTTTTGCAGAATTATGTGAAAGCATATAAAACTAACATATACCAAGATTAGTGACGCTTCGATGGAAAACAAAAAAAGTTTTTCTCACTAGAACTAGTTCTTAGACCGATCGTTCCTATGGCAGCTATATGATATAGTCATCCGATCCGGCCGGTTCCGACATATTAGTTGCGTGCAGTCAAAAGAAGGCTCTGTGCAAAATTTCAGCTCGATAGCTTTAAAATTGAGGGACTAGTTCGCGTAGAAACAGACAGACAGACAGACAGACAGACGGACAGACAGACGGACAGACGGACGGACGGACAGACGGAATTGAACTCAGCTCGTCGTCCTGATCAAGAATATATATAGTTTATGTGGTCGGAAATGAATATTTCTATGCGTTACAAACTTCTGGGCAAAATTAATATACACTTTTCAAGTGTATAAAAAATTGTAGACGATATTCGTGATATTCTATCTGAAAGTGGACCAAATTATCAAAAAAAAAATTAAGTTATTTTGAAAATTGAAAATCGCTCAACTTTAAAGGGCTATATCTTCTAAAATTAATTTTAATTTTTTTATTAAGGGTTGCATATTTGAAATCGTTGAAAAATTTCCCATAAGATGGGTTCATTCAAAATTTGGTAGGCAAACATGCAATTTTGGATTTTTGCAACCACATTTGTTGTACCTCAGAAAGTTGAGAGTTGGCTGTCAAAAAACTCATAAAACAGTTTTGATAGAATTTTCCACTAAAATTTGTCACATTTGAACATCTCAGATTGAGAAACTCATATAAAAAGTCACACAAGTGAAAATACAGCTTAACTCTATCAAAAGGTTGCCCGCTTAATAGAAGGAATATGCAGAGGCTTGTACCTTCCTTCCTTCCCAGCGAACTTACCTCATCAAGGACTTTTCACTTAGCTGAAATTAAGGCTCTGTTGACTTTTCCAATTTCTCACTCTAACAATATATATAAAAAAATATTGTTGTAAAAATAAAATCGATAAACGAAATTTGCTGAAAATAAAAATAGCTGCATAAATATCATCAGCCTAAATTACCCAATGGGGCTGAGTCAAGCTGGTAGAAAGGACCAAAAGGGAGACTTTGCCTTTTGTTTTTGACGCTTTCGTAATTTGCTTTTTATGGCCGGACTGCTGCTACGGCTGCTGCTGCTTCAATGAAGATAATACACGTAGCTGGGATGAGCACAAAGTTTTGCTTTATTGTTGCTAAAATGTGCCAAAGCAAAATAAACAAATGAGAAGGAGCCCGGCTGGGTTAAAGGCTTCTGTGCTGTCCTGTACAGGACAGGCAAATGAAAACATAAGCATACCCAAAGTCAGGTCTAACTTTTTGACTTTTTTGTCTAAGAGTACATTTTTTTTCTAATGAAAACATTGCGTGAAAGTGAGAACTAAACATTAAACAAACACAGAATGCACAATAAAAGTAAAACAACAACAACAACAAAAAAAAGGGTAAACAAAACACGAGCCGCCAAGTTGCCAGGACAAAAGGCAGCGAAGAAGAAATAAAATGTGTTTGTGTCATGTGCAAAAAAAAAAAAACAAGAAAGAAAAAACAACAACAACAACAGCAGCGGGCAAAGAAACTAAACCACAAAAAAAGGGGTAAAAAACAACACACACACACAAAAAGGGTTGGGCCAAATCAAAGGGAGAAATGAAGCGTAGACAGCAACTGGCAGGTTCAAAGTCGCTGAAAGTTAAAAAAAATTATAGAAAAAAAATATTTTTTCACTTTTTCTCTAAATAAATATTTCAAAAACAGAACTAAGAAGTTTTGCTTTTGCCAAGGAGTCTCGATCAGTGGCCCAAAGAGTCGGTTAGATGTTACTCTAAAGTCGCTAAAAAAATCAGGGAACGTAATCATTATAAGTAATAAAAAAAAACTTAATACTTAATGATTATTTTTTAATTTTTTTTAAATTTGCTTACACAATAATGATTATTTTTAAGTAATATTTTAAAACTTAGGCGATAATCATTATTTTTGAGCGAAAAAAATAAAACTCAAAAATAATAATTATTTCGAGTTTTATTTTTTCGCTCAACAAGGAATTGTGACCTTATCAAAAGGAACTTTTTTTCAAAAATTTTTTTTTATCCCTAATTTGGATTTTATAGATTCGTCTTGCTTTACTTATTAAGGATATGCATCAACTTGCCAAAGTTCCTTATGATAAGGTCACAATTCATTGTATTTGAGCGAAAAAAATAAAACTCAAAAATAATGATTATCGAATAAGTTTTAAAATATTACTTAAAAATAATCATTAGCATTAAGGAATATAGTTAAAACTTATAAAAAATAAAAATCATAGCGAATTTGCGTAGATAATCGAAAAAGAATCAATTTGGTATAATTAGAATTCTTCTACGACGATTCTAAGTGGATTTTTTTGATTTTTTTGATTTATAAATAAAAAATTATCATTATTGACGATCCCTGAAAAAAATCGCTCACCAAAATATGCTTAAGATTTGCATTATAACAAAATGTTTATTATTCAATTTATTACCTCTTAACATTGTTGTTGTATCTTCCTCAAATATCTCATTAAGGAGGTCTTCTACCTTTGAAAAAATTTTTTTGATTTTTTTTTTTGTGCCTTATTATTAAAGCTTGGTCATTCCCCTTTCATTCCCTTTAAACCATTTTCAAATATTCGAAATATTTTAGCAGATATATCCACTTTAGTGAAGCAATGTTCGTGCTAACGTGAGTATTTTAAACGTTGCTCAAAACTTTAATCGCGTTTTTCTTGAAATCACGTTTTTTGACCTGGTAGCCATGATTGCGCCAGTTCTACTAAACCGATTTTGATCAGCCATGTTGCAATCGATGCATAATTGATATAATTCTGGCCCGTACCTCAATTAACAGGCAAAACAATTTTTTTACTATATTTTTTACACTAAACTACAAACTACAAAAAGTTGAAAAAATGGAAATTTTTTATAAACGGCCGCCAATTTTTCAAAAAAATATTGAAAACTATGATTGAGGTACGGGCCAGTATAACAACAATTCTGAACATAACCTTATTTACCGTTTTTATTTCCGAAAACCTGGAGTCCCGGAATCAGGGCCACCACCTCAACACCTTGTTTTTTGAGACCTTAATTGGCAGGCTAATAACTTGTTGAACAGCCCTCGAAATCCAAACATTGTTTTTATATTTTATTATATAGTTAATTAATAACACAAATCCAAAAACCAAAATGAAAAAGCTCTGATGATTTTCTCTCTAGAATATTTAAAAAAAAAACACTCATAAAACACTGTTCAAAGGTAGAAGAAGATTTACAGAGAAAACCCTAAGAACCGGTTCGGTCTTCGCGTCTTTTTCGCTTGCTTGATAACCAGAATATATTTTTGACCCCTCAAACCTGAACTCAAAATCTGTAAACATTGTTGTTGTAGCTTCCTCATATTAAGTTAAGTGCAAGCAATTGTTTCACTTCTTTTTAGTATCTCACACACATTCCCATTCATAGCTTAACCAACTTAAAAAAAAGAGTCAAGTTGTCTTATATTTCTTATTGAAGTCACAACCAGCTGATTTTGACAATAATTTCCGTTCCATTTGTGTGTGTTTTTTTCGGTTTAAAGCCTGAATAGCCTCTGTGTGTGTGTGCCCGTCCAACTGTAAGCTGTTAAATTTAGTATTTCCACATCCAGCCAGGTGTTGGCATTGATAAAAAAAAAAAAAATGTTGGTTTCATTTTCAAGCTTTGTGTGAGTCACCAGCGAAGCAAAGCCTATCCAATGACCACTTGAGGCCACCACCAAACCAAAGCCTCAGTGTGCCCATTTTTGTGCTGTCATGTGTGACGCGTGGTTAAAAATTTGATATCCTTGAGCGAAAGGCGCAAAAGCCAAAGCGACAAATCAATGATGTTTTCTCTTGTAGAAAATGGTAAGATAAACGTAATTGGAAGGTTGAAATTCAATTTAATAATTCAATCAAAATACGAAAAGAAAAAAAAAAAGTGTGTATAATCATAATCGTCGTTTTGTGTGAACGAGGGCAGCAAATAAATTATTTTTTTTTTTTTTGCGTAAAGTTTTGAGCAGCGAGGCGACATGGTTGGTAAAATATTTTCAAGCCTGCAGCGTTGTTATTGTTATTGTTGTTGTTGTACTGGTTTAACCACGTTTTTATGGGCAAATGCAGTGGCATGTTTCGCATAGCGTGTGCAACATAAATTCACTTACCTGTCACACACAGAGAGAGAGAGAGAGAGAGAGCAGAAGGAGCACAGGTGCTGTGCTGGACACACATGCAGCTTAAACACTTGCCAGTTTCTGTTTCTGTTATTTTTTTTTTTTATCCTTTTGCTTTTTATGTAAATTAAGCAATTTTTATATCCTTACAAAATATGTGAAATGGCGAAAATACTTTTATAAATCTACCCTTATATCGATTTAAATTATAGTCTCCCCATTATACAAGTTGACTGCATAATACACACACATATTTGCTTCTTTTTGCTTTATATGTGAATTTATGAACAAAAGGCAATTTATCAACAAACTTGTAAATTAAGCAAATGAAAAGCCATAGAATACAGTACAACACATTTTGAGAGCATTTCAAAAACAAAAGCAGGCATTACACTAAGAGAAAGGAAGAACGAATAAGTTGAGTACGAATGCTCCAGAAAAACGAATAAAGAATTTTGTTCTTGAAATTGAAAATTTTTTGTTCTCAAATTGGTATTTATAGGTGAGGGGGAAAGTGGGGAGAAGTAACTGAGCAGAGAGTGCTACTTGGATCAAGTATGAAAACTCTTGGTCAAAGAAATTCGAACTCAAAAATTCATTCTTGGATCAAGAAATTCACTCTTGGTACAAGAATTTTCACTCCTACTCAAATGCTCTTGATCCAAGTATAAAAATCTCTATTTTTTCTATGAGGTTTTCTGTCCAAACTCAAAAGAATGCTTAAGTCATACCTTGACGAAAGAACTTTATACATCAACTGTGAAGCAGCTAAGATAGGATATCATAAAATCTGGAGTTTACCAGAACGATGACGCGATTTACATGATAAAGCAAACTTCATGAAGTTTTCCTAGTAGGCGAAAGATTTAAATGTTAGCGAATTGAAAAACGAACAAATACAATAAGAGTAATAGAAAATATAGTTGATGTCTGAGTTAGCCTCTATTTCTGAAATTATTTTATTTACACTTTAAAGTATTTTTACAAAAAAATTACATAACCGTAGCAATATTTTGGAGAACCTGTATCGAGCTTTGCAAGCTCCCTTTTAATGTGTATGATCAAAGAATTAATGTATTTGCGCTTATACCCTTTGCCGTACACATTTCTTTCCAAATTGATCCAAAATTTTCCATTTTAATTTGCTTGATCACTATGGAAAAATCTGGGGTGGTTTTTGTACAACGCTTAGACAAACGTTGTCTCTCTCCCTCTCTCGCTTATAGCAAAAACTCAAAGCCACTCCAATAATAATTCCATCATTCCTAGCCGCATATTTCATGGGCACACAGCTAACTTTATGAATATAAAAAGAAGTGATCAACTGGTACGGTCACACTTCAACTAAAGGAAGACCACAATTCCACGAATTAACAATATCGTTTGCATTTGCTGCAAATTTGATTATGAATGGAATTCAAAGTAATAGAGGCCTGTTCTCGTTTCCGAATTCGATCGATCGGAATTGTTAAGAATTGTGATTTCCAAAAAACTTTTTGCCATTTCGTAACTCGAATGACTTAAATGAAGATTTTAACTTAAAAGTGGAATACCTCAACTGGTTTTAAGAAGCGAAAACATTTTACAATTCCGATTCCGCATTCCGATTTGATCGAAATCGGAAACGGGAACAGCCCTGATAGATTGGTTAAAGTACAAAGTAAAAGGAGTTATGTATGAAAATAATTCTTAATTAAAAATTATGCGTGTTGCATTTTATGCAAAGAAATGTTGGCATGTTTGTTTTGGCGTGGCACAGGTGGGTTCTTGCATTTTAAATAAATATTTAAAATATTCCAAAAAAATTCTCTTATTGTCCCGATGGCAGTGTTTGGGTTGAAGCCTATCGTGCTCTTCTAAGCAAAGAGCTCGATGGTAGTACCTAGTCTGGCCAGTTTGTATGCAGACTCGTTTCGGTGGCGGCTTTCTGGATGGCCACCACCTCTGCTTGGTACACACTACAGTGATCTAGATCTAGTCTAGTCCTGCTTTTACCTCGAGCTTCGAACCATTAGAGTAAATGTTGATGTCATTCGCTCTGCTGTGGGTAAGCTTATCCCCTATTTATTATCAATTTTAAAAAATCACATACAAAATTGCAGCTTACAAAAAGGACCTCAAATAAATCCAGCGGTGGGCAAGCCCTTGCTCCCAGTTGCTCCCATAGCTCCAAGAGTCAATTTTTGGCACAGAAACTGCTTTGCTTTTCCAAATAAATGCAATTCCAACGACCGATTGCAACAAGTAGAAGGCAGCAAAAACAAAATACAGGCAGTGTGTGCGACCAAGACTTTTTATACACTTGAAAAGTGTATATTAATTTTGCCCAGAAGTTTGTAACGCATAGAAATATTCATTTCCGACCCCATAAACTATATATATTCTTGATCAGGACGACGAGCTGAGTTCATTTCCGCTTGTCCGCTTGTCCGTCCGTCTGTCTGTTTCTACGCGAACTAGTCTCTCAGTTTTAAAGCTATCGAGCTGAAAAAAAATAAAAATCTTCATTTTACTGCACGCAACTAATATGTCGGAACCGGCCGGATCGGGTGACTATATCATATAGCTGCCATAGGAACGATCGGTCTAAGAACTAGTTCTAGTTAAAAAAAAACATTTTTATTTTCCATCGTAGCGTCACTAATCTTGGTATATGTTAGTTTTATATGCTTCCACATAATTCTGGAAAAATGTATCTACATCGGATCACTATAGCATATAGCTGCCATAGGAACGATCGGTCGAAAAATAAGTCTTTGTGAGAAAAACTTTTTTGATTTCCATCGTAGCGTCTCCAATCATAGTATATATTTGTTTTATATGTTTCCACACAATTCTGAAAAAATTTATCAAAATCGGATGACTATAGCATATAGCTGCCATATGACCGATCGGTCGGAAAATGTGTTTTACTAAGAAAATTTTTTTTATGGTATCAAATTTTTATTATCAATGATTTAAAAATTTTGAATATCTGATATCTATATCCTATATATATTTTTTCAGTTAAATCAGTTGGAGTAAAGTTTTTCAAGTGTATTAAAACTTCGGCACAGTCTAAGTAAGCTTTGCCTTCTCGTTTCTGTTGTTTTTGTATTGCTCCCAAACTCAAATATTATTCACACCGCTGCTTTAAACTAATCGTTTTCAAGCTAACAAAAAATTGACTTAAAAAAATTCTGGAAAAATCGAACAGATGAGTTCTACTCCAAAAACGACCCTGATTCCATACGATTTGGGTCGTTTTTGGGATCAAAAGTGGGAATAAAAGTGGTTAGAATATTATTATATTATTTTAGTGTATTGCATTTTCGGCACAAATAAACTAAGCTTTGTCTTCTTATTATTTAGAAAATTATATGCTTTATTTGAAAAGGGCACAGTTGGATTTCCAACGCGTACCGGACCCCAATCCTGTCCATGTTTCAGGTAAGCATTTTCAAAGTACACCAGCAAAAAGATATTTTGCGATTTATTTTATACTTCAAGTAACAACCCTGAATTTTTAACAGGGACCGACTGGTTAGGATCAAGTGGCTAACAGAGTTTATTAACCATTGGTTCGGTTTACCAAGTAGTTTTTGGTTCAGGCTACATCCCAGTTACGAAAACTTCAAAATTATATGATCTCTTTTTAAGAGAAAATTTTGACGAAAAGCGTGCCCACATTATTATTTCGGTTACATAAATATGCCATCACTGTGGATCAATTCAGTCTAAGTGCTTATGCCTATATAATATCTATTGGCTTTCCGAGTAAGCTGAGGTAAAGGTAAATGCAACATATCGTATACAACTTTCAGTTTGCTATTTCTGGCCATAGTATTTGGCCACAACAAACATTTATGGCTGCAGTTGGGGCAAGTAAAAAGTAGAAAAAGAAGAAGAAGAAGAAAAAAAACACAATACAAAATGTAGCAACAATAGGTACAACAACAATGGCAAACGACAATTGCAACGTGTCAAAGCGACGCTCATAGCATATTAGTTAAGCACACACACACACACACACACCCTTACCCATTTCTATGTGTGTGCACACGAGTTGTATGCGCAACGTTTTACCCTGCCAACTCACAAATGCTTCGAACAATATGGCAGCATCCGGTTTTCACACACACACACACACACACACAAACAGCATCAAGAGGCTGAGGACATTGTACCAGGCCCAAATGCTGTCGACTGGCAAGGGAAATGGCTGAGCCTAACAGCATCTCCATCTTTGGCTGCAGATTTCCATATTTTGTGCAGACCAATTATGGCAACTGTTGCGGTCAATTAATGACAATCGAAATCAATGCACCCCAATGAAGCCAAAGTCGAATTGAAGGATGTCAGGCAACATCCGAAATGAAATGGCCAATTGTCTCTAAGTGCAGATAAAACGGAGATCGATGTGGTAAAAGGGGCTTTGACTTTACACTTCAAGGAACTCATCTTCTCGAAAAAAAGAAGGAAAAAGAGGAAGAAATTCAAAAAAAAAACTACTGGGAAAAACGGAAAAACAGAAAGCTAAATGAAACTGAATAAAGATTAGCCAAGAAGAAAATTGACATATGATGAAAGAATAGAGTAAAAATCCAGTAAGATAGTTGAACAACAAATGGAAAAGCCCAAAAACTACTTAGTTAGCGAGCGAATAAAGATTTCTGTGAAAAAGTTTAGAAGAAAAAGACATATGTAAGCATTTAGTGAAAGACAAACAAGTAAGAGCGCTGCTTGCGAAATTTGCCAACTGCGAAATACCCTACACACTTGATTTTGTGTGTTGTAATACAAATATATACACTTCCACACACAACCTGACGCCGCTGCAGACGCAACGCTGCAATCGCGACGCCGCAATCGCGACGCTAGACACAAGTTCGTGATTTGTGGTATTAAAACCAGAAAGCTAGAAGATTGGCTCTAAATGACAAAATTACTAGAAAATTATGTACAAAGAACACTTAAAATGTAATGTATGAAAGAAGGGAAGAAAATGAGAAACCAAAAAAAGAATGTAGACAAGAAAGATGTGTCAACTGATTAACTACAAGAATTAAGAGTTTGTGTGCTTGTATTCATACATTCACGCAGCTGAATGTGTCGTGCATAAGTTTCGTGTTTTTTATCCGATCCTAAGGGTTTTTTCAGAACTGATAGATATAAGACCAAAGTTTTAGATACAAGTTTGTAACTTTAAAAATTTTAGAGAGTAATTTTACCTAAGCTGAAAAAAACTTGTACCTATTTTACTCGGCTGATCAAAAATATATATGTATACTAGCTTATACCCACGGCTTCGCTCGCACTTGTCAAGAGTACCCCAAAAAAGGAACCAACTGAAAGCAACGGGTTTTCCAATTATAGAAAACCCGCTAGCAAAGTCGAAAAATTGTCGGAAAACTGATGTATGCGACTGTTCTTCTTTCGGGCCTACATAACACAATAATAACAACTCTTCAGTCACTACATGGTGTTAGATTTACGTTAAATTAAGCATTTAAAAGATAGTTTAAGTCGCCAATTTATGAAGCTAAATGAAGTCACTCAATAGTCTTAAGTAATGCAGTTTATCTCAGCTTGCTCCTATGCTCTCTCACACACTCGTTTAGCTAATTCTAATTGTCTTATACTCACTCATACTCACGAGCCAAAGGGAGCGCTCTTTAGTTATAAGTTATTGTTTATCTAATTCAAAAGACACTTGCGAAACTGAGCTAAGATTGTGCGGTCTTATTGGTGGAAGTGAAGTCTACGTTTATATAGTTAAAATTCGAACAAGTTGTCGAGTACCAGAATTCCTGGCTCTTTGGTTAGACATTTTTTGGCGCCCCCAGGTGGATCTTAAAATTTTGAAAATCAAGCTAAAAAGTCGGAAAATGATTTCTTAGCATAAACATGAATAACAAATAAAAAATTTTTCTAACCATTTTTTGGTAAATTTTCCGGATTTTTCAAAATTTTAAAATCACGTTAGTAACATTTCAAAAAAAGGAATTTGGATCCAATCGGATGTAAACCATAAAGAGTTTCATACAACAGTTTCCCGCCCATTTTCCGACTTTTGTGGAATATTTTGCAATATTTCAAAGCAATGTATTTCATATTTTTGTATGTACAGCATGGCAAATGAGTTTGAAGCAAATCGGGCAATAATTGAAAATTGACACAACATTTTCACGCAAGTGGGTGAATTTTCAACAAAAGTAAAGACAGTTTCTTATGAAATTTCGATTTGAAAAAGATTTTGAGTCCTATCAAATAGAAGACAAACATTTCTTTTATCCCCAAAATTTTCCGCCAATTTTACGGATTTTTCAAAATATAAAATTTTTGCAAAATAATTTGAAAGTTGTTCGGCAAAAAAAAACAAAAAGAGTTTCATACAACAGTTTACCAAAAATTCCTCCACTTTTGGGTACAGATTTCCCAAAATTTGAAAGACACTTTCTACACAGAGAAAAAAAGCTCAAGATCAATTTAATCTTTGCTGGTTAAAATGATCTTTTAAAAATATAAATTTTTTTCATACTTAATATAAATAGTTTCTTAGATGAATGTGTGCCTTGGCTGACTGCGTTGAGACGTCACGCAAGGTCTCGAGTTCGATCCCCCAGACAAGTCAATTTTTTTTTTTTATAGAAAAGATCGTATTGATATTTTTTATCATATCAAGTTAATCTTTGTCATATCGGAGTGAAATTGATATGAAAAAATGTGGAAATGACTGCCATTTCATATACATTTTTTTCTCTATGTACATATTTGTATATGTTTTGCTTGGAAAATAAATTTAGAATTAATCCGTAAGCCCATTTTCCACCCAGCGGTTTTTTTTAAATATTTTTCGGCAATTTTCAGGATTTTCCACAATGTGAAAATCGCGTTGTTAATATTTTTTATGCAAAGCTTTGCTTATAAGTAAAGTTAATCGAATGAAAATCATATGAAATTAATACAACACTTTTCTGGCCATTTTCCGGTAGGTTTTTCCAAAATGTAAAAGTCCTATTTGTGTATGTGTAGTTTTGAAAATGAATTTGTAGCTAATCGTTTGAAAACTATACTGATTTTTAACCCATGGGCGTGTAGTGGGTTAATTTTCCGGAAAACTGATATGCAGTTATTATTGAATTTTTATTTAGATTTTTTTAAAATTAGTTTAAAGCTGATCGGATGATAAACAAAAAAGTTTCATACAACAGTTTTCTGTGAATTTTCCTCATTTTCCGGCGGAATTTTTCAAAACCCCGTTTTAGTACTCACTTTCGGAATAAGATGAAATTACAGTAAAAAATTCAGCTTGCTATCTCTAACGGTTTGGACTGTTCGACGGTCACCAATCATTCAGTCAGGTTGAACTCTTCTATGTATATATAGATATATATAAATACCAGAGATTAATACCAAAACGATTAACGTTTACGATAAATCTAACTGTTATAACCGATTGTCTGTTTTCTGTAAATGTAAACGTATTTTTTTACATTTGCCAGTGGCAACTTTTCTGCTCAAATTGCCGACCCCTGCTTTAGAGGCTGCTTTTTGTGCATTTACAGCTGTTTTATTACCAATCCATCGCAGCACTAAAAGTTTAAGTATTTGCTTTCAATATTCAATTTTGCATTTGACTTTATGCCATCATAATTTTCTTTCAATTTCAATTATCTTGTTAAATTAATGCCATATACTGTTGTCCCTCAACTTCCTTTTTTTCCGATGAGCCGATGATTCAGCAGAAAATGTAAAAGTTTCCTTTAGCTGCTGCTGTTGTAGTTGTTGTTGTCGTTGTTGCTGGCGACAATTTCGAACAGCAGACAGCGGCTTGGCTCTAAAATATTGGTTATTAGCATAGAAAGGATGAAAAGCCCTGATAGGGGGGTGGGAATGAAGAGCTGGAAGCTGACAAAGCAGCCAACGCGATTTGTTGCCTACTTTTTTGGGGTCAGGGACTTGTTTTGTCAGCTCTTTGCCAGACACACACACACACATATTGAATGAATCTATTTATCGCGCTACCCACAACTTTTTTTATGCCTCCCATCGCCCCCGTCTCCGGCTCTGGCTCCGGCTTTGCTGTGCATCTTTTGTATTGTGAATCATCGCCCAAATGCATGAAACGCCATGGCCAAATGGGGGCTGACGACAATGCACACAGGCGAACACAGCCCCGGCTAGCTGATAAGTGCCATCCACCATCCCGCATAGCCTGCTGCTGCTCCTCGTCTCGTCTCGCCTCGCCTCGCCCACTCATCAACCATTATGCCAGTTTCGGCCTTTGTTCCGCTGCACAGCGAGAGCTAATTTAGCGTTAATCGAAGTTTATTTACACTAGTTTCACTTGCTTGCTCTGCCTCTCTCTTGCTCTGTCCAGCTAATTAGTTTTCAATTCCCTAAAAATCTAGCTATGTCATTGCTTTTACCCATTTTATGCCGCCCCTCCATTTAATTGACATTGGTCGCGGTTGGTAAATGACTTGACCAGCGATCAATTATGAGCCACGAATTGCCTTTAAGCTCAAATTGCAAACTAGTTGATACTAGAAATTGCTGGAAAACTTTTAAGCTATCTGCTATAGTACCGGGGTACAAATGTACCCCAAAGACTTATAGCGAATATTTATGTATTTTGATTGCTGTAAGCTTTATATATATTCAAGTCTAATTGCTATTACCGGGGTACAAATGTACCCCAAAGACTTATAGATAAGCTATATATATATACTAGCATAGGAACCGGCGCACTTCGCTTCGCCACTATCATTAAAGCCGAACTGGACAATTATTTGTTGCTTATTATATCAATATTCGGCTCAAATAGAACGGATAACTCCAAAATCCCTCCTAGAGGTGAAAAAATCACCTCCCGTTTTTCGAACTTGGCTGGATATTATGATATTAAAAAATTTTTCATTTCGGAGTGAATTTTCCATTTATCTTGGAGTTAGGCTTCCATTTTCAAAAATTGGCTTTGAAACTACCCTGACACCCATTACCCGACTTTGAGGGTGCATTTGCGCAAAGCTAAAAACTATTTTCCTATTTAATTGACCCATAAAGCTTTCAAACAAAATTTAATACAAAACAGCTCAAATACGTGGGTTGCTTTTTAAGTTTCTGGCCTAAGTCACTTCTAGCCATTTTAGGTCCAATTGGCCTTTTCCCAAAAAAGTTTGGACTTTTATCGATAAAAGCTTCATACAACTCTTTCATGTGTGACCACATTTGATATCGATTAACGATTAATCAAAAACTTAACTCGGCAGAAAAATGGAATTAACTCGTGAACATTTTCGTGCAATCATTTTTCACAACTTTCGACGTGGATTATCACGACAAGAGTGCAACGATGAACTTAAATCTTTGTATGGCGATGAAGCACTATTCTATAGCACTGTGAAAAATTGGTTTAAGATTCAATCGCTCGAAGACGAAGGTCGTGAAGGTCGTCCAAAAACAGTCGTTGTGCCAGAAAACATTGATGCCGTGCGTGAACTGATAATGCAAGATCGTCATGTGACATACCGTGAGATAGAGGCATCCTAGGGCATTTCTTCCACCAGCATACATTCGATATTGCATGAACACCTTGGCGTAAAAAAGGTTTGTTCTCGTTGACAATCGCTCAAAAAAAGGCTCGTGTGGATTGGTGCAAAGAAGTTTTGAAAAAATATAATCGCGGTGTTTCAAAAGACGTTTATAAGATCGTCACAGGTGACGAATCATGGATCTATGCTTATGAGCCCGAAACAAAACAGCAATCGACCGTGTGGGTCTTCGAAGACGAGCCAAATCCAACGAAAGTCGTTCGTGGAAGAAGCACTTCGAAGCAAATGGTCGCCTGTTTCTTCGGTAAAACTGGTCATGTGGCGTAGGACGGTCAATTCTGAGTGGTACACCACAATTTGTTTGCCTGAAGTCTTCGGAGAAATTCGAAAAACGAACAAGAGAAGACAGATCATTGTGCACCATGACAATGCGAGCTCCCTCACACCAGCGCCTTTTTGACCGCCCAAAAAGTCGAATTGATGGGTCATCCGCCGTACAGCCCGTGACTTGGCATCCAATGACTTCTTTTTATTCCCGCACATCAAGGGAAAAATGCGTGATCAACGATTTTCGTCGCCAGAAGATGCTGTTGAAGAGTTCAAAAACCATGTTTTGGAGGTGTCTCAATCGGAGTGGAAAAAGTGCTTCGACAATTGGTTTGAGCGCAAGCAAAAGTGTATAAATCTTGCTGGAGAATACTTTGAAAAACAATAAAACCATTTTTGATCATAAATATTCGCGTTTTTATTATTAGGCCAGAAATATATATATCAATCTACGTAAGGTGCATATCACAACCTTAAGACACTCTCATATTGTTAAAAGCTTGGATTGGGCAATGGTGGAAAGAAATATAAGCTTGATAACCTACCAAAAAGTGGTGGCACGTAAAATCCATTGGAAAGTAGTCGTTTTTGAATAATCTTAACAAATATATAACATAAAAGATCTTATATCCTATATATTTAGCTTACCCTTGTGTTCAATCAAATCTTGGCTTTGGGCTGTTGGTTTTTAGTTTTTTTTTATTTTTTTTTTTTTTTTTATGTTTTCAGGTTTTGCGTTTTGTTAATTTTGTGTTTTTTGGTTAAAGAGAATTTTGTAAAAATTTGTAATTAGAGATACACTCAAATGGATTTAAATATATATTTTTTCTTTTCTTTTTTGTGTGTTTTGGTTTTTTTTCGTTTTTTTTTTTACAACAAAATTTGAACAGAACCAACGAACGAACGAACGAACCAGAGAACTACGAGAACGATTCAGGAACAATTAACGTTCAAATACATGAGACTAGACAATCACAAAAAAAAAAAACATTTCGAATATTGGAATCAGTTGAAGTCGATTTAGGGGAGAACAAAAATTAAAACAGAATGTGGCAAAGGCATTCACCAAAAACGAAATATATGTGAAATGAGTTTTCATGCTGGAAATGGAAATGCGCATAAAGCAAGCAAGGGGAGGGAAGTATATATTATATATATTTTTACAGTTTTCTTTCATTTTGGTTAAACTTGAGGCCAATTAAAAAGAAAGTTTTTTATTTTCTTTGATAATAAGTTGTGTATATACAAGTGCATGGAATCATTTGAATGAGTTTACTTTTCAATTTATCAAAAACAGTTGACAAAAAGTTTCCATGTGGGTTGACAAAAAAAAATGTACAAGTTTTTTTTTAAGGTATGTTAAGAGAAAATAGAGAGAGAGAGATAGATAGATATGGGGGAAAGTTACCTTCGGTGCACCGAAGTAAATATACTCTTGCAGCTGTGGGGAGTTGATTTTACTTGATTATAGTGCCATTCTTCACTTCAGTAAATAGAGCAAATTTTAAGATCAAAACGATCTTGTATTTAAATGAAGGATGACATTTTTTCTGAGAAAACAAAATGAGAGCGAACTCACCGTCGAAAGTCTATCGTTGTAGTTTTTTTTTTTTGTTGCTACTCCCTCTTAAGGTACGTATAAAGTTCTTTAAATCCAGTTTTGAGAAAAAGTCGGCTTGTAGAAGTATAATACAGATTCCAATGAATCCATAACGTTTTTCCTCATTAACCTAGGTCGAAATTTGTCGAAGTTATTGCCAGATTCAGGTCATACACTCGTATATTCAGAGTGGTTTTTGGACTGGTACTCTTTTTAAAGAGGCGGAAAGGGTATTTTAAGTTCCGATATTAGGAAATGTCGCTTTATAGAAGTATAATACAGACTCCAAGGAAACCATAACGCTTTTTCTCATTAACCTAGGTCGAAGCTTGTCGGAGTTATTGCCAGATTCAGGTCATAGACTCGTATATTCAGAGTGGTTTTTGACAGGTACTCTTTTTAAAAAATGCGGAAAGGGTATTTTAAGTTCCCATCTCCGAAAGTCGGTTATATACGACTCCAAGGAATCAAAGGTGTTGCTCATAACCGAAATTTGTCGGATGTTCAGTCTTCTGTTTCAGTGTTTTTGGCAAGGTCTTTTAAGAGGCGGAAGAGTATTTTAAGTTCCGATATTAGGAAAAGTGGGTTTTTTAGCAGTATAATACAGACTCCAAGGAAACCATGACGCTTTTTCTCATTAACCTAGGTCGAAGCTTGTCGGAGTTATTGCCAGATTCAGGTCATAGACTCGTATATTTAGAGTGATTTTTGACATACTCTTTTTAAAAATGCAGAAAGGGTATTTTAAGTTCCTATCTCCGAAAAAGTCGGTCTGTAGCAGTATAATACAGACTCCAAGGAATCCATAACGGGTTTCCTCATTAACCTAAGGTCGAAGTTTGTCGGAGTTATTGCCAGATTCAGGTCATACACTCGTATATTCAGAGTGGTTTTTGGACTGGTACTCTTTTTAAAGAGGCGGAAAGGGTATTTTAAGTTCCGATATTAGGAAAAGTAGTTTTATAGAAGTATAATACAGACTCTAAGGAAACCATAACGCTTTTCCTCATTAACCTAGGTCGAAGCTTGTCGGAGTTATTGCCAGATTCAGCTCATAAACACGTATATTCAGAAGGATTTTTGACATACTCTTTTTAAAAATGCAGAAACGGTTTTTTAAGTTCCTATCTCCGAAAAAGTCGGTTTGTAGCAGTATAATGCAGACTCAAGGAATCCATAACAGGTTGTCTTTTTAATCTAAGTCGAAATTTGTCGGAGTTATTGCCAGATTCAGGTCATATACTCGCATATTCACAGTGATTTTTGGCATGGTACTCTTTTTAAAGAAGCGGAAAGGGTATTTTAAGTTCCGATCTTAGAAAAAATCGGTTTGTAGCAGTTTATTAAATTATGTCGAAATTTAATGAAGTTATTGCCAGATTCAGGTCATATATATTCAGAGTGATTTTTGGTATTTTAAGTTCCAATCTTAGAAAAAGTCAGTTAGAAGAAGTTTTATACAGATTCCAAGGAATCCTTAAAGTTTTTCCTCATTAACCTAGGTCGAAATTTATCGGAGTTATTGCCAGATTCAGGTCCTAAATTCAGAGTGTTTTTTTTTGGTATAGTACTCCCTCTTACAGTACGGAAAAGGTATTTTAAGTTCTGATCATCGAAAAAGTCGGGTTTTAGAAGTACTGAAAGAAGGTAAATATAGAGATATAGGGATGCACAATTCTGCATTAGAAAGGCTCAACTCTGAAAATTTATCCGAATAATGAATCTATGACTAAACAGGTTTCGAAGGACCAAACCCAAATGTTATGCATCTGCATTAATTGCCCGTAATCTCAAAAATTCCGATTAAAACATTTAATTAATTATTGAAAGAAGCCCTTGATGCAAAAAAACTCAAAAAAAGAAGAAGAAGAGAGAGTGATCCTTGCTGCTCTCAGATAAAGCTGCAAGAGTATTTACCAGCTAGAAATGATTTGTAGTCTAAAAAAAAAACAACAAGACAAAAGAAATGCCGCTAGTTGGCCAATAAATTGATGCTTAAGGATTCCTTCAGGTTACTACCTCTAGTTACTAGGTGGAGTGGGTGGGTGGGGTTGGGGGAGGTAGTTACTAAATAGAACGTAACGAATATATTTGAAAGAGGAGCTCACTTTTTGATGACATTTTGACAAGTTTTACTTTCTTTTTATATATATTTAATTTTTTTTTTTTGGTCTTGGATAAAATGTTTAAACTTTTGGCCTGTCTTTTGATTGATATGAAGATTTGGTTCAAGTTGAGGCTTATTGGTGGTTTTTGTTTTTGGTTAGTTAAGTTTGTGGTGGTAGCGGTGAACGAGCGGTGAGGCGGTGGTTGGTGGTTGGTGGTGGTGGTGTTGGTGGTGGTGGTGGGTGCAACGTTCTGGATGCAGATGCAAAGTCTCTGAAAAGTGGCTCAAAAATCATATGTTTTGTGGATTGATTTTCCTCAATAAAAAACAAAAGAAAAGTAACACACACACACACACACACACAGAGAGAAAAACAATGTTAAAACAATATACTTGTACAAAAACTAGTGCCAATGACACCGAGGGGTTTGTTGTATGGCTGCGATGACGTCGCCGTTTGGACGGCAAGTGGTTGAAGTTGAAGGCAACGTGGCGAACAGTGGAAAAACGAAACGGAGAAACCGACTGACTGACTGACTGACGGGGGAGGGGTAACTGAAACTGAAGAAGAGAAATGAAATGAAATGAAAAAAAAAAAAAACAACCCTCCGCTTTGAACAGGCGCTGACTCAGACTCAGGGCGATATATTCTGCACTTGCCAACTATCAAAAATAAAACAAAAACAAAAACAACAAAAATTAAATACTATTAACCAGAGAAGAGTGTGAGAGCGAGAGAGAGAGAGAGAGACTCTTTTAAGCAGCTGAGGGAAACGTGACTTGGTCTGCTTTCTCGCTTGAATTGTATTTCGATTTTTTTTTTCTTCAAACTTTTTGTTTGTGTTTTTTTTTTTGGTGTAACTTTTGTTGTTGTTGTTGTTTCCACGCACACCAACACACTCACTCACACTCACATGCACAGGAAAAAAATTGATAGAGCAAAACTTCAGTGCGTACGTTTGAAAGTCGACGACTCTACGGCCAAACGTTCAACGATGAACTAAACCCACAGTTGTCTAACGAAGGACTAAAACACGAACATGTTCAACCCATAACGAAAAGGACATGCGACCAGAAAAGCACTGTTAGCTGTTAGCATACAGACAAATGTTCATGTTATGGTTAACAGAAAGCTTCTTGCGTTTGAAATTCTAAGAACACAAAAATATGACAGCAGGGAAAAATATTCTAGAAAAACACAAATTATGAGCCTAATTAATTAATAATTATAATTTATAACAAAGTCACAAGTTTTAAAAGTAATTAACTGACACGAGTTACTGTTAACATTTCAATGAGTTAACAGTCAACTCGAAGTGAGCTCACGCAGAGAGCGAGAGCGACTTTAAAAAAGAGGCAGAGTGTCAAGTGGCGGTTGAAAGCAAAAGGGGGATTCGTTATGATGAAATTCTGAAAGGCTGTTGCATTTAATTAATGCCAAAAAAAAAGAACACAGCATAAGTTAATCAAATTTTTTAAGGAAAACTTCTTGAGTTTCGGTAGAGGTAAAATTCAGTTTCTAAAGAACGCATAAGGCATAACGCTCACACAGACACAGCATACACTTCAAGCAATCGCTTTCATTTCAATTAAACTGTGTAGGAGTATGTTCTAGACCACTTGACCTTTGTCCATTGGAGTGTTTTCCAACACTGTATTCCATCATAGTTTTCCTACACTGTTTTCCATCACTATTCATTAACACTGTTTCCCAACTTTGTTTTAAAGATTGTTTTCCAACACTGTTTTCCAACACTGTTTTCCAACACTGTTTTCCAACACTGTTTTCCAACACTGTTTTCCAACACTGTTTTCGAACACTGTTTTCCAACACTGTTTTCCAACACTGTTTTCCAACACTGTTTTCCAACACTGTTTTCCAACACTGTTTTCCAACACTGTTTTCCAACACTGTTTTCCAACACTGTTTTCCAACACTGTTTTCCAACACTGTTTTCCAACATTGTTTTTTAACATTGTTTTTCAACAATATTTTACAACATTGTTTTAGATCATTGTTTTATGTTATCAATTATGTTTCTCAAGCAATCGCCTGGATAACCGTGGCTTTTCTCACGTTTTAAAAACTCTTTTCAATCAGAGGATATAATTTCTGGATTTTCAATTAGTGGGGTTACATCTCTATATATAAAAGAGGATGTCCTGATTGACTGACGCTAAGACGCCAAGAGATGGAGAGCTAAATCTTTCACAGAAGTTTCCATATGTGGAGAAAGTTTTAATTAAAGCGAGGTTTTGTGGAAAAAATGGATGGAAAATTCCTATAAATGTTTATATGGGGTACATTTTGTTTTTCATCCGATCGACTTTAAACTCGGTGTGTAAGTAAAGTAAGCAAAATAATAGTACTCGTATACAGAAAACAAAAAGTCAATCCAAACGAACTTAAATCAATCCGAAACGTTAATGAAAACAGGGCATATTCTGAAGCCAATCAGAAAAAGATTGATTTGATCCAACTTTTATTAATCCTAAAAAGATAACATATATCCCGCTGTAGCCTCATAAAGATTGAGTTAATCCCAATATTACAACTTAATATAATCCCAAAGCTATTGAACAAAAATCATCTGGGAACTACCAATCCAAGCATTGGTGGCTGGATAGGTTGGTTTTGTATAAGCAGAAGCATAAGTTAAAATTTTGGGGGATTTGGAGTATTCCACATTTCGTTTTATTGAGAATAGATACCTTAAACTCCTTCTATTCTTCACAAGTGTTGGATATTCTGTGTTTGCTTTAGTAAAGTTGTATAAAAGTGACAAATAAACCAACGGTTTGCTTAATTTTAAGTAAATATAATTCGAGAGAAAATTTCGACGGAATATAGTAACCACGAGATTTAGTTGTCACTTACATATACTTTTATACAACTTCTATTCAAAATACAAATGTTTATACGAAAAACGACCCGGAATTCGGAACAGGGCCGATAGTGAAAAATTATTTCCTCATATAGGAAAATCCACCCCAAAAGTCGGGTATGCGGAAGAAGGTAGATTCAAGGTAAAATTTTTTTTTGTATGTAAGCCGATCTGAATGAAATTCGTTTGGTAAGCTCTATGCTCCAAATAGATGGAACAATTATTTTTGATGTAAAATCCATCCCAAAGGGCCGAAAATAGAGCGCGTGGGTGTCCATCCGCATTTTAAAGCGGATCTGAAAGAAATTCGGTTTGTTAGCCTAATAAGCGAATTAACTGGGAAAAATAATAAAACATTTATGTAAATCCACCCCAAGATCGCAGGACGGGGTTTTACATAAAAACGTTGTATTTGAGCCGAATTGAGAAATTATTTCCAATTCGTGAATTAACTCGATTTGGATATCTGATGATTCAAAAGCATCACAACATAAAGAATCACTATAAGAAGGGCAACTTGTTACGTGCCTTTTTCGTGCGTATTTCGTGCATGAACTAAAGTCATACAATGCGAATATAAGTCATAAAGTATTTACGAAATTTGGAGCATTTTATTTGACATTTTTTAAAATTGCGTTTTAATTTGTTAAATAAATTTTAACAGAGATAAAAGAGATCTCATTCGTGACGCTTCCTTAAATCGTGCTTATGTCGTGCTTGACACGAAACGCTCCAAAAAAAAGTGTTCATTTCTACTACACAAAAGAAAAATTATATATTTTCTGAAAATCAAATTTTTGAACAAAGAGATTAGTTTGCTCTTATTTGCAATTTGTTTGATATTTACATTAACCGTTTGAACTTTGATTTACAACTAAATCCCCACTGGCTACGCCAATGTTATGATAATTTCAGTTGCCAACCCTCTGGCTCTCTGGATCTCGCTCTCTCTCTTAGTTAGCGCTCTCAAAGCTCTCAGAAAAACATGTGACTCTTGAGGGAGCAACCAATTTGAAGCCTGGAACCCCCAAAATAGCACGAAAACAACAAAAAAAAAAAAAAAATAAAACAACAAAAGCTGTAAACGCACACACACACACACACACACACACAACTTTTGTCTGCAATATTTTGACATTTCGAAGGGCAAAAGAGCGAAACTAAATGAGTGGAGCGTCGCGTAGCGGACGGGGGGGTCGTTCAAAGGGAGAGGAAGTCAAAATAATAAATTTATAAAATGTGAGTGCGCACGTTTGGCTGTAAATGTGTGTGTGTGGGTGTGTGTGTTTGAGTGGGTAAAAAGGTAGCCAGGGGCAAAGACATGTTGCATGTGTGTGTGTGTGAGTGGGAGTGCGTGTTAAATATTGCAGCCTACTTATGTGCGCTTTTGGCATTTATTTAATTAAATTCTGTTTGGAAGCAAGGGAAATCAAATGTCTGGTAACTGGCCATAAGGCAAGCACTTTATATAATAAGTACATTCTCGTGGTCTCACACACACACACACACACAAAACACGCACTTACTCGCACACACACACACACGCAAACAACGCACGCGCGCGTTTACAATTGTAACACCAAAAAAAAAATTTGTTTCTAAAATACTCAAGCGCGAGTTTAGTTTTTTAGTTAATTTTTTTTTGTTTCAATATTTTGGCGTATTTATTTTCTGTCGTACCGTTTAGAAGTTTACTCTACGCTGCGAAGGTGTTCCAAAGGCAGAGAACGCACTGAAACTGACATATTTGGTAAGGGAAGTGCAGAGACTTTGACACTTAATCAAATGTGAAAGAGAGAAAGACACACAGAGAGAGAGAGAGAGAGCGGCCTACCCCACGCAGGCGTCAACTGTAAAACAGAAGCTTCAACAACAGAGGTCGCAGGCTAAAGCTTTTTAAGCTTGGTCAAGCTTTTGTTGACCGCTTAACCAGATCAGGCAAGCTTTAGGCTTTAAAAAGCTCTCATAAATACCAACGGCTTTAAAGTTTTCACCCCTATTAAGCTCCCTAAGCTCAGTCATGTCCTAGATGTATTTATTACAGGTGTGGCGAACAATAAAATTTGTTAACTTGAAGCTTTTGGCTAAAAAGGCAAGAGTGAGACAGACAAGCTCTGAAATGAAAGCTTTTGTATTACCGCCACACCAGTAATAGTCATACCTAGTCTATGCCTGGTGTCAAGATGTATTTATTACAGGTGTGGCGAACAATAAAATTTGCTAACTCAAAGCTTTTTGAAATGAAAGCTTTTGAATGACCGCCGCACCAGTAATAGCTACACCTTGTCTATACCTGATGTCAAGATGTATTTATTACAGGTGTGGCGAACAATAAAATTTGTTAACTTGAAGCTTTTGGCTAAAAAAGCAAGAGTGAGACAGGCAAGCTATGATATGAAAGCTTTTGACCACCACACCAGTAATAGCTATAACTTGTGTATAATTGCTTTCAAGATGTATCTAACAATACAATTTTTAAGCCCGAAGCTTTTTGCAAAATGTGAGACAAGAGTGAGACAGACAACGTTTGCATGAATAGCAATCAGACAATATGTAAGCTATGAAATTAAGGCTTTTGAGTGACCGTCGCACCTTGGTGGTGGTTGAAATGTGTAAGCTCAAAGCTTTTGCTTAATGCCCAAGAGTGAGACAGACAACGCACACTGACAATATGTAAGCTTAGAAAAGAAAGCTTTTGAATGACCGCCACACCAGTAAAAGCTACACCTTGTCTATACCGATGTCAAGATGTTTAACTTAAAGCTTTTGCCAAATTAGAAGTGAGAAGAAAAGCTTGAAATAAAAGCTGAATGACCGCCACACCAGTAATAGCTACACCTTGTCTATACCTGGTGTCAAGATGTATTTATTACAGGTGTGGCGAACAATAAAATTTGTTTACTTAAAGCTTTTTGCTAAATAAGCAAGAGTGAGACAGACAAGCTCTGAAATGAAAGCTTTTGAATGACCGCCGCACCAGTAATAGCTACACCTAGTCTATACCTGATGTCAAGATGTATTTATTACAGGTGTGGCGAACATTAAAGTTGTATTACTTAAAGCTTTTTGCCAAATAAGCAAGAGTGCGACAGAAAAGCTTTGAAATAAAAGCATTTGAATGACCGCCACACCAGTAATAGCTACACCTTGTCTATACCTGATGTCAAGATGTATTTATTACAGGTGTGGCGAACAATAAAATTTGTTTACTTAAAGCTTTTTGCTAAATAATTTAGAGTGAGACAGACAAGCTATAAAAAGAAAGCTTTGGAATGACCGCCACACCAGTAATAGTCATACCTTGTCTATACCTGGTGTCAAAATGTATCTATTACAGGTGTGGCCAAGGTGTATCTATTACAGGTGCGGCAGTCTTTTAAAAGCTTTCATTCCATGGCTTACATAATGTCAGTTTGCTATTCATGCAAACGTTTTCTGTCCCACTCTTGTTCGCTTAAAAAAAACGCTTCGAGTTTACAAATTTTATTGTTCGCCACACCTGTAATAAATACATCTTGAGTGTTTTTTAAAAAATAATTCTGAAGGGAAAACCATAAAATATTTTTGAATTTGTTTTTTGTTTTGTGTTATTTATTAATTAAATAAAAAAAATTTAAAAAAAAGTCTGATTTCGAGGGCTGTTCAAGAAGTTATTGGCCTGCCAATTAAGGTCTCAAAAATAAAGGTGTACAGGTGGTGGCCTTGATTCCGGGACTCCAGGTTATCAGAACTGAAAACGGTAAATGAGGTAATGATCAGAATTGATGTAATTCTGGCCCGTTACTCAATCATATTTTTCAATAATTTTTGAAAAATTGGCGACCTTTTTAAAAAAAATAGAATTTTTAAGTTTTTTTTTTCTATGTTTTGTCTCAAAAAAGGCGTAGTCGCCATGATTCGAGACTCAGGTTATCAGAACTGAAAACGGTAAATGAGGTAATGATCAGAATTGAGGTAATTCTAGCCCGTACCTCAATCATATTTTTCAATAATTTTTTGAAAAATTGGCGACCTTTTTAAAAAAAAATTTTGATTTTTCAAGTTTTTTTTTGTAGTGGAAAAAAATAGTAAAAAATTGTTTTTCCTCTTGAATGAAGTACGGGCCAGAATAACATCAATTATGCGTAGATTGCGATATGGCTGATCAAAATCGGTTCCGTAGAACTGGCTACCAAGTCAAAAATCAAGGTTTCGAGAAAAACGCACTGAAAGTTTTGAGCAACGTATAAAAAGCAAAAACATTGCTCCACTAAAAGACTAAAAGGTTTCCAAGGGGATGAAAGGGGAAGCTATATTGCTAAATCAAAACAGTAAAAATTGTAAAAACAATTTTCAACGGGTAATCTCCAGTTTGGCCGCATCCAAATTATTGTCATCCAACTTGGCACTTTTCTCCACCTCCATCTCCTCCTCCTGCTCCTCCTTCTCCCCAATGCGTGACATCGTGTGCCAGCCTTTAGAACAGAGCAATGTGTATTCCCAATTTGAATGCTCCAAAAAACCAGGTTCCACTTTCCGCTTTATGTAAAAAATCACTTGTGGCCAGGGCTGATTATTTTCGATTTTTGCACAAATTTCCTCTTCTTTAGCCAATATTTCATTGCTTAGCTTTTGTCTGAGTTTATCCTGTTGCACATGCCAATCGTGCATTTTTTCGGTTTCTTTCAAATCTTTGGCATAAAAAATGTGTCTATCAAAATGCTGTTTAAACTTTTGCAATTGAATTAAATATGTTCTAAATTCCCCAAACGAAACATAACGCATATTCGGACACATAGGGGCCACGGTGCGATGATATGGACATCGAGTATCTTGTATCCAATTGCGGGGTAAGACAATTTGCAGTTGATTATGTTTGACAGCCTCGGCCAGAATGGCGGGATTATTGTATGAGGTAATCACTACGCTGCTATAGAACAGGCCATCCTGTATTAGTTTTGGCAAATCGGGATCCAAGTTAAACTCATCCATTATATGGCCAAAGGGACCAATTTTATGGCGATCGAGTGTTCTAAATTTATTCAGCAATGTGGGGGCTAGATAGCCAAAACGGAGATTTTTTAGCACCGTACTTACGCATTTCTTGCGAATTGGCCAACGATAATCGAGCCACAGCAGGGCAGCATACAAAATCTGTAGGAAAGAAAGGTAGTTTAGTACGTATATTTCCGGGCGGAATAATTTACCTCATTTTCCGAATTAACACCCAAACTACTGGACCTTAGCAAATGGCAAATCTGCATCTCGCTTAGGTACATAAACTCCAGACTTGAAAATATGGTTAAAGCCGACTTTGATATTCTCGAGGCCATCACTTCGTGCAGTTCAACCAACTCGTGAGAATCGCTTGACTCATGCAATATACTGAAAGCACTGAACTCATTGTACACCCTTGAGTCCAACATATTCCAGCATTGCTTAAGCAATTCATCTATCTGCAGGAAATACGCTGCCTTTGTGATTTCAATCAGTTCCCTGGCATATATATAACCTTCATCCGAGATCATCCATTGATATGCCAAATTGAAGCCACGCGGTGTTAATTGTTTGGTATTTAATTTGATATAGGACTGACGCCCATTTGACACCAGCCTTCGCGCATAATAGTTTAGCACAATGGAATGGCATATAAAATAATGGCCGTGCACGCTCACTATCATATCCGTGTTTATGCTACTCCTAAGGCTATTAACCAGAACATCAGTTGGCGAAATAACGCGTTGCAACAGCACTGGGTCAGCTCTTTTCGCAATTTTGCCCATTTTATTCAAAGGTTTGCTTTTGAACGTTTTTATTTGTTCGCGTATGCGACATAATTTAGCCGGGCCATTGCTATAATTATAGAAAGGAGATGTAGAATGATAAGAATGATATGAAATGTCGTAGAAATGCATACCTCTTAATGTCTTCTGCTGTTTTTGCGAACGTCACCTTGTCGTCGTTAAATATGGCCAAAAAAGGTTTATGTATATTCATTTTTTAGAATTGCGAAATAAACACTATATAGTTTGTATATTGTTACTTGATACGGAAACTTTTTTTGTATGACAATTGAAATGAATGAAGCTCATGTGGCAAAATTATTATGCATAGGTTGCTATATATACAATTTCTGGCCTAATAATGAAAACACGAAAGTATTCAAAGTATTCTCCAGCAAGATTTATACACTTTTGCATGCGCTCAAACCAATTGTCGAAGCATTTTTTCCACACCTCCAAAACATGGTTTTTGAACTCTTCAACATTATCTTCTGGCGACGAAAATCGTTGGCCATGCATTTTTCGCCTTGATGTGCGGGAATAAAAAGAAGTCATTGGGTGCCAAGTCAGGGCTGTATGGCGAATGGAACCATCAATTCGACGCTGGTGTGAGCTGATGTGTGAGAGCTCGCATTGTCATGGTGCACAATGATCTGTTTTCTCTTGTTCGTTTTTCGAATTTCTCCAAAGACTTCAGGCAAACAAATTTTGGTGTACCACTCAGAATTGACCGTTCTACGTTGCTCAAGCGAAACACGGTCGCCACGTGACCAGTTTTACCGTATAAACAGGCGACCATTTGCTTCGAAGTGCTTCTTCCACGAACGACTTTCGTTGGATTTAGACCCACACGGTCGATTGCTGTTTTGTTTCGGGCTTATAAGCATAGATCCATGATTCGTCACCTTTGACAATCTTATAAACGTCTTTTGAAAACACCGCGATTATATTTTTTCAAAATTTCTTTGCACCAATCCACACGAGCCTTTTTTTAGAGCGATTGTCAACGAGAACAAACCTTTTTAACGTCCAGGTGTTCATGCAATATCGCATGTATGTGCTGGTGGAAGAAATGCCCCAGGATGCCTCTATCTCACGGTATGTCACATGACGCTCTTGCATTATCAGTTCACGCAGGGCATCAATGTTTTTTGGCACAACGACTGTTTTTGGACGACCTTCACGACCTTCGTCTTCGAGCGAGCGTCGCCCGCGATTGAATTCATTAAAGCAATTTTTCACAGTGCTATGGAATGGTGCTTCAACGCCATACAAAGATTTAAGTTAATCGTTGCACTCTTGTCGTGATAATCCACGTCGAAAGTTGTGAAAAATGATTGCACGAAAATGTTCACGAGTTAATTCCATTTTTTTGCCGAGGTAAGTTTTTGATTAATCGTTAATCGATATCAAACGTGGTCACACATGAAAGAGTTGTATGGAGCTCTTATCGATAAAAGTCCAAACTTTTTTTGGGAAAAGGCCAATTGGTCCTAAAATGACTAGAAGTGACCTAGGCCAGAAACTTAAGTAGCAACCCACGTAAATACTCAAAAGTCTTTTGTTATTCCACTAGAGGTGCGCGCGCATGAGCGATGTTTCCTTCACGTAACGCACTATTCACGAAATAAAAATTTCTTGACGCACACAATTTTTTACACGTTTTGCGTCACGAATGATCACGCATGATTAACCACCCCTGATTTTTTGAGTGGAGGGACATTAATTCTATCATGGTTAGGTACACTTAAGTACTAATAATATATATGAATACACGTACCTATATTGACAACATTTTTAAAGAAAATTAAAAATTTCCACGTTAGAACTAATTTTGTGTGAAAATAAACTGAACATTAAATTTTTATTCAATTTAGTAAATTGTTGTTTTTTTAATAAATCGTTAAGTGTATAAAAAATATGAACTTTAGCTGTCGATCCTGAGTTACCCTGTTGACCTACAAACTCATGCTTACGCTCATTGTAAAGCTACATGAATTCTCTTTCATCGTCCCTTTAAAGTTGTTCAAATATATCTTTCTTTAACTGGGTGTATAAGCTAGTCTGAAGGGTCGTTGTCTCATCTTTATGATTTTCAAATCTACTTTGCTTTTGGAGAAAATTTATGTGGCCTATTTTTAGATCGCTTTAAAAACTTATACGCGGGTCGTTGCAGAAGCTAGTATAAATATTTTTTTAAGCGGTCTAAAAGTAGATCTAGATTTTGCTAAAACAGGAACATGAGAAAACGGCCCTAAGTATATATATAAAAAACAAGTAAGAAAGTCGGTCAAGCCCGATTTTAATATACTCTGTACCTGTTTGTATGTAACTGATAACTTTAAGGTGTGAGGTTTTTTCAAAATCTGAGGGTGGCAACTCTTTCGACTAAAACGATGTATGGGACCTCGAAAAGTAATGATAAGTAGAATTTCCCTAGTACATATCTCGTAAAATTATAAAATTTGTATATTATATATTAGTCACGCGGGAATTACGCGTGATTTCTGACCGCAGTCCATCTCAATTGCATCGCTCCTCTTATCCGTGGTCTTTGCCTTCTTACACAAATATCTATGGGAAAGAAGGTAGGGGGGAAACTGAGAGCGGCGCAGTCCAATTAGATACTGCCGTCAGTTGGGAAAGTACCAGTTAGCTTTTTCCCTCTCGCTCTCTCTTTCTCGTAAGTTCTACCAATCGCTGCGGTGTTGTTGTTGCTTTGAATTTTCTTTTACGTATAGCTCTTATATCGTTCATCTGATCGAAAAACGTTGTATGGCGGATCAATAAATAATTAGTAGTAGAACATATGTCTAGAATGTTTAAACTATTTATCTTCAAAATTGTGGGAGTTATGACGTTTTTTTGAATTTGTGGGGGAGGCAGGGGGCGTGGCAAAAATTAAAAATAAACTTAATCTGCCTGCAGGTATAAGAATTATATGCTCCATACACTTGAAACCTCTAGCTCTTACCATCTCTGAGATCTCTTTGTTCATAAGGACAGACAGACGGACAGACGGACAGACAGACGGACGGACAGACGGACATGGCTATATCTACTTGGCTGTTGATGCTGATCAATAATATATATAGTTTATAGGGTCGGAGATGATTCCTTCATGCTTCAAACCCAATATACTCTTTGTACCTTCGGTACAGAGTATAACAATTTTAAACCTAATCGATGTCAGAAATAGGTCGATCCCTGATTTTCTCACACCAAAAATAATACATAAGGATTGACCAGATATTGTAGCTGCTTTTCAAGTAGAACTCGAACTTGAAATTAGCCTTTTCGAATTGATTTTGTACTTAAAACTTCAATTCGAAGGTTGAAAAGAAATCAAAATTTTGTATACCCGAATTCAGCTACCCATTTTTGGTTTTCTGTGTAGATATAATGCCTATGTACGATTGTTTGTCTGACTTGTTTTCTTTAAGCAGCTGACACTTGAAGCTTAAGGTTGTTTTCACGCTACTCGTCAGCTTGCGCCGCTTCTAGCGCCACACCTTGTATAATTAAGAGCTTCTTTCTCTAGTAACTTAAAAGCTTTTGTTTAATTTTTCTACCTGTTTTTCCATTAACTTGTTAAATTTAAAATTATCGATAGTAAATTTATCGCTACTGTAAAAGTGTTGCATAATATCAAAATAGTTACTCGCTCTATTTCAAAAATGGCAGTTTAAATCAATGGACTTTTAACAACGAGTACACCTATACATTGTTTGCTTAGCACACACACACACACACACACACAGACAGACACCAGGAATTCCCAATTTTCCACCCCCAATCAAGGAGTATCAAAAAATGCGCTGCATACGTCCAGGGGGCGCCAAAAGCCAAAACAAACGAGTACTGAGAGCAAAACACACACACACATAGCGAGAGAGAGCGCACACTCAACTGACGCAGGCGCCCCACCGCCCACTGCCAACGTCTACGTCGACAGAGCCACCACCCGCTCTACAGCCCGAGACACACCACTATTAACCAAGGCATCGACCCACCCAGAGGAACGAAAACACAACAAACCGTAAAGCATGCCAACGTCAGCAGCGACGCCCACGAGCAACCAACCTACTCGGACTGCTGGAATGACAGGATGTGCGGACCAAGAGCAGCAGCACCAGCAGCAGCAGCAGCAGCAGGCTGCCAGCCTCACCACTACATAAACAAGAATTCGATTTATGACCACTGTGGGCGGGCGGTTGTCGCTGTGCTCGTTGTTTTCGGCATTTTGCTTCTATTTCTTTTTTTTTTTTTTGCTTTCTGTTTTTTTTTTTTTTTGGGGTGGCGCCAACACACAATTCGCTTTGCGTGTACGCCTGTGTGTGACAGCAGCGAACGACGGCGGCGACGGCGGCGGCCATAACGACTATGATAACGCAGGAGTTGGTGTTAGTCGTGGGTGGAGCGGGGAACGGGGGACAAGGGAAAAGCGGCAAACGGAACGGAACTTGGCGCAGATGACGATGTGTGGCAATGGCAGTCAGGACCAGAGCATACACTGACAGAATTAAAACTGCTTAAATAACTAAGCCTATCCATACAAAACCGAAATAGAAAAAGGCAAGAATATTTTTAAATATGGGAATCCAGAAATGGGGAAAATACAACAAAAAGACGGGATTGATTCATAGTAAAACCGAATTTTATAGATTAATGCGCACTGCTTTCGTGGTGTTTGGGGGTATCTATATCGGCGGTGGGCACCAAAATCTAAAAATCCAATTAAAACCGTAAAGGCCATTTGCCCAAAGTGATATTCCATACATAATACTTATAAGAGGAATACTTAATGTTCCAACTTTGATTCCAATTGCATTCCGAGCATCAAAGACACAATGGTCCACTTGCTGATCCATACAAGTCCTGCCTTAACCTAGGTACTCAGACACTGAAACCATTCTCTTTGTCTATCTAATTAATTGGCTCTGATAATGCGCTCTGAAAATATTATCGAAGCCTTCTCAGATGCCAAAAATGCGCTCTGAGAATGAGCATGGACCTGCCAACTTGTTTTTCAAAACAGGCTGATAAACTGTTGCAGGGAGTCTTAGCATTATGAAACATGTTTGATAATTCTAAGAATTAAGCACACAATATAAAAAATTAAAATGGATTCAAAGAAGAGAAAACATAAATAATTTAAAGAACTTTGCGGTGCCAACCCATTTCATGAGATTTTCCCTTCAGTAACCAACCAGGGCAATGCCCATATGACCTCTGCATTGCACATAGAGCCTTCCATTTTCAATTTAAAAAAAAAAAATGTATTTTAAAAACTTTTAAGCCTCGTTTTTTTTTGTAAACAAACAACAGCTGACATAACCAGGATTGACCATTTCTATTTCAGTAACTATTAACTTGACTTTTTGCTGTTGCCTGGTCACTCTATATTCACAATGGCCGCTCTGAGAATTATGAAACAATTCTCTTTGTGAGAAGTACCTAGCCTTAGAAAGAATAAAAGTATAAACCCAAAATAAAAACGTTGAGTCTATTTCATTGAACTGGAGTTTAACTGAATATATAATAATTGGTACCTTCTGAATAAAGAATTTATTGTTCTCGAGGCATTGCAAAAAATTGAAATTGGTATTATAGAAAATTCGGAAAATCTAGAATGGAAACCATACTGATTAAGGATCGTTTTCTCATCTTCATGAATTTCAAATTTAGGTGCTTTTTCTTAGAAAAATTGTGTTGCCTACTTTTGAAAAAAATATTTGTTCTTGTGTTTACCTCGAAAAGTAGACAACAAAAATATTCTCAGAAAGCACCTAGATTTCAAAACCATGAAGATGAGAAACGGCCCTAAATCGATTTTTATACGGGTTATTTTCTAAGAATTGTCCCTTGATTATGTTTTCAGTATACAGCTTACTTAAGTAAAACAAATGTAGCCACTTACTGATCCTAATAATTGAGAAGAATTGTTCTTTTCAAAACCACTTAGGCCGTTTTCTTGCTGTTTTTGAAATCGGTGTGCTTTTTGAGAAAATTAATGTTGCCCACTTTTAGTCTGTAAGCTGTTATCGTTAGGGTACATATTTTGTATTAGAAGAATCAAGTCGAATAAAGGAAAACATAATTAATGGATTTAGAAACGAAAAGGCAAAGCTGAATTCAACAGTATTTCAAAACAGTAGCAAAAGCTCGCTCCAACTGTTTGAACTAATAAAAATATATATAGAATATTTACAGCGTGTCCCAAAAATAATCGAACTTTATATTTATTTCATACAACATGAAGCGCAATTTTGCAGCAATTAAAACATACATTCATCCTCTATCAATCGCAACTAACTTCATGTAAATCGGATGATAGATGTCATAGTTACAGCCATTTTGATAATAGAAAAACAAAATGGACAAATATAAAATTTTGTGTTTAAATTAGAAAATAATTCGCTGAGACATACGAATTAATATAAAAAAGTTTATACTGATGATTGTTTATTAAAATTATCGTTTTTAGAAGTCTTGAATCAAGACAATGGCCGTGTTCAGCAAAGAACTTGCTCCCTGATTAATGATTTATTTCTTGGTAATTTACATAGTCTACTTTTCCTCTTGTATTTAATATAATATTTACATGAAGCTTTTCTAAATGTAAATTTTAGAAACCTCCTAAAAGTATGCTAAATTTATGAGAGTAGATTTATTAAGCTGATCGAGTGTCCCTGCTGAACGCGCCCAATGTTGATTACTTTTTATTATTCGCAGGGTATTGTCCACAAAGAATTTGTTCAGGAAGGACAAACTGTTACTGGAGAATACTATTTAAAAGTTTTACATTTACATTTCGCCATAACTTCCGTAATCCTTCACCCATTTGAAAATATGATATACCAAATTACTGCCAATAAATAGGCCTACAAATAAGTCAAACTCACTTTACGCTTTAAAATAATCGTTATTGAGATATTTAGTTCAATTATAAAAAAAAAAGTTCACAAAAATATTTAAAAAAGAATTACCCGAAAAATTTAAAAAAATTTAAAGTGCTTAATTTTCCTTTTTTTTATTGTTGTAATACATTAATAACGCGTCAAACAAGCTATGTGTGGGTTAAAATGTGTAAATTAATGGCCTAGATATACCCAAATTAAGCAAGGAACAATTTAAATTGAAAAAAAATTAAACTCTAGACGATTTTGACGAAACGAGAAAGATTGTCAATTTGAAAATTATTGCTTGCTGGTCAGTGAAATGAAAAGCAATTCCCAAGTAAGAGTAATTGTACATAAAGTAAATCTTCCTTAATTCTTGGATTAATTTAGAAACTTTTTGTGCAAAAAACGGAAATAATTTTAAATTAATTGCGAATATAAACCACAAATCAGTTTCTTTAAGTCCAACCTGTACCATTTCCGTTCATTTTGCTTGTATGTAGCTGGAAAACCGATTTAGTTCCTTACAATAACTAGTTTGGAATAAAATGTAAACAAATTTACTCGCAATTGAGAAAGGCAAAATTTTTTTTTTTTTTTTTTTTATCAAAAATTTTCCACAAATATAACTTCTTCGACGCTAAATTAATATTTTATCTGAATTAATAGGAAAATATGTTATCACTTTTAATATTATTTAAAAATTTTTAAGAACATTTTGTAAAAAAAATTTTTAAAAAGATTTGAGTTAAATATTCGAATAATTTCAATTAAAACATATAATTCATTTTTAAACCCAAAAAAATTTCTCACAAAAATTTGGTGTATAAATACTCGATTTACAGCGTTTGTTCTGGTTCTTCCCCTTAAATTTCGTGCAGTGTAACGAAACGCGGCTAGTATCCAACTACCAGCAGCTTGGTAGTTGTTGTCGCTGTCGTCGTCATCTCAATTCGCGTGAGAACACACACACACACATACACCAGCACACGCACACACACACACAGACACAGAAGAACAGCAAGGACTCGCGCTGTTGGCGGCGCGTCAGAAACAGCGACTTGGTTGAGCTTTTGGTCTGAGAGAGAGCGAGCGTCTCTCTGTGGCTTTTGTGTGTGTGTGTGTTAGTGTGAGTGTGGGTGGTTGGGTGAATGGGGGCGCCATTAGCTCGCTGAAACTTTTTCGCACACACACACACACACAGAGAGAGTAAAGGCAGAGCAAACAGCGAAGCGGGCAGCGACGACAACGACGACGACCCACGACTGCGGCGAGGACATACACATAAATAAAAAGTCCTTCATTTCGTCGCGACCAGCGAGTAACGGCATATGAGCGCTGCTACAGCAAAAACGCTGCTAATAAAAACCTTACAAAAAAATAAAAAATAAAAATCCAAGAAAAATATTAAAACCCAAAAAAAAAATACAAAACAAACAAACCCGAAAAACGTGCTAAACAATATCAACAATTTTTTTTGACAAATTATTTTCAAGTGCGTGTGAAAACAAGTGAAGAAGAAAAGGCCTGGCAGTAAGGCAGCAAACAGCAGCAGAAAAAAGAAGAAAAAAAAAAAAGTGCAGCGGCGGCGAAGGCGAGGCGTCTAGCCCCCCTCAAACCCCCCGCCCACGTCTCCAGCAAAGCAAAACCAACTCCCTGTTCGTTCGTTAAGCTCACCCCCGCAAAAACGCAGGGAAGAGCCAACAAAAATTTATAAAAAAATTCAACTAGAAACATAACAAAAAGTAAATAACCGCACAACATTTTTTTTAAGTGTAAATTTTATTTAAAAAAATAAAGAAAGAAAAAAGTAAAAGTTATTCTAATTTTTTTTTTAATTTTTTTCTACTTCAAATATGGCAAATTGCTACAAGTAAACAGGCTAAAAAAAAAAAAACCAGAGTTGCCACCCCTGGGCAAAAAAGAAAAATAGAAAAAAAAAGAGCGAACTTTAGCGAGTAACGGTAATAGCGGTATTTTTTCGCGACTGCCAAGTGTAGATATTCAATTTTTTTTTTCTTAAACTTGAAAGCTATGCAACAGCAACAGCAACAGCAGCAGCAACAACAACAACAACAAGTGTAGTGTGTGTCGCAGGAGCGACTTGTGTGTGTGGAATAATGAAGAAGAAGCAGAAACAACAACAACAACAACAGCAACAGCAACAACAAAAGCAAAGAGCAGCGCCCACTGAAGCAGAAACAGCAGCAGCAGCAACAGCAGCCGCAGAGCGAAATAATAGCAATTCGCGTCGTCACAGTGCCAGCAACAACAACAAATAGCAAAAACTGAGCAGCGTTCGGCAAAGCGCAACAACAACAACAGCAACAACAACGGCAACAACTAAGCCTAGTCGCAGCCGCAGCAGCAGCCTGGGCAGCGACGATAGCAGCAGCAATAGCAGCAGCAGCAGCATGTCCAAAACCAGCCACAACAACACACAAGCAAATGCAACAGCAACAGCAGCAGCAGCAGGAGCAGCGGGAGCAGCGGGTGGAGCAGCAACAACACCAGGAGCAACAAATTCAAATCCGAATGCCGATTTTAGTGCATTCGATTTTAATGATAGCTCTGATAATTCCGATACGCCTCTAGTGCCACGCCCACCATTTTTAAGTCGTGCCGCGGCCGCTGCAGCAGCTGCTGCAGCCGCAGCCGCTTTAAGTGGCAGCAACAGCAATTTGGAGCCACAGCAACAACAGCACAACAACAACAACAACTCCAGCAGTCACAGCAGCAGCAGCTCACAAAGTAGCCTGGATGATGATGAAGATGATGAAGAAGAAGATGAGGAAGAGGAGGAAGAAGAGCAAGCACAACGTGCAGCAGCGGCAGCAGCAGCAGCAGCGCAAGCGCAGGCTCAGGCAGCCGCCGCAGTGGTGGCAGCGGCTGTAAATGCTCTGCACAATGGCAAACAACAACAACAACAACAGCAACAGCAGCAGCAGCAACAGCAACAACAATACAATAACAATAATAACAACAGCAACAATAACAACAACAGCAGCAGCAACAATAGCAAATCACGCGATCTAAGAGATCGAACGGAGCAACAACAACAGCAACAACTGCAAGCCGAAGATGAAGAAGATGAAGACTATGAGGACGAAGAAGATGAAGAAGAGGAGGAAGAACAGCAACAGCAACAACCGTCACAGCAGCAACCTGCCCCTACGGATCTGCGTCATGTTTTACCCACCCCACAACACAACAACAACAGCAGCAACCCCACTATGAAGACGAGGGCGAGGATGACGACGATGATGATGATGAAGACGACGACGATGACGAGGATTTGGATAGTAATCTCAGTAATTCCGCTGCGGCCGAAAATAGCGGCCTGCATATGAGCGCTGTGGCCGCTGCTGCTGCCGCCGCCGCTGCCGCAGCAGCTGCTGCTGCCAAATTGAGTGCCCAACTAGAGCAACATAATCAGAATGCTTCCGCTTTGGATATGGTTAGCTCAAATGTGGGCATACCCGGTCCCAGTAGTCTCAGCAATGCCAGCTTCTCCACCAACAATAATAGCAATCATGCTTTAAGCTCAACCGGTGCACCCAATTGTCAAAGTGAACAGCTAACGCCCACACACAATCCAAATGGTGCCAGCTCTTCCAACAGTCAATCACATCATCATCATCATCAGCAGCAGCACCAGCAACAGCAGCAGCAACATCAGCAACAGCAGCAGCAGCAACATCTGTCACACCAACAACAACATCAACAGCAGCAGCAGCAGTCACACCAACAACATTCGTCGCTGGCGCATCAACAGCAACAACAACAACACTCACAGTCCAGTGGCAGCGGCAGTTCAGCTGCCAGCGATAGAAGAAAATATCGTCATCAAAATTACAGTAAAAACATTTATATAGGCACCAAAAATGCCGAAAAATGGGAACAGATGCGCACACGATTGCAATTCAAAAATGATGTGGAATTTGTGGCATATCTGTTGAATTTGGCTGACAATGATACGGATCGACTGAATAAGTAAGTAATATAAAAAATGAGTAAAAGCTAAATATAGCGACAAAATTCGAAATCGAACGACATAATTTCGATGTTCTAATTTGATTTTTTCCTTGCGGAATTATGAAGTTTTAAAAAGTTATAATTTCGACGTCCCAATTGGACTTTTTTCCTGGCGGAATTATTCCGTTTTGATACAATTTTTACTGGTTTTAAACCACATAATTTCGACGTCCCAATTAGATTTTTTTCCTGGCGGAATTATGTTGTTTCCAATTAGAATTGTTACTGGCGGAATTATGTCATTTTTCTTGGTTGTCGTTTTAAAACGACATAATTTCGACGTCCCAATCTCCTGGAGGAATTATGTCGTTTTTTCTGGCGGAATTATGACGTTTTGAAACGACATAATTTCGATGTCCCAATTAGATTTTTTCCGGGCGGAATTATGTTGTTTCTAATTAGAATTGTTACTGGCGGAATTATGTCATTTTACTTGGTGAAATTGTGACGTTTCGAAACAACATAATTTCGACGTCCCAATTAGATTTTTTCCTGGCGGAATTATGTTGTTTCCAATTAGAATTATTACTGGCGGAATTATGTCATTTTTATTGGTGAAATTGTGACGTTTCAAAACAACATAATTTCGACGTCCCAATTAGATTTTTTCCTGACGGAATTATGTTGTTTCCAATTAGAATTGTTACCGGCGGAATTATGTCATTTTTATTGGTGAAATTGTGACGTTTCGAAACAACATAATTTCGACGTCCCAATTAGATTTTTTCCTAGTGGAATAAAGCCGTTTTTAGCGGAATTATGTCGCTTTAAAAACGACATAATTTCGACGTCCCAATTAGAATTCATTCTGTCGGAGTTATGTATTTTTTTCATGGAGGAATTATGTCGTTTCTTTCTGGCGAAATTATGTCGTTTTCAAACGACACAATTTCGTCGCCCCAATTAGATTTTTTCCTGGCTCAATTATGTCGTGTTTTCCTGGCAGAATTACGTCGTTTTTTCGGACGGAATTATGACTTTTTGAAACTTCATAATTTCGATGTCCCAATTAGATTTTTTCTTGGCGGAATTAGGTCGTATTTTTCGACCGGAATTAGGACTTTTTGAAAAGACATATTTCGACGTCCCAATTAGAATTCTTCCTGGAGGAATTATGTCGACATAATTTTGACTTTCTAATTAATTATGTCGTTTTTTCTGGGAAATAATATCGTTTTGAAACAACATATATTGACGTCCCAATTAGAATTCTTCCTGGAAAAATAATGTCGTTTTTTTCGGGCGAAATAATGTCGTTGTTCCGGAATTATGTCGATTTGAAACGACATATTTTCGACGTCCGCTTCAGATTTTTCCTGACGGAATTAGGTCGATTTGAAACGACATATTTTCGAAGTCTTAGATAGAATTCTTTCTGGTGGTTTATGTCGTTTTTCTGGCGGAATGATGTCGTTTTGAAACGACATAATTTCGATGTCCCAATTAGATTTTTTCTTGGCGGAATTAGGTCGTTTTTTCTACCAGAATTATGACTTTTTGAAACGACATATTTCGACGTTCCAAATAAAATTCTTCCTGGCGGAATTATGTCGTTTTTTTCTGGCGCAATGATGTCGTTTTGAAACGACATAATTTTGACGCTCTAATTAAAATTCTTCCTGTCTGAATTTGGCGGAATTATTTCTTTTTAAAACCAACCCCAATTAAAATTCTTACTGGCGAAATAATGTCGTTTTTTCTAGCGGAATTATTTCGAATTGAAATGACATAATTTCAATATCCCAATTAGATTCTTTTCTGGCGCAATGATGTCGTTTTGAAACGAAATATTTTCGACGTCCCAGTTAGAATTCTTTCTGGTGGTTTATGTCGTTTTTTCTGGCGGAAATATGTCGTTTTGAACGAAATTAAAATTCTTCCTGTCGGAATTATATCGTTTTTTTCTGTCGGAATTTTGTCGTTTTGAAACAACCTTATATCGACGTCCCAATTAGAATTCTTCCTGGCAAAATAATGTCGTTTTTTCTGGCGGAATTATGTCGATTTGAAACGACATATTTTCAACGTCCCAATCAGATTTTTTCTGGCGGAATTATGTCGTTTCGAAACGACCTCATTTCTACGTTCCAGTTAGAATTCATTCTGGTGGTTTATGCCGTTTTTTCTGGCGACGTTGCAACTTAAATTCCTCCTGTCGGAATTATATCGTTTTTTTCTGGCGGAATTATGTCGTTTTGAAACAACCTTATATCGACATCCCAATTAGAATTCTTCCCTAGCGAAATAATGTCACTTTTTCTAGCGGAATTATGTCGATTTAAAACGACATATTTTCGACGTCCCAATCAGATTTTTTTCTGACGTTTTGAAACGACATAATATTGACGTTCCAATTTAAATTCTTCCCTTCGGAATTATCAGCCATGCTCCCATTTTCACTTTCGCAAAAATTTTGCGATTTCAAACCGGTTTTAGGTGCAAATTTGGTCTCCAAATCGCAAAATGTTTGCGAAAGTGAATATGGGAGCCCGGCTGTATGTCTTTTTTTCTGGCGAAATTATGTAGTTTTGAAATAACATAATTTCGACGTCCTAGTTAGATTTTTCCTGGCGGAATTATGTCGTTTTTTTTCTGGCGGAATTATGACGTTTTAAAACGACATCACTTCGACGTCCCAATTAGATTTTTCCCTAGCGGAATTATGTCGTTTTTTTCTGGCGGAATTATGTCTTTATGAAACAACCTTATATCGACGTCCCATTTACAATTCTTCCTGGCGAAATAATGTCGTTTTTTCTAGCGGAATTATGTCGATTTGAAACGACATATCCCTATCAGATTTTTTTCTGGCGGAATTATTATATCGACGTTCCAATTTTAAATTCTTCCATTCGGAATTATGTCGTTTTTTTCTGGCGAAATTATGTCGTTTTGAAATGACATAATTTCGACGTCCCAGTAAGATTTTTCCTGGCGAAATAATGACGTTTTAAAACGACGATCATAAAAAAACGATCATTTCGACGTCCCAATTGGAATTTTTCCCTAGCGGAATTATGTCGATTTAAAACGACATATTTTCGACCTCCCAATTTGGGTTTTTTTTCTGGCGAAATAATGTAGTTTTGAAACGACCTAGTTAAGACATTCCAATTAGTATACTTATACTTCCTCGCGGAATTATGTCGTTCGGGTGTACACATTATTCTGTAAATTGAAGGTTGTTTCTTTGTGTCTTTGTTTCTATGAAAAACATAAAATAAGAAATCTAAATATAGTTTCAAGTTTCACCCCCCTCTACTGGGAATCGAAAACTGGACCTCGGGGGACTGAAACACAAGAATGGCTGCATCTCAACGCACACGACCATGCAACGTGAGGCGCCAAATGACGTAAAAGAATGTAGTCGTATGTATGTTAAGCTCTGAGTGTGCAACAGGAGGGTTGGTTCTTAGAATGCCGAAGCTGTGGGTGCGACTCCTCTTCCAAGTAGAGATTTTTTTTTTGATAGCTTTGACTTCTAGTTGGTCAAAATTCAAAATTTCTAAAAAGGTTTGAACCCGTAGTCGCTGGGTTTAACTCCTCTTCCAAGCAGAGATATTTGTTTTTGCAAGCTTGGACTTCTAGTTAGTCAGAAACAAGGCTACAAATATTCTAAAATTCCCAGAAGGTTCGAACTCGTAGTCAAGCTTAAGTTTCGGTTAGCGTACATTCTTCTTTAAGCTTGAAGCTCTTAGTTTTGATTCCAACCTTGGTGTTACTTTTTACAAATTGTGGTATCTATCTTTTGAATGTATTCTTCATGGGATGAAAAAGCATTCGTGGTTAATACAAGGCATATCAATTTAAACTCTAAGAATGGAAGAAGGGCGGTTCGCAACAGACTTTCCTAGAGGGAAAGGAAGTGCCCCTCGTGTCCTACTTAGTCTTGAAGGGGAATCAAGAATGGATCAGGCCACGAGTTTAGCAGCCTACAAGCCGGCACGTTGCGCAGCTGTCAATTTCAAATCGGTTGACATTAACACATACATAGCTAAAATGTTGCTGTATTATTTGCCGACCACTGCTATAAAGACAACCAAATCTTTGCTTATGCAAAGCTTTTGTACCTGATAGTTGGTTGTTCATGAATATTTATAAACTTTGAACTTAAGTCGGCTTAAAACAAACACTTTGGTCGCAGCAGCTGGAATCAGTTTACACTATAAAGTCTGTAGTGAAGCAAGTAGTCTGTATTTATCTGTGTAAAAAACGAGTGTCTGGTTAGTATAAACGTGTAAAAGCTACTTAAAATTACAATTCCCTTGAATTTTGTTTACTTTTGTTATTATATCTGGCAACACCGTCACTTGATCAAATGAATTCATCATCATCAGCTTCATCAGTTTCATCAGCTTCATCAGTTTCATCAGCTTCATCAGTTTCATCATATTCATCATCTTCATCAGCTTCATCAGTTTCATCCTCATATGAACTGGTTGCGTCCTCCCATTCAAATTTCGATATTATTAGCTCTGTTGCGCGGGACATGATCAAAACATTAAGTTCTCTGGTTAATATACTTCGTATCTTATTTAACAATATTATCGGTGTCTCTGTAATCAAAACGGCACGTGCAAAATGGAGCGCTGCCTTTTCGTAATTTTCACGCCTTACATAGTTTTCGCCCAGCTGTACATGGCGAAGAAATTTTGCCAATAGTCGACGTTTTTCATTTATTATTTCGTTGCTGGACTTTGGCTGAATACTCAGGTAATCATCATCTTCATTTTCATCTGCTTCTTGCTCCAGCTCTTGCTGTTGCAGTTGTTCTTGCTCTTGTTTCAGCTGTAGCTCATATTTGCGTCGTTGATGCACCTTGCGACGATAATCGGGATCACTGCGTCGCTGACGATCGAAATAGATGCAATAGCCCATAAAGGCCAACGTTGCCGTAATGGTAAAACAGCTCTTTAGTCCAAACATAATTCCAATTTCTTTATGGCGGTGGCGGGAAATTTGGTGTATTAGTTGGAAAATGGTATGACTTAAGGATTTCGGTAGGTCTGAGACCTGAATTGACTAATATAAAATGAAAACTGAGAATTACATGATTTTGGTTAGTTTCGAAAATGAATTGAATGACAGATGATGTTAGGCTTACTAAGAGAAGAAATTGATGTGGAATTTTATGAAAACAAAAAGAAAAAAAAAAAAATTTGCAAAAGTTGCCTATAACTGATAGAATCGATAGATATATATATATATATAGGATATACAATCAGATATTTATAAATTCAAAATCATTAAGAATATCATTGTTGATTTTAAAATTTCAGCAAACAATTTTTCTCAGTAAAACACAATTTTTCTGATCAATTGGTTCTAGATCCTATATAGTACTCCGATTCCGACTAAATTTTCAAAATCTGTTTGAAAGCATTTAATTTTTGTTATTGCTGAGTTTAAGAACGCATTTTTGAAAACAAAAATATATTTCTCATGAAGACTCATTTTTGGCCTCTCCGATCTAATGGTAGCTATTTGTATGCGGATTTGCATATAATCATAATTTGTAAGAGACGTTGAGGAAAGCAGATTATTTTTAATGAAAGTATAACGTTTGTGGGGAAACCTATAACGTGTTTATATATTGCAAGAGTTAAAATTGTTTCGATTTAAATGAAAACTGTTAAGCTTTTATACAGTATTCAGAGTTTTAGAACTATTGTTGAGAACAAAAAATATTTCTCATAAAACCCATTTTCTGGCCTATCGATACTATGGTAGCTATAAGATATAGTCGTTCGATTCCAAACCAAATTTTGCTAATCTGTTTGAATGCAATTTATTTTCATTATTCTAGAGTTTAGGAACGCTATTGTAGAAAATAAAAATATATTTCCCACTAAAACCCATTTTCTGGCCTCTCGGTTCTATGGTAGCTATAAGATATAGTCATTCGATTCCAAATAAATTTTGCAAATCTGTTTGAAAGCATATTATTTCCATTATTTTTAGAGTTTAAGAACGCTATTGTAAAAAACAAAAATATTTTTCTAACTAAAAACCATTTTCTGGCCTATCGATACTATGGTAGCTATAAGATATAGTCGTTCGATTCCAACCAAATTTTACTAATCTGTTTGAATGCAATTTATTTTCATTATTCTAGAGTTTAGGAACGCTATTGCAGAAAACAAAAATATTTTTCTCACTAAAACCCATTTTCTGGCCTCTCGGTTCTATGGTAGCTATAAGATATAGTCTTTCGATTCCAACCAAATTTTTAAAATCAGTTTGAAAGCATTTAATTTTCATTATTTCAGAGTTTAAGAACGCTATTGTAGAAAACAAAAATATATTTCTCACTAAAACCCATTTTCTGGCCTATCGGTTCTATGGTAGCTTTAAGATATAGTCGTTCGATTCCAACAAAATTTTGCAAATTTGTTTGAAAGCATTTTATTTCCATTATTTCAGAGTTTAAGAACGCTATTGTAAAAAACAAAAATATTTTTCTCACTAAAAACCATTTTCTGGCCTATCGATACTATGGTAGCTATAAGATATAGTCGTTCGATTCCAACTAAAATTTTGAAAATCTGTTTGGCAGCATTAAATTTTTATTATTCCAGAGTTTAGGAACGCTATTGTAGAAAAAAAATATATTTCTCACTAAAACCCATTTTCTGGCCTCTCGGTCCTATGGTAGCTATAAGATATAGTCTTTCGATTCCAAGCAAATTTTGCAAATCTGTTTGAAAGCATTTTATTTTCATTATTCCAGAGTTTAAGAACGCTATTGTAGAAAACAAAAATATATTTCTCACTAAAACCCATTTTCTGGCCTATCGGTCCTATGGTAGCTATAAGATATAGTCTTTCGATTCCAACAAAATTTTGCAAATTTCTTTGAAAGCATTTTATTTCCGTTATTTCAGAGTTTAAGAACGCTATTGTAGAAAACAAAAATATATTTCTCACTAAAACCCATTTTCTGGCCTATCGATCCTATGGTAGCTATAAGATATAGTCTTTCGATTCCAAACAAATTTTTAAAATCAGTTTGACAGCATTAAATTTTCATTATTCCAGAGTTTAAGAACGCTATTGTAGCATACAAAAATATATTTCTCACTAAAACCCATTTTGTGGCCTCTCGGTCCTATGGTAGCTATAAGATATAGTCTTTCGATTCCAATCAAATTTTGAAAATCAGCTTAAAAGTTTTTTATTTCCATTATTCCAGAGTTTAAGAACGCTATTGTAGAAAACAAAAATATTTTTCTCTGTAAAAGCCATTTTCTACCCGATCGTTTGTATGACAGCTATAGCATATAGTAATCCGATCTTTACCAAATTTGGTAGATTTGTTTAAAGGCACAAAATATTCTTAATTTCTGAGTTTAAGAACGCTATCAAGAAAAACAAAAAGTTTTTCTCACTAAGATCCATTTTCCGGCCTATCGGTCCTATATCAGCTATGGGATATAGTCATCCAATAATAACCAAATTTTGCAAATTTGTTTAGAAGCAAATAATATTCATAATTGCGGAGTTTTGGAAGTTTTAGTTCAAAAAGAAATGATTTAGTATGTTTGGTTCTCAGTTTAAGGATTATTCCTTCTTAAACTAAGCTTATATAAGACTTTATTTAGCTTAAGACTATATTGAGCTTTAAAAGTTCTTGAAATCAAATTTTTTGACATTTTAAATAAACAAACGCTCTTGAATCAAGAATTTTCGCTGTCAAAAAATTCAATGATATTGAAAATTCTTGATTCAAGAGCGTTTGTTTATTTAAAATGTCAAAAAATTTGATTTTTTGTCTACTTGAATCAAGAATTTTCGCTGTCAAAAACTCAATGATATTGAAAATTCTTGATTCAAGTAGACAATTTGATTGATTTTTCTCTCAGCTTTCATAACAGTGAGCTGCAGCAAGGGAGGTTGAACTTTGAGTTTGGGAGCAGTCCAACAACAACAGAAAAAGATCAATATTTATAAGCGAGCCTCGAGTCGAGCAGCCGTCTGTCTGCCCAAGTCTCGGTGACGCACACTGCGTGCATTTTCCCAATGTTGGAAGGAAAATGAGCCGAAAATTTTGGTGTGGAAATTTTTTCTTAAAACTCGGAAACTGTTGGAAAACCCTCCCCCAAATTTGATAGGATTAAGTCCGAAACGTTATTTTTTTGAAGATCTTTATGAAATTCGATTTGTAAGCTCTATGGTTCATGGCAACAATAAACTTTCTAATTGGGGAAAATCCACTTCTAAGGTCGGAGAAAAAAGGGAAAATAAAGGGAATCTACCATCAATGCTGGAAGGCGTTGTGAAGCATTCCAAACATTATTCTTAGACGGGATTTACATGATGAAGCAAACTTCATGAAGTTTTTTTAGTAGGATTTATATGAATTTATTTACTATTCGTTAAAAAGGTCTGAAAGATTTCCTCTAAATTTCACGCCTACTAAGAAAACTTCATGAAGTTTGCTTCATGGTGTAAATCCCGACTTAGTCTTCTTTCAAGTCTGAATCAAGACGTCGATAGACCTATGGTTTTTTGGGAAAATTTTCACAGAACTTTACATAGATTGCGTTTTTGCCTGTTGCTCAAAAATATCGAACAAAATAATCGATATATCGATACACCAACGATCTTTTTCTTATATATTATTTGCAAGCATTTGCAATTCCTTTATTCTTTTTCGTCTTCAGCGAAAGAACAAAAGCCGTAAAGGCGGCAGACAGCAGCCAAAGATATGGCAACGTTTCGTTGGCCCACGATTGTTGTTGTTGATAGCGAGGCAGAGACGCACACACACACACACACACGCATATGTGGAGAAAGCTTTTTGGGGGCTGCCAAAAAGGGGGTGGCTAAGTGTTGGTGGCATGGCATCCGGGGGGGGGGGGGTTTGGGTAGGCAACGCGGCGGCACAAAAGCGAGCCATGTAAAAGCGATTCATGCCCGAGTGCATCAGGCACTCCCCGCTTGTCGACCAAGTTCTCCTTTCTGGTACAAAGGCACAAATGCGGTACTCGTGCGGTTGCATGCAACGGCGCTTTCATGTTTCGCCTCTGTGCTCTGTGGAGCCGTGGTCCGCTGTGTGCATGTGTGTGTGTGTGTGTGTGTGTGTTATCCTTGCCATCGTCGTCATCGTCGTCGTCGTGTCAGCGGAAGCGGAAAAAGCAACACACACACACACACTCAAGCAACTACGTTGTTGCTGTTGTTGTTGTTCTTGTTGCTGTTGTGTTGTTGCAATAACGGTATTTCGCTTGCATTTGCATGCCATGTTGAGCGAGTGAGAGAACGTGAATGCGTCGCGAGTTTTATGCCGTTTGTCCCACTTTACCCTCGCCTACCCCCTGCCACGCCTGTGTGTGTGTGTTGCTGTTGCTGTGTTGCATTGCAGTCGAGCGCGCCATTTGGCGCTTTGTAAGCCCCCCCCCCCCCCACCCCCACCCCACCCCAAACCACCAACATCCCTTCGTCCGTTCGTTCATGTGTCTCGAATTTGAAATGCCAATGCTAAAATGTTGATTTCCATTTTGCCTTTACCTTGCCTTTTGTTATGCGACTGAACTGAATGCCAAAGGATCTGAATGCTTAAGCTTGGTTTTGGAGAGGATCTTCAACTAAGGGACACCCTGTAATGCACCAAAGTTAATCCAAATTATCATTAACAAATCAACTTGATCTGGCATTAAGTTTAGGCCTATTTATAGTGTACGTAAGGCTACAAATTGTTCGGGAGGCTGCACTATAGATTTCAGGATGCCCACATATTGCTTATGGCAGAGCTTATGGCAATTCTTTGGCAATTCTTTCTTTGAAAAGCATTTTACTTCCAAAACGCCCGTGTTTTTTAACCTATCTTATTATACATTTTTCTTGTTAGTTACAAATTTGGTCTAATCTTTAGGGAAATTGTCCTCTCCTAACAAATTCCCATTCTGGAATCCTTGAAACCATTCTGAAACAATGTTAAGAGCAGATGCACTTACCTTATACGCAATTTATCTTGTCTTAAGTTGACCATACCGATTTTATGTGTAACCTGTATCGATCCCGTTTCTCAATATTCATATTCAAGGCCCGTTCCGCTTATATCCTAACTCACATTCAATTCCGTCCCGATTCTGCAGTTCGTTTTTCCACTTAAAAAAAAGTATATATAATAATAGTGTGACCATTTAAATAAATTTGGGACTCGATAAAAATTCCGTCCCGATTCTGCAGTTCGTTTTTCGACTTAAAAAAAATTATATATAATAATAGTGTGACCATTAAAAAAATTCGGAGCTCGATAAAAATTTAGGGTTTAGAAAATTATTCCTTTCCGAGTATTCTTTTGCGTACCGTACTCTCTTTCTCTCTATGTGTCTATGTGAATTGCCCTAGATCTCTGCCTTAAAAAACGCTACACCTATTCGGTAGACGGAATGTGAGCTTTTTTTGAGAAGATTTCCGCTCCTGTGCCCTCCTCCGTCTTGAAGCCTTCCGTATATATTAAGAGCTCGTTCACCCTAAAGGCCTGATCTCAGATGACATAAATTTTCATATAAATAAGACGGCTGTTCAAAAGAATTTTGATTTCAAAGCTCTACAAAAGTGTTTCTATTCATATGAAGCATTGTGAAGAAAATAATTTTTATGTCATCTGGGAATAGGCCTTAATGTGGAATTATTCGCTTCCAGTACTCTTTCTCCGGAAATACAGGTTTAAAGTTATCATTTCATTTCTGAGCTGTGTTTCTTTAGTTGCTTCCCTTTGTCTTAGCATTTATTTGCGCGCGAGTAATTAGGCTATACAAAATACCTTAAATTATATTATTAAGTGTTTGATCCCTTGTCTCCATATTGCCCACTTCAACTGACAATTTTAGTCCGGGAATTAAGCCAAAACCCGTACCCAAACCAAACCAATACCAAAAAGTACCGATTTAAACTCCAATATTTCCGACATTTCAAACTTTTTGAGAATTTTTATATTTGTATATAAATCAAAGTACCGGTACAGTTCCGGTCTTTCTTTTTGATTAACTGATTTAATGCTAGAACCGTCCTAGGGGTACATTTGTACCCCAAAAAACGTACTTTCAAACAATAATTGAGAAAATTTCGATACAATTCAAAAAGTACGACGAGTGAGAGCTGAAAATGAAGCATTTTTATCGCTTTATATTTTGGGTACATTTGTACCCCAAAAAACGTTCTTACCAACTAATAATAATTGACACAATTTTGAAAGAAATTTTCTAGTCGGAAGAGTGAGGTCTGAAAATTAGGCATCTTTGTCGCATTATATTTTAGGTACTTTTGTACCCCAAGAAACTAACTTACCAATTAACAGTAATTAAGAAAATTTTTTATAGAAATCGACTAGTCCGACGAGCGAGGGCTAAAAATTATGAATTTTTTCGCATAATATTTGGGGTACAGTTGTACCCCAAAAAGGTTCTTACAAACTAACAATAGTTCTGAAAATTTTGAAAGAAATCTTTTAGTCCGAAGAGTGAGGGCTGAAAATATAGCATTTTTGTGGCATTATCTTTCGGGTACTTTTGTACCCCAAGAAACTAACTTACCAATTAACAATAATTTAATCAATTTTGATTGTCCGACGTGTTAAGGGCTAAAAATTTTTGCATTATATTTGGGGTTAATTTGTACCCCAAAAGTTCTTAAAACTTAATCATTTTTGAATTTTTCGCATTATATTTGGGGTACATTTGTACCTCAAAAAACCTTTTTACAAACTAACTTATATTTGAGAAAATTTTAAAAGAAATCTTTTAGTCCGAAGAGTGAGGGCTGAAAATATTTTTTATTTATGTTGCATTATATTTCGGGTACATTTGTACCCCAAAAAACGTTTTTACAAACTAACAACAATTGAGAAAATTCTGAAACAAATCTTTTAGTCCGAAGAGTGAGGGCTGAAAATGAAGCCTTTTTGTCGAATTATATTTTGGGTACTTTTGTACCCCAAGAAACTAACTTACCAATTAACAATAATTGAGCAAATTTTGATAGAAATCGTCTAATCCGAAGAGTGAGGTCTGAAAATGATGAACTTTTTCGCATTATATTTGGAGTACATTTTTACCCCAAAAACGTGCTTACAAACTAACAATAATTGAGAAAGTTTCGATACAAATCGAAAGTTCCGACGAGTGAGGGCTGAAAATTATGAATTCTTTTGCATTATATTTCGGGTACATTTGTACCCCAAAAAACTTTTTTACAAACTAACAATAATTGAGAAAATTTTGAAACAAATCTTTTAGTCCGAAGAGTGAGGGCTGAAAATATTTTTTATTTATGTTGAATTATATTTTGGATACATTTGTACCCCAAAAAAAAACGTTCTTACAAACTAACAATAATTCTGAAAATTTTGTAACAAATCTTTTAGTCCGAAGAGTGAGGGCTGAAAATTAAGCCTTTTTGTCGAATTATATTTTGGGTACTTTAGTACCCCAAGAAACTAACTTACCAATTAACAATAATTGAGAAAATTTCGAAAGAAATTGTCTAGTCCGACGAGTGAGGGCTGAAAATGAAGCATTTTTGTCTCATTATATTTGGGGTACATTTGTACCCCAAAAAAAAACTTTTTTTTTAAACTAACAATAATTGTGAAAATTTTGATAGAAATCGTTTAGTTCGACTGAAATGAAGCATTTTATCGCATTATATTTCGTTATACAGAAATAAAAACCAAGTAAACGAAATTAAATAGAATCAGAACAGAGCCTTTTGTTGAAACATTAGTTTCGGTACTTTCTAAAATTTGACTTATTTGATTAACTGATTTAATGTAAGAACTGTCTTTGGGGTACATTTGTACCCTAAGAAACTTACGTATAAACTAACGTAATATAAATTGTGAAAATTAAGCATTTGTTTCGAATTATAATTTTTTACCAAGCCTAAAAGTAGGCCACAAATTTAATGAAGTAAGCTAGTATTTATATCAAATGTTGTTGCTGCGCCCTTTACGTTAGATTTTTATAAATCTCACCACCTTTATTAACATTGTACCATAAATACTCGATACTTTGCTGTAAACCTTGAAAGCAGTCATAAACACCGGGCCAACTAATCATCAACTCAGCTGACTGTCTGCGTTTTTTTTTTTCTACCTCACTGGGGTTTTTCATTTTTGCATTTGCTCCCTTTCTCAGTTAAAGCATTCAGCATCAGCACACACACACACACACACATATACACACATACATACATGGACTACCAAATAGATAATTCCCTACCACTGTGCCGCGTCAGCTTTTGCCAATTCGCATGTCGCCAATTTCTGTGAAAATTTCGCCAAAAAGCACAAAACTGTTTTCTGCGATTGTCTTTGTGTGCGTGTGTGTGCACTCGCTCTCTCTCTCGCATTTAACCTCTTACTCCCACTCACGCTGGCTTTCTCTCTCGAAGGATGAGTGTACTTAATGCGCCAACGAGCAGAAACCCAACCCAACCCCATGCCATCCCATCCCATCCCAACCCGCAACGCCCTCAAGCAGCACATTAATGGCAAAGCAGAGACACACACAGAGCAAAAGAGAAACAGAAACCGAAGCAAAAGCAAAAGCAGAGAAATGGGCACAGAGCGCCCCAACCCCCTATATAACGCCAGGCTCAGCCAGCTGCCGCTGTTTCTGTCGCTGCGGTCAGAGTTGGGTGGGAGATAAAATGGAGCTGGGTAAGAGGTTTGAGTGGGAGGGGGGGGGCTGCGGCTGCCGCTGTTTTCGATATTGTTGTTAAGGTCCTAAGGTGGAGGATTTAATGAAGGATAACACAAACACTCACACACACACACAGACACACAGTATGGACCATGTGCAGTTGCCAACGTTGACGATGTAGTACACTTAACGTACACTGTGCACCGCTGATGAATTTCCTGTACATGGAACTAAGCGGCAAACTAGAAGCGGGAAGTCATGGAGGTTTGTGGGGGGAGAGTGAAAGGAAAGGGGAAGGAGGCCAATGCATATATATATACATACATATATAATACCTGCTTGGCAGGTGGTAATTGAAGTTCTTCTCCACAACCGCACAATTGGTTGCGGTACTAGGGCACCATTTTGTTGGGTTTAAGTTTGAAACCAAACAAAATATTTAAAAAAAAAAAAACTACATTCGTTATCAGCAACTAGTTGCTGAGTAAAATTCATGCAGTATTCTTGTTTTTAAAGAATTCCTCTGGTTGCTTATGCTTGGTCATAAACCGACTTAAGAAAGAACTAAAGCTATGAAATTGGCAAAACAGATGCCCCTGTACCCATTCAAAATGGGCACAAAAAGAGTATCATAAAGTTGTGCAAAGAAGGAACGCGTTTGCAGTTTTGCGAAGGCAGCGTCACGTTGTCGTTTAGGTGTATGAGGATGTGTATATTTATACGTAGGTTGCTATATATATTTCTGGCCTAATAATGAAAACGCGAATATTTGTGATCAAAAATGGTTTTATTGTTTTTCAAAGTATTCTCCAGCAAGATTTATACACTTTTGCATGCGCTCAAACCAATTGTCGAAGCACTTTTTCCACTCCGATTGAGACACCTCCAAAACATGGTTTTTGAACTCTTCAACATCATCTTCTGGCGAAGAAAATCGTTGACCAGGCATTTTTCCCTTGATGTGCGGGAATAAAACGGAAGTCATTGGGTGCCAAGTCAGGGCTGGTGTGAGCTGATGTGTGAGAGCTGGCATTGTCATGGTGCACAATGATCTGTCTTCTCTTGTTCGTTTTTCGAATTTCTCCGAAGACTTCAGGCAAACAAATTGTGATGTACCACTCAGAATTGACCGTCCTACGTTGCTCAAGCGGAACAGTCGCCACATGACCAGTTTTACCGAAGAAACAGGCGACCATTTGCTTCGAAGTGCTTCTTCCACTAACGACTTTCGTTGAATTTGGCTCGTCTTCAAAGACCCACACGGTCTATTGCTGTTTTGTTTCGGGCTCATAAGCATAGATCCATGATTCGTCACCTGTGACGATCTTATAAACGTTTTTTGAAACACCGCGATTATATTTTTTCAAAATTTCTTTGCACCAATCCACACGAGCCTTTTTTTGAGCGATTGTCAACGAGAACAAACCTTTTTTACGCCCAGCTGTTCATGCAATATCGAATGTATGCTGGTGAAAGAAATGCCCAAGGATGCCTCTATCACACGGTATGTCACATGACGATCTTGCATTATCAGTTCACGCAGGGCATCAATGTTTTTTGGCACAACGACTGTTTTTGGACGACGACCTTCACGACCTTCGTCTTCGAGCGAGCGTCGCCCGCGATTGAATTCATTAAACCAATTTTTCACAGTGCTTTAGGATGGTGCTTCATTGCCATACAAAGATTTAAGTTCACCGTTGCACTTTTGTCGTGATAATCTACTTCGAAAGTTGTGAAAAATGATTGCACGAAAATGTTCACGAGTTAATTCCATTTTTCTGTCGAGGTAAGTTTTTGATTAATCGTTAATCGATATCAAACGTGGTCACACATGAAAGAGTTGTATGGAGCTCTTATCGATAAAAGTCCAAACTTTTTTTGGGAAAAGGCAAATTGGTCCTAAAATGGCTAGAAGTGACCTAGGCCAAAAACTTAAATAGCACTTAAATAGGTTTCGAGGTACAAGGTTCGGCTTACGGTCAGACTTTTAAAAACATTTAAAACAAGGCTTTAGTTTAAACATTTCGACATCGACATGTATAGATGCTACAATAATTAACTTAAATAATTTTTGTTTTTTAATTCATACAAACTTTTTTTAAAAGCTTGATGGAATTCCGTTGCAAGAAGTATTTTCACGCCATATTTTAAACAAACACCAAGAAAGTAACCGAATAAAAGCTAATACAATACGTCATTTTTTGGTAGCAACAGTCATCAGCCACCATAAGTGTATGTTCTGAAACAAATTCCCAAACATTTTCGTTTGAAAGGTCCACCTTTAGCTCTTCGATAAACATTATAAAACATTGCGTCCTCTATTATTACTACAAAAAGTGACTGGTCGTCGAAGAATACGGTCGAAACCGTGTACGTAATTAGACAAGGTTTTAATTGACCAATAAGATCGATTCGATAAGCAAAGTACTTATCAAATTATAACTAATACCAATATTATTATTTATTGGAATTAAGATAATGCAAGAGAGTATTAAGCTGACATTTTTAGGTTAATTTTATTATTAATTTGATCGGTTAAAACATTCTTTTTGAACGGTAGTTTTACAGTGAATTGATGCAATTTATTTTCTAGTAAAAGCTAAAAATTAAATCATTTTTTTTTACGAGCCTCTTCAGTTGATAATAATAAATCAAAACATCCTGTTGACGACATCCGCTTTGACAAAGCCAATCAATTTCCCGTCTGGTTTGCAGGAAGATGGCAAATAAATGGTGCAAGCAGTTTAAAAACTCACAAAAGCAGAATTTTTGAACAAAATGAACAAAAGTTGCGATGAAGAATAACATTTTATATTTTTTGGTAATCATTTATCTAAGTTTATAGGTGCATGTTCATTGTTATGTAAAACACAAGAGATCTTCTTAGACGCCTATTTTCCAAGTAAATCAAGTAAGAGCGCTGCAGTCAAGTTCTTAGACTATGAAATGCCCTGTACCCATAATTTTGTGTGTTTTTATACGCATATTAAATCCCCAAGTGTTCATATTTTCTGTTTAAAAGCTTGTGAACGAAGTGGACGAAACTTTCCACGTGAAATCTGCACTTATGTTGAAATCAGCACAATCTTAATTACTTAATTACTTGATTCACTAATTACTTAACTACTTAATTACATAATTAAAAATTTAATTGCTTAATTATTTAATTTCCTAATTTTTTTATTTCTTAATTTCTTGATTTATAAAGGAATGAGTTTAATTTGATTTTACAAAAACTATTCTTCAACAAAATGTTATGTTTAAAAACCAACAAGGGTATTTTTAACTTCGGCGACTTCAGAGCTTATTTTGGTTAATTTATTAATATTTTGTTAAGTTGGCAATTTCGGCATTCACGTTTTCAGTTTTGTTTTTTTTTGAATCACAAATTTTTGCCAAGCTGTAAATTTTTTGGTAATATCGGTTGGACAAATTTCCGTTCATTGTGCCACACAGCTGTCCAGTTTCGGGGCCTCCCACACCCCCCCCAGGGCTTCCCCCTTTGTGACCCCCTCAAGTGCCGGGCGAAACAGCAGGGAAAGCGTAAGCGAAATTAATTAAACGCCAGGCGACAAGCGACGACTCTCATCGTCGTCGGGGATAAAGGGCAAAATGTGGTGGACCTGGCAGTGTCAGTGGGCGTGGAGCAGAACGGACGTGACGCCAAGCGAGCGAAGGAAATAAATTTCATCGACCCATATTCAACGGAGCCGTGGTGGTACACTGAGAAAACAATTCATCTGACAAAAAACCACATGAAATTGATAAATGCAAAATTTTCAAAATTATAATTTCGAACCTATGAAAATGATAATATTTAATAATTTTTTAGCTGAATAACCAGAAGTTAAAAACAATATTGTTTGTTAACTTTACTTTGGGGATCTCGTTGGTCTGGGACCTTGGACTAAGCACGAATGAAATGGCTTTTAATGGCCGTGCACGATCGCACACGCGTGTAGTCACACGCCTTATTCATAACATGTATAAATGGGTATACAACTAAACCATAGTCAAACCCAAAACTGTTAATATCCCAAGTGGTTTATTTTGGTTTTCAATGTATACTCAGAAAAAACCGCCTGTTAGAATTCTGGAAATTAATAACGATTTGTTTCTAATATTTCTGCTTCTTTTATTTCTTGGTGTAATTAAATTAATTATAATTCATTTCAAACAAACATGCTTAAATCAAGAATTTTTTGTATCAAAGCTGGGAGTAAGTCAGCCAGCACAATTGGAGAATAAAGCGTTCAAAGTCATGGATCAGAAAATTCGGAATGCAAATTTCATACTTGAATTAAAAATACGCTCTTGGATCAAGAATTTGTATTCTTATTATTTATTTAAAACCGAAATTCTTGAATCTTAGAGAAAGAATAAAGAATTTTATACCTGGATCAAGAATATTTTTCTTGGATCAAGAATATTTAATCTTGGATCAAAAATATTTATTCTTGGATCTAGAATTTTCATTCTTACCATTTTTAGCATTGAAAGTTCTCGTAATCTTAGAGATCAAGAAAATCGAGAATTTCATACTTGAATCAAGAATTGAAGCATACGAGAATTTCATACTGAACAAGAATTTTCATTCTTTCTTATCTTGAATCTCAGAGAAAAAATTAAGAATTTCATTCTTGTATCAAGAAATTTCATTCAAACCATACTTTTGACATTTATAATTCTCGAATCTCACTGAAAAAAAGAGAATTTTCATTCTTGGATCAAGATTTTTATTCTTGTATCAAGAATTTTAATTTTCGGATTAAGTATTTTAATTCTTGGTTCAAGAATTTTCATTCTTACCATACTTTGACATCGAAAATTTTCGAATCTCAGAAGAGAAAAATTTGAATTTTATAATTGCATCCAGAATTTTCAATATTGTATCAAGAATTTTCATTTTTGGATCAAAAATTTTCATTCCCATCATAATTTTAATATCGAATTTCTTGAATCTCAGAGAAAAAATAAGAATTTTCATTCTTGTATCCAGAACTTTCATTCTTGGATGAAGAACTTTCATTCTTAGATCAAGATATTTCTTTCTTGGATCAAGAATTTTCATTATGACATTGAAATTCTTGAATCTCAGAGAATCAATAGAGAAGTTCATACTTGGCTCAAGAAATTTTATTTTTTCCATACTTTTGACAGCGAAAAATCTTGAATGTCAGTGAAAAACTAAAGAATTTCATTCAAACCAATTCTTTTGACATTGAAAATTCTCGAAAATTCTCAATCTCACTCAAAATAAAGAATTTTCATTCCTTTATCAAGAATTTTCATTCTTGTATCAAGAATTTTTATTCTTGTATGAAGAATTTTCATTCTTGTATCCAGAATTTTCATTCTTGGATCATGAATTTTCATTCCTACCATACTTTTAATATCGGATTTCTTGAATCTCAGAGAAAAAATAAGAATTTTATTCTTGTATCAAGAATTTTCATTCTTGGATCAAGAACTTTCATTTTTGTATCAATAATTTAAATTCTTGGATCAAGGAATTTTTATTCTTTCCATATTTTGACATCAAAAAGCTCGTTATCTTACAGAAAATTTCGATAATTTCACACTTGGATTAAGAATTTTTATTCTTTCCATACTTTTGACAGCGAAAAGCTTGATTCTTAGTGAAAAAATAAAGAATTTTATTCTTGTATCAGGAATTTTCATTTAAATCAAACTTTTGACTTTGAAAGTTCTCGAATCTCACTTGCAAAATAAAAATTTTCATTCTTGTATCAAGAATTTTCATACACTTATATCAAGAATTTTCATACTTATATCAAGAATTTGCATTCTTGGATCAAGAACTTTTCTTTTTTTTTGTATCACGGATTTTCATTCTTGGATCAAGAATTTTCATTCTTATCATTCTTTTGACATCAAAAAGCTCGTTATCTTAGAGAAAAATTCAAGAATTTCATACTTGGATTTAGAATTTGTATTCTTTCCATACTTGATTCTTAGTAAAAAATAAAGAATTTTATTCTCGTATCAAGAATTTTCATTTAAATCATTTATTTGACTTTGAAAATTCTCGAATTTCACTGACAAAATTAAAATTTTCATTCTTGTATCAAGAATTTTTATACTTATATCAAGAATTTTCATTCTAATATCAAGAATTTTCATTCTAAATTAAAATTTTCATTCTTGTATCAAGAATTTTCATAGTTATATCAAGAATTTTCATACTTATATCAAGAACTTTCATTCTTGGATCAAGAACTTTCATACTTGAATCTCAGGGAAAAAATTTAAAATTTTATACTTGCATCCAGAATTTAAATTACAATTTAATATCAATTGATTTATTTTTTTTTTCTCTGTGCAGAAACTAATCCATTCCACTTTTCTATGTTCCTTTACAGTCTGCCGCCTCCTTCGCCGGCGCATACGCCCACCAAAGGTTTCGATGGCAACTTCAAGCTGGAACCGAATCTCAGTGTCAAGGATTTCGCACCACCGGCAACAGAGAATGGCAATGGCGGTGCAGGTGGTGCTGCCGGTGCGGACTCTGGTTCGGTGGCATCCGCCACCATGGCCACACCCACGCCGCCGGCACAACGCAAGCGCTACAAGAAGCGAGTGCAATTTACCACAGATGCGCTTAATGGGTTTGCGGCAGGTGGCAAGGCCAAGGGTTATGCGAATAATGGCAATGGAAATGGCAATGGCAGCGGGAATTTTGCCAAATCCAAGAAGCAGGAGGCCAAAGCAGCGGCAGCTGCTCTCAAGGCGGGAGCCGTGGCAGCTGCTGCGGCAGCGGCAGCATCCGCTGCCTCACTGCCCGAAGTGCTGGACTGTCGCATAGCCGAGAAGATTAAGAGTGAGCTGGAGGCCAGTAGCAAGGAGTCGCTGCCCAATGCCTTGTGCCTGAAGAAGGCGGCAGCGGCAGCAGCAGCGGCGGCTGCTGCATTGGCCAGCGATGAGGAGGACGAGGAGGAGGAGCAGCATCTGCAGCAGCAGCAACATATGTTAGGAGCAACTGCCGGCAGCGATGCAGTGGATGCAGCCACCAATGGCCAAATGGGCAACTTTCATGTGCGCTCCAAAAGTCAAAGCAAAAGTAAGTCGCAGTCATCCAAGGCAGCTGCCGCTGCTGCTGCTGCCGCCGCCGCCGCTGCTGCTGCTGCTGCCGCCATGATGCCACCCAACTCTTATGATGAGCCCGAAGATGACTCTATAGCGCCCAGCGGCGGTATCGAGGATGACGACGATGACGATGAGGAGTTGGACGAGGAGGCCTTGGCCCGTGAAATGAAAATGGAGCAAAACTTTGTCGAGGAGGAGGACGAACATGATATCGCCTTTCGTTCGCATCAATCCTGTCGCGATTGCTCCATCTCGCACGATCATAAAATGTGCCCATTGCGCAATGCCTGCGGCAATGTCACCGATGCCGTCGATCTAGCCGAATGGATAGAACGACGCAATCTGGAGGCTTTGGCCAAACTCAAGGCGGATGCCCAGCGTCAGGCCAAACGCAGTCGACCGCGTCATCATGACGATGAGGATGATATGGAGGATATGGATATGGATGAGTCATCCCAGTTATCCGAACTGGAGACCAAACCATTGATCACCTTTGCCGAGGCATCGGTGCCCGCCGAATTCGAACTGCATAATGTGGAGCCGAATGTTACGGGCGTTTTTGCCCGCACCGAGGTGAGAGCGTTTACCAAACTGGGTCCCCTAATTGGCCAGCCGGTCCAAACGGGCGAGGTGCGTGAGGGTAGCGACATGAAATGGATTTTCGAGATGTGCGAGGCTGGCATCGATAAATCCTATTTGCTGTGCTGTGACAATCCAAATGCCTCCAATTGGTTGCGTTTCATACGGCCCGCCCCCAGCTATGAGGAGCGCAATGTCAATCTGGTGAGCATCGATCGGCAGGCGTATTTTGTTAGCTGTCGGGAGCTGCGCAATGGCATGGAACTGCTCTATTGGAGCGATGACTGTAATACCATGTGGCGTAAAAAGCATACGGAGAAGACAAGTGAGTAAATGGGGTGGTGGAAGGGGAGGGAATGGATAGCTAGAAATGACATAGGGCTTACTTAACACTTTCGCATAAAATTTGCGAAAGTGAAATTTATTTTTTTCATTTTCGCTTTAGCTTTAGAGAAATTTTGTTCCCTAGAAATCAGTCGTTTCTGTGATATATATCCAAACATATATGTTATAAATCAGCAATGGGTACGCAGTGGCCCTTTTGCCCCCTTGCTGTAACGGCGCTTATTCGGTTTTTTTGGGTTTTTCCTCCCAAAAAATTAAACAAAAGTAACAACACTTCATAACCAAATTTTTAATTTAACCAGAAAAAGATATTCCGAAATTTAATCTGAAAATAAAAATTTGATACCATAAAAAAACTTTTCTTAGTAAAACACATTTCGACGATTATTTATGCTATAGTCCCTTTTTTATTCTACTATTAAAAAAAAATAAAAAACAATAACCCCAAAGGGGGCGCCGCGCCAAAAAAAACAATCCAACAAAAAAAATTTTTGACCGACCGTTTATATCCAGCTATGTTATAGTCATCGATTTTGATAAATTTTTATCAGAATTGTGGGAAACATATAAAACAAATATATATAGATTGGAGACGCTACGATGGAAACCAAAAAGTTTTCAAAAGACTATTTCGACCGATCGCATGGCAATAAGGATCGATTTGGACACATTTAAGAATTATGGGAAGCAATAAAACAAATATACAAGATAAGCGTACATGGAAAACAAAAAGGTTTTTCTAACTAGAACTTGTTCTTGGACCGAGTCCAGGTAGATAAGACGATCGGCCTGTCTGACAATTAGTTGCGTTAGTAAGAAGGTTAAAATTCGCCGATAGCTTTAAACTGAGCGATAGTCGTGAAACAGCAGACGGACAGACAGACGGAAGACGGACGGACGGGAAATCGGAAATGAACCAGCCGTCGCCGACGAAATAGAGGGGTCGGAGAATATTTTATTTACAAACTTAAAAAAATACACTTTTCAAGTGTATAAAAAAAATCGGAAAAAAATAAGTTTTTGTACTCTTTAAGAAACGTTCAAATCGAAATAGAGTATATTTTTATCAGTGCACAGTGACCAAAACTTTGTCATAAACTGAAACCAGACTAGCTGGAAGGCTGAAATGTTGATAAGATGCTCTTGAAATATTGAACTTTATGTTCTTCTTAAGAAAGAGAATTTTTAAATAAATATAACAAATGGATAAACCAAAACCAGCGCACAGTAGCGCCCATTGAACAAATGAGGTTGTCAAAAATCAAAAAATGGTTGCGCGCCTACGAAATTTTGAATATATATTATACGAAATTCCTTAACAATTTCAAATATGCAACCCTTAATAAAATGCGATTTTTATTTTGGAAGATATAACCCTTTTAAAGTTGACCGATTTTCATTTAAAAAAAAAATTTTTTAGTTCATTTTTTCCGCTTTTAGGTTAAATATCTCTAAAACTAGGTAACGAGTCATCTTTTTTTGGTTCTATTGATTGATGTACTTATTTAGAGTATTTAACAACAAAGTAATATACTGTTTGCTTAGTGTTTCTCCAAAAAAATCCCTATTTACCAACTGTCAATTTTTTCACTGCCTTTCCACTTTGATGGAAAATAAAACAAATGCATGATTTCGTATATTTGGCATATTTTTATATATATATAAAAAATATAAATATATTTTTGGATATTTTTTAAACTATTTTAAATAGTTTCAGCTGCCCGCCGCAGGACCCGGGCCGACCAGAAAAACAATGTTTTGAGAAAAAACGTTTAAAGTTCAACAACCTTAAAGGTTGGACTCCGAGGCGCTCTAGGAAACTCAGTTATAACTCCCGAAATATTTCGAATTTCTGTTTGAAATTTTCACAGTATATTCTCAAGACATTGTACTTTCTAATTAAGCAAAAAAAAAATTTGATTTTTTGAACCCAAGTACCAGACTTACTACCTTAAATTATTCGTTTATCTTATTTGGTTCAAAGTTATGATTTTTGCAACTAAAAAACTCAAAAGCGCCACTGTGCAGCGGTGGGCATAAAATTTAAGTTTGGAATAGAGTTGGGTTTGTTTATGAGTGAGTGAACATGTTCTTCTTCAACTGATCTTTTTTGTTCAGTGACTCTTGTTCAGTGACTTTTAATTAGTGACTCTTGTTCATTGACAATTGCTCAGTGACTCTTGTTCAGTGACTTTTGTTCAGTTACTCTCATTCATTGACTATTACTCAGTGACTCTGGTTCAGTGACTTTTGTTGAGTGACTCTTGTTCATTGACTATTGCTCATTAACTATTGCTCAGTGACTCTTGCTCAGTGACTGTTCTCTCAGTTTCTTGTTCAGTGACTCTTTGCTGTTTCTTAATGTGTGGCAACTCTGTTTTAAGTAACTCGCTGGTGTGGCAGTCCCATACATTGTTTTTATTCAGAATATCTTTGATTAGAAGGCACAGCGATATTTGAAACAATTTCACCGAGGTTCATAACAAAAAGGCAAAATGTAAATATTCCAGGGTCACAAAGCAATCTTAGCCTCCACCTCAAAAAGAAAGTTCCTGGGTGCAGTGGAACGTGTTTGTCCTGCAGATTCAACTTAACTTAAGCAAGTCCAAACGGTCCGGAACAACTGAACCACTGAATAACAGAGCAACTGATCGCTTTCAGTGAGTTGACTCACTTTGAAAAAGAACTCTAGTTTGGAAGCAGTCCAACAACAACACAAAAAGAAACAAACTTTATAAGCGAGGTTCGAGTCGAGCAGCCGTTTGTCTGCCCAATTTTTATGTATTTTGCTGTTGCTCTGCTCTTGTTGCGATCTGGAGCCGAAATAAAATTTTCCCAAAACTATCCCTAAATTACGTTTTTGCTAAACAGGATTTAGGGCCGATTTCTCATCTCCTACATAGCATTATCTCTCACATAAAGTAACAAATAAACAAGTAAGAAAGTCGGTCAAGCCCGACTGTAATATACTCTGTACCTGTTTGTACGAAACTAATAACTTTAAAGTGTGAGGTTTTTCAAAATCTGAGGGTGGCAACTCTTTCAACCATCGTTCATCTGGTTGAAAAACGATGTATGGGGGCTAGTACCTAGTACAAACCCGTAAAATTATAAAATTTGTATATAATTTCCTATTAACAAAAAACGTATCTATATTAGTCACGCGGGAATCACGCGTGATTTCTGACCGCAGGCCATCTCAATTATATCGCTCCACTCATAGCAAGGTCCAATTGGGAAATTACCAGTTAGCTATTGCCTTCTCGCTCTCTCTTTCTCGTAAGTTCTACCAATGGCAACGGTGTTGTTGTTGGCGTCGGTTTTTATTTTCTTTTACATATAGCTCTAATATCGTTCATCTGATCGAAAAATGATGTATGGCGGGTCGATTCAAAATAAGTAGTAGAATATATGTCTAGAATGTTCGAACTATCTATCTTGAAAATTGTGGGAGTTATTTCGTTTTTTTAAATTTGCGGGGGAGACAGGGGGCGTGGCAAAAATCAAAACTAAACTTGATCTGCCTGCAAGTATAAGAAATATATGTTCCATACACTTCAAACCTCTATCTCTTACCATCTCTGAGATCTCTTCGTTCATACGGACAGACGGACAGACGGACAGACAGACGGACATGGCTATATCGACTCGGCTGTTGATGCTGATCAAGAATATATATACTTTATGGGGTCGGAGATGCTTCCTTCTGGCTGTTGCATACATTTGCAAAAACCAAAATACTTACGAAAAAAATATCAGAAGATGAGAAATCGGCCTTTCATTCATGAAAAGTAGTTAGGGAGAAGTGTGACCAGAGTGAGAGTAGCCAGATTCTGCACACGCATTCTAATTCACTCTCCATGTTGGAGAATTCTTTGAGTTAAGTACTTTTACTATAAAGGGAAATCCATCGCTTTTATCAGTCATTAAGCTCACAATGATTTGTCAATATTTTATAACCGTAACCGTTTAGTTTTTACAGTGACAACTTTATATTAACAAAATGAATCAAATATATTTTTATATATATCTCGCCTGTTCCGATTTTCACTTTCGACAGAATTTGACGAATTCGAATGTGTCACATGTGGTTGTTGTGTAAAATTTATTGATTGAATCTTGAGGCATTTGAAGTAGAGTTTGTAGCATTAAAAAAAGATATATAAAATTTAAGTTTTGATACAGAAAAATGATCATGTACCACATTCGAATTCACGAACAGGCCTGAATATCTTTTATAAGCAATATGGTTTGTGGTACCAGCCTAAACAAATGACATCAATAACTTCTCATTCATCCGCTTTCTTATTTATTTTACACAGACTGCGGCGGTTGCAATCTAAAGTTCGAGCATCCTTTATACTATCGCACACACTGTTCCGTCTTTCATGATCCATCGATGAGTCTGACCATACGGAAATACCATTGCAAGGTATGCGGCGAGGCGGTGCTGGGGAAGGATAACATTATGAAGCATGCGGCGGAGAAGCATGATGGCAAGGGAGCGTATCAGTGTCAGTTCTGTAATAAGTTCTTTCTGCGACTCAACTATCTGGAGATGCATCGCACGTATGGCTGTGCCTCGAATCCGAATCGGTCGCGTCCGGTGTGCGATTTTTGTGGTCGCAAATTTTGTCAACCGCAAAAATTGAAGGCGCACATTAAGCGCATGCACAGCGGTAAGTTAAGCATTTAGATAGAGCGTAAACCCAAGTACTACTACTACGTAAACCATGTAACCAAAAGTAGCTGTGTGAATATCGTAAGCGTATATCGTATAGAGCGTAACTAACCAACTAACCAAAATGGCATCGAATGCTAGCCTAGCAGCGTATACATTATATATAGAAACCTAACATACATACATATATCGTAAGCCTGGTCGCATCTGCTTCTGCACACACACACACACACACACGTACTAACAATTCTCTGTATGATAAGCTTTACACACACACATAACCACAAACGCCTCACTCATCTCCTGCCATACCAATTGGTCAATATCATTTTTATGTTTTTTTTTTTATTTTAGTTTCTTATGTTTATATTCGGATCATCTACCCTTTTGCATTGTATACTCGCTTTTAGTGAATGATTTGCCCTGATTTTGTAAATTCTTTAGTTGTTGTGTATAACTTATAATTCTGTTCCTGTCCATCCCTACCCCAAATACCTTATGTAACATTTGGGACTCTGTCTCTCTCCCCCTCTCTCTCTCTATCTCACTCTCTCTCTTACTATCGTTTTGTGTTTGTTCGTTGTTTGTTCGTTAACTTAATTAATTAATTAATTACTCTGAATTTGAATTTCTGTACTCACTAATTTCCTTTCAAAAATCACCACAATCCGAAAATTTCATTTTCTTCATACAATTTCATTTTAGATATGGCTGAAGTTTTACGAGATTTTCAGTGTAAATTATGTTCAAAACTTCTAGGATCGCGTGCGGCATTGCAGCGCCACTCGAAGGAGGTGCACAGCCGCAACTCAACGGTGGTGAGTTGTCCGCGCTGTCAGAAACTGTTCCAGAATCGTAGCAATCTCAAGATCCATATGCTAACGCACTCGGGAGTGCGGCCATTCAAGTAAGTAACAAAAATGTTGAAGCTGATGTTTTTATTTTGGTTTAAGGCCTTAATTCGAAAGTCAAGTGCACCGCAATATCTTCCACAATTTTCAAGATAGACTGTTCGAACCTTCTAGACATATATTCTTTACACTATTACCTATCGATTCACCATACACCTTTTTTCAATCAAATGAACGATAGTCGAGTTATAAGCAAAATAAATAATTACTCTGGGCCACAATCGTGATGGTTAGCACTCAGCACAAGATTTCCGGATGTTTGGTATGCAGTTACTGTTGAATTTTTATATAGATCTTTGAAAATGAGTTTCAACCTAATAGGAAAAATTTTTTTTTTATTGTTTTAAATAGTGTAACCTAACAATTTAAACAAGGTTTTTTTTTTTGCGAAAATGAGCAACCTAAAATTTTTTTTTTATAATTTTTAAATAGTGAGAAAATTTTTACATTACTGTACTTTAAGCAACTAAAAGAGAGCTCAATGGGTTTTTTTTTTTTTTTTTTTTTTTTTTGTAAACTAGTGTTATCAGTCAGTCTGATTTTCCTTTGTGTTTCAGGATAGCCACTCCAGGTCTTGAATTAGTCCTGTACCAAGAATTTCGAATTTTTGCCTACCAAAAAAAAAAAAAAAAAAAAAAAAAATACAGAACTTCTTCCTAAACCTAAATTTTTGCTTTACCCCCTTTTAGGTGTGCGGAACCCGAATGCAATGCGGCCTTTACCACCAAACAGTGCCTGCAGTTCCATTACAAGAAGGTGCACAACTACACCCAGGAGCAGATGCCCAAAATTGAGCGCAGTGTGGCCTACACTTTTGATGCCTATTCGGGTGGAATGAAGGTGGACTTTCTGGGTAAGCAGCCACATCAGCAGCAGCAGTCGGCGCTGGCGATGCCACAAGCCACGCCACGCCCTAATGCGGCTGTTGTCTCCTCGTTTACAGAGCAAGCGCCGCGACGCCGGCGCAAAAGTCTGGAGGATCAGAACTCCATGCTGAGTAGCTCCATGCAAAGCGATACGGAATACAGTGATGACAACATCTTTGAGGCCATCAAGAAGAGCGGCAAATCGATTAAGGATCTGTGTCGCAATGAGCCAAATCTGTCGTTGCTCAGCTCCAAAATATCCAGTATTTTTGGTGAGAAGGTAACTACAGTGGGAGGCGGTGCAGCAGTAGGTACACAGTCCGCACCCAATGGTGGACGTAAGCGTAAGCGCAAGAAGGAACCGGTGCTGGTGCCCAACAGTCAAGCCCATCAACAGCAGCAGCAGCAACAACAGCAACAGCAGCAGCAGCATCAACAACAGCAGCAGCAGCAACAGCTGCAACAGTGCCACCAGCAACAGCAGCAGCAACAACAACAGCCACAACAGCCGCATCATGAACAACAATCGGCGCTTCCTCATTCCCATCAGCAGGCACAGCCTGGCTCATATCATGGCCATCATGGACTCCATCATGGTCATGCGCATGTGCATGCCCAGCACCATCAGCAGCAGCAGCAGCAACAACAGCAGCAACAGCAGCAGCAACAACAGGCGCAACAGCAACTCCACGGCGATCCCGATGACGAGGAGGATGCCGTGCGTTTGGAGCAAGTGCGTCGCAAGCAGAATGCCCAGCTAAGTCTTGTCGAATCCTTCCTCACCACCACCGCTCAGCGTTTGAGTGCCCAGCAGCAAGTGCAACAGGTGGTGGCCGCTGCCGCTGCAGTCTCGGCCATGGCCGGTGCGGGCGGCTCTGTTGAGGATCATCCCGCCAAACTGGGTCATATGATGGGACACATGGGTGTGTCGGGCATGGATGACGATGATGACGACGATGACGAAGAGGATGAACCGCATCCGCATTCCCACCAGCACTCACATCATCCCCACCATCCGCACTCGCATCCCCATCAATCGCATCCACATCCGCATCTCGCACACACACATCCGCATCAGCACGCCCAGCAAACGGATCCCGGTGATCCGGGCGGTTATCGTCATGCGGCGGCCATGAATGCCGCCGCTCTGGGTCAAAATCTGGTGGTCAGCAAGGGTAGCAAAAAATGGATTGGCGCCGACGATCGCCATTTAAGTGATCCCACCTCCGAGGTGGCCAATGAGGCGGCCTCTGCCAGCTCCGCTGCCTGCGGCCAGCTGGCAGTTGGTGCCGGAGCTGGACAGGATTTGGGCTTTGCGGTGCCACCCACGGCCGTGGATGAGCACAGCAAACTGCTGGGCCAGAATCGGGACTTTTTGGCGCGTCTCATGAGCAGCGCCAGTGCCAGTCATGCCCATCAGCAGCATCAGCACAGTGCGCACAGTCGGGAAGAGGACGAGAACAGCTCGTTCTTGGATGTGGTGGAATCGAACACGGCCGCGGCAGCAGCTGCAGCGGCTGCCATGTCTCAATATCATCACAATGCGGCGGCCAATGGTGGAGCTAGCGGTGGAGGAGGTGGAGGAGGAGCACATACGCCCACGGGTCCCGCCACAGGTGGAGCCGGAGCTGGAGGTGCGGGCAGTGTGGCCGGTGCTGGCTCAACGGCGGAACCAACGCAAATGCAAATGAACTCACTCACCCACTCGCAATCCTTCATGAGCTCCTTCTACAATAATGCCAATGCAAGACTGAGCGGCGCCGGTGTGGGAGCTGGCTCCTCCTCGGCCAGCATGCTGGTGGAGGCGGCGCTCAACTCGGTTGGCAATATGATTGACAGCGAGAGTAGCGACCTGAAGGTAAGTATAAAAAAAAAAAAGAAAAAATAAAAAAAAAAAAAAAAGAAGAAAAAAGAAAAAGAAAAAAGAAAAAGAAAGAAGAACGAAGAAAGAAGAAAGAAGAAAGAAGAAAAAAAAGAAGAAAGAAGAAAGAAAAAGAAAAAAGAAAAAGAAAAAAAAGAAAGAAGAAAAAAGAAAGAAGAAAAAAAAAAAAAGAAAGAAGAAAAAAAAAAAAAGAATAATGAAGAAAATAGAAAAAAGAAAGAAGAAACAAAGAAAGATGAAAAAGAATGAGAAGGAGAAGAGAAAAGAAAGAGAACCAAAGGTGGAGTAAATAATGTTAGAAAGAAGTTTTGGTGGAAAAATAAGATTGATTTAAAAAGAATTAGTTGAAAATTTTATCAAAAAGAAAGAGAAAGAAAAAAAGAAGAAAGAAACAAAGAAAAAGGAATATAAAACAAGGAACAAAGAGAAATAAAGAAATAAGGTTAATCCCCAAAGAATTAAATTAAAAATTAAAAAAAAAAAACAGAGAACGAAAGAGGAACAGAAAATGGAAGAAAGAAAAAGGAAAAAAAAAAAGAACAAAGAGTGTAGATCAAGGAACAAAAAGAAAGAGAAACAAAGGAAGAGTAAGAATTTTTGGAAGAAATGAGATCGATCCCAAAAGAATCTCATGAAAAATTTAACAGAAAGACAGAGAAAGAAAGAAGAAAATGGAAGAAAGAAAAAAAAACAAGAAGTGTAGATCAAGGAACAAAAAGAAAAAGAAACAAAGGAAGAGTAAGAATTTTAGGAAGAAGTAAAGAAGATCAAAAAAGAATTTCATAAAAAATTAAACAAAAAAACAGACAAAGAAAGAGGAAAATGAAAGAAAGAAATAAGAACAAGGAGTGTAGATCAAGGAACAAAAATAAAGAGAAACAAAGGAAGAGCAAGAATTTTAGGAAGAAATAAGGTTGATCCCAAAAGAATCACATGCAAAATTGATCATAATGAAAGAATAAGAAAGAAGAAAATGGAAAAAAGGAAAAAGAACAAGGAGTGTAGATCAAGGAACAAAAAGAAAGAGAAACAAAGAAAGAGTAAGAATTTTTATTAAGTTAGGCTGAGTTCACACTGTTCGACGCATGAGACATGATAATCTGGTAGGCCCCCTTGTTGTCTTGTTTTCATTGAGAATAATTTGTTATTTGACAATTAAATCAATACAACATGAAGGCTAACTAGATTGTCATGTCTCAGGCGTCGAACAGTGTGAACCCAGCCTAATAATGTTGATCCCAAAAGAATTTCATGAAAAATTGAACAAAAAGACAGAGAAAGAAAGAGGAAAATGGAAGAAAGAAAAAAAAAAAAGGAAAAAGATCAAGGAGTGTAGATCAAGGAACAAAACGAAAGAGAATCAAAGGAAGAGTAAGAATGTTAGGAAGAAATAAGGTTGATCCCAAAAGAATCACATGCTAAATTTATCAGAATTAAAAAAAAAAAGAAGAAATTGGAAAAAAGAAAAAGAATAAGGTGTGTTCATCAAGGAACAAAAAGAAAGAAAAACAAAGGAAGAGTAAGAATTTCTGTTAAGAAATAAAGTTGATCCCAAAAGAATTCCATGAAAAATTGTACAAAAAGACAGAGAAAGAATGAGGAAAATGGAAGAAAGAAAAAGAAAAAAAAAAAAGGAACAAAAAGAAAAAGAAGCAAAGGAAGAGTAAGAATTTTCGGAAGAAATAAGGTTGATCTCAAATAAATTACATGAAAAAATTAACAAAAAGTCTAAAAAAGAAAAAAAAAATAGGGTTGTAGATCAAGGAACAAAAAGAGAGAGAAACGAAGAAGGAGCAAGAATTTTAGGAAGAAATAAGGTCGATCTCAAAAAGAATTTCAAGGAAAATTTAACAAAAAGACAGAGAAAGAAAGTAGAAAATGGAAGAAATAAAAAAGGAAAAAAGAAAAAAAAAACAAACAAGGAGTGTAGATAAAAGAACAAAAAGAAAATGGAGACAAAGAAGGAATAAGTATTTTAAGGAGAAATAAGGTTGATCCCAAAAGAATTATATGTAAAATTTATCATAAAGAAAGAGAAGAAAAAAAGAAAAAGGAAGAAAAAAAATAAAAAGACATTAAAACATTACTTTCCTCCACATCCTTTTCCCCAACACTTTTCAGGTACCCACCGAGAATCACATCAACAGCGACAGTCCCATGAGTGCTCATGTGGATGCGGAAACCCAACGCTTTGGCCCCGGCAGCGTGGCTGGCGGCGGCGCTGGCGGAGGAGGAGGAGGAGGAGGTGGTGGTACTGGTACTGGGGCCGCCGCCTCTAATGGCTCCGGCATTGGTGGTGCCATGGATAATCTGGAGAACGAGCTGAAAATGATGAAAAATTTGGGCAGTTTTCCCATGCAAATACCACCGCTGCCCATGTTCCAGGGTGCCTGTAACATTTCGCCCAGCGCCTCCACGCCCACCAATCCGCAAAGCAATCAGAACCAGAACGATGTGGATGTGGATGCGGGCAGCACACCGCAACGACCTCAGCATCCCGATTCGGATGGCTTCTCGTCCACGCATCATCGTACACCGCCCTCGCCGCCGCCCATCTCACCGGGCCGGGATTATGGCGGCATGTTTGGGGCTGGGAATGGCACTGGCCCCGGTTCGAATAGCACACCAGCGGGCAGCTCCAGTGGCGGCGGTGGTGGAGGTGGAGCTGCTGCCTCCTCTGCCAACAATATGTCCGCCTCATCGCCACTGCCCGCACTTCAACCGCAGCGACGCAATGCCTCCAGTGTGGGCAGCACATATCCCGAGCACGAGCTCATCTCGCCGGCCTCATCGCCGAGCATACCGCGCTACAATTTCAATGGGGACATGATGCGACATAAACGCGCCGTACAGGAACAGGAGCAGCAGGAGAGGCGACAGAACATCTCGCGACACAATCAGATGTCCAGTGATGAGGAGAATAGCATAATGCCACAGAACAGGTGAGGAGTTGGGGAATAATCGAAGCTACTATCGAAGCTACTACACAGAAAAAAAAAAGGATATTTTTTGATGATCCATTGGATGATTTTCCACATCCATTTGGACTGGATATGGCGATATCCTTTTTTTTGATCTTAAAATATCCATTTGATCTTTTCGAAGTCGATTTTTAATTCGAAAAAAGGATATGAAATATCAAAAGGATATTTATAAAATATCCTTTTGATCTGTTAACCAATATCCTTTTTTACATATTTTTGAAATATCCATTTGATCTTGATGACAGTTCCAAATGATCTGTTATCAAGATCATTTTGACCCGAATTTCATATCCAATTGATCTGTTATTAATATACTTTTGATCTTAGTTTTATATCCCAATGATCTTTTAAGATCCATTTGATCTTAAAACCATATCCAAATAATCTGTTTTTAATATCTGTTAATATCCTTTTGATCTTAATTTGATCCATTTAATATCCTTTTGATCTAAATTTCATATCCCAATGATCTTTTATTCAGATCCATTTGATCATAATTTCATATCCCCATGATCTGTTTCAAATAAAAGGCAGTACAATTTCGAGGAATTTGTTTATGATTTTATTCAATATACAATTCAATAAACATTACCTTTTCTGAAAAAAAGACGAAGATTCTGGAGAATTATACAAAGTTTGAGAAAAAAAGCGGGTGAGCCAAAACTATTCTCACGATGAAAGTTTTTAACGCCACTCTGAAATAATATATTGTTTTAATATCTTTTTTGTTTAATATCTGTCACTGTTAATACTTACTTCCATGCGTTTCCATTCAAAAATGTTTTCCCTGAATTCAGCTAGTAGACCACGTTGCTCTCTGTTCGGACAATTTTTTCCAAATCCTCCTGATTTATGAATTTTAAAAGAATATCCACACTCTAAAGAAATATAAAAAATAATTAATAAAAAGAAATAACGATATTTTTTCTTGCTGTTATTGGAGGTAGTAATCACCTCGAAATAACGATATTTTTTCTTGCTGTTGTTGAAGGTAGTAATCACCTAACTTTGCATGTCAATTTCGTGTTCTGCCAAAAAATTTCTTAAATCTTGGTCTTCCATTTTTCTAAAAAATATTGAAAGTTTATATTAAATTTGGCAGAATTATTTGGAGAAGCATATGGCTATAGATCATGTATATGAATGATGTGACAAAACGGATAAAAACATCAGACAATTCGCATAACATTTATATACAGTAAGTCAAGAAAGTTTTTTGACAAATAAAAAATTCACATTTTTATCTTATTCTTATCTTATTTTGAAAAAAGTGATGTCCTTCATGATTTAAATTTTTTTTAAACTAAATCTTTTAGAAATATGGAAGTTTAAAACCAGACACAACTAAAAACCAAACATTTTATTTTACGCCAGTTTGCAATTAACTATCCAGCACTGTATATGCTAGCATGCTGAGATATGTATGTATGTGTATATGTGTGTAAAAAAAGACGGCGTGCCCACATGCATAGAAACAACGCTTTTTAACTTTTCAACAAACACAACACACACACACAGATAAACTCGCACTATGTAAATACAAATCACTTACCAGATTATAAATTAGACTATAATATCTTTTATCTTTTCACTTTTATCGTTTTCTTCAACTGACACATGCGCTCTCTTTAAGTCATTTGAGTCGAGTGAAGCGCGCCGCTGACTGCGATATCGAAATTCGCAGTTGCAATGATTCTTTCTCTTTCGCACCAACAGTCATACTTGACTTGCTCTCTATAGGCTTTTCGATTTTCGATTACCAAATTTGACATTCGGACAAAAGCAAGATCAATTGGATATTAGTTTGCATACCCGTGGATCATCTAAATGTCAAAAGGATATATTTAAAAAAAGGATATGTAATTGATCTTAATTCTTCATCAAATGGATATGAAAAGGTCTACAGGATATGGAAAAAATTGATCTTAAAAAGGATATTTTACATATCCTTTATACGGGGATCTTTTTTTTTTCTGTGTACTCATTGCAAAAGTCTCTGGGGAATATGGGCAGAGTTATCAATATTTTCGATAATTTTTTAATGATTTTTTTTTACACCTTTTTCGCCCCAAACAGCGCCGGCCAGGACATGCGCATGAAGTTCCCCCAATCGCAAATCGATCTCATGTACTCCAAGTACGAGAGCATGGCCAGCAATCTGAAGTACAACAGCCAGGAGTTGGACTCACCGGCCGAATATCGTCAGAGCAGCAGCAGCAATAGCAATGTGGCGGCCAGTGCAGCGGCAGCAGCAGCTGCTGCCGCCAGTGCGGCCAATGATATGTCCGATCTGCAGGGACTGGACATGAGTTCGCGTTCGAATGCGTCGAGCAATTATCATCACAACTTCCAGCTGCCCAGCAGCCGATATCATCATCACATCTACGATATATTGTCGGATCGTGAGCAGAGCCAACAGGCCTCCCAGGCCCAACAACAGGCTCCCTCATCGGCGGTGGTGCATCAGCAGGAGCATGGACACGGTCATGGCAGTCAGTTGGCCATGCAGCAGCATCAATCGGCCGCCGCCATGCACAATATGCTCAGCGAGCAGCTGGGTGAGCAGGAGCATGATCAGACCACTTCGGTGGATTTGAGTCGCACCGCCAACTATGTGGTATCCTCGCCACCCCAGCTGCCCTACAATCATCCACATCACGATATGTTGCGCATGGCCTCGCTAGATTTGACACCCAATACGGCCAACATGGGCAACAATCGTTCCTTCCTCTCCTCCCAAATGCAGCATCAGAGTCGCGAAAGTTTGGAGCATCATCGTCTGCTCTCCACGGTGGAGCAACATCGCATATTGGCCGCCTCGAATGCGGCGGCCGATCAGCATCGACTTTTAGTGGATCCCACCGCACATTTGCTGATGGAGCAGAATAATCGTTTGCTGGGCACAGCGGATCAATCGCGACTGTTGGGTGAATCGGCGGCAGCGGCCGCACAAAATCGTCATATGGCGCGCAGTTTTGGTGCCTATCATCAGGTGGCCTCCAGTAATTATCATCCGGGCGTAAGGCCACCGCCAGTTTTACCCTCGGCCAATCATCATGCTTCCAATCCGTCAAATTATCATCCCTTCCCGGCCTACTATTAGGAGAGAGAGAGGGAGAGATATACTTTAAAGTCGGGACTAAGTGCAATTGGATGTCTTCTGCTCTCCTACTCCTGCTCCTGCTCCTTGATTATGACTTTAACTTTGTTTTTTCTCCGGGTTCCTGTTTTCTATTAAGAAAAATACTTCCACTAGGTACTCAGTTTGTAAACCCTAGCTCAAGCCCTTCTTTTAAGAATACAATTTTTGGAAAATTACAAAAAAAAAAACATATATATGGCTGTTCCTTAAGCTGATCCTTAAACGGAAGGGCTTCACTCAGAGAGAGAGAGTTTAACAAGTGGACATAAATATTAGAAAATTGAAAATTTTAACCAGAAAACCAATCATTTGCTCAGTCTAATATGTGTCCGTCTCTTTCTAACACACCACAAGCAGAATAAGACCGGATTTACACGATGAAGCAAACTTTATGAAGTTTTCGAAAAAGCTTTTGCTTGTAGGAAAGAGGTGTAGAGGGGCAAGCTTCCTCAGCACACCTCTGTCAAACGAACAAAAGCTTTTTGAGAAACTCCATGAAGTTTGCTTCATCGTGTAAATCTCGACTAAGCCTTAGGCTCAAGTCGTTGAAGTCGTTAACTTTCGCGCTAATTCCTTTCTCTTTCGCGCTCTCAGCATTAACTCTGCAAGCAACTCGAGCTGCTTAAAATAAAATAACCTGGACAAAAACGACAAAATATTAACCAATCCAAAGTTTATTTTTCTTCTTGTCAAAAACACGCACGACTCAACACGACGTGTTTGTGTTAAAACACCAGATTTCAGCTTTTCGATCGTATATAAAAATACCAAGTCAATAAGCCAACCGAACAAAATGTACTAAATAATTATCTACATTTTTCCCTTATCAGCTGTTGGTCACACTTATTTGACGACGACCCATTTAATCTTAATTTAAAAAAGGTCTGCAAACCGGTCCGAAACCGAACCTCTAAAAACCGGTTCGGGTTTTTTGGGATCCCCCGAACCGAACCATTTCGACCATGAACCGAACCATGAACCGAACCATGAACCGAACCACTTACATTTCTGACCCGAACCGGACCACTTTTTCCAAGAATAAGGTTCTGTTTACAAGTAATTTTACAAGCGAAAGAAATTCTTAATGAGATTATTCAAAATTAGAGTCACTATGTCTTATTGTAAAGAAAGGAAATAATGTCAATAATGTTTTGGATGCCTTCGAAAATTGTCCAAGAGAGCATACTTTGAACATTGTTTATAATTTTTGGAAAAGATCTTAAAAACGAAGTCCTAAAAGTATTGCGCTTACTTAGTTCGCTTATAGATAAACTTCTCCAGGAAAATATAGTGCCCACACAGAAGAAAAACCCGAAATATTTGGACTAAAATCAATTCCAATTGATGATCAGTTCGAAGTTGTCCTTTCCTGCTTTATCTTAACACATTTAGCCCTTAATTAATTTTGAATTCACTTTTACGATTTATAGCCTATTTATTTTCATTTTGTTTTATTCTATGTAATTTTCCACCGTGATTTCGCATTGCACGTTAGCGGCTGCGCCCCTCGGTCGGTTGGGCGGGAGGTGGGCTGCTATTTTACCTGGGGTTCGTGCGTAAGAGGCTTCGGCTTGGTGTCGCTTGGGCCACTTGAACGTACTGTGCATTGTACGTCAACGTCCTAATATAATAAGAGAGGATTAACTTGTGCACGGATTTTCCAATTCTGAAATTCTTGTCTCGATCCCATCTTTGTTTTTAACTCGAAATAGGGGTTGATTGATTTTAGTTTGTTATTAAATGTAAAGAGAGTGGCCGGGAACAAAAATTTCGAACTTTCAGTTACTTTTCGTTTTTTCGCTATGACAGTGCAATTCCCAACTTGTTTTAATCTCTAGGCAAGACTATTTGATTTTCTGGTAGGACCCGTTCTTGAAATGCGACTTTTGGGATTGATGCAAGAATTTTAGGACTGTTTTTATTCATCGTACTGGTTTTAGGTACAATCGAGTTCGACTCGTACTTAAAAATTTATTTTGAAGGTTGTGACTAGAGGTGCGCGCGTGAGCGACTTTTCCTAAACGTAACGCACGATTCACAAAATTAAAATCTCTTGTCGCACGATTCACGCACGCAATTTTTCAAGGGTTTTGAGTCACGCACGATTGATGCACGACTAAAGGCGTGGTCACGAATGATCACGCACTATCAACAACCCACGAATTTTTGCAAGGAGAGACCCTAATTCTATCAGCTGCGAGCAGCATATCCACAAAATCCAAAGCAAATCAGGAATAATATTATTATTTAAATACAATAGAAAAGTCTGTGTTTAGAAATAGAAAAGTCTGTGTTCACGCACGAAAGTCTGTGTTTTCTCACGAACATGTCGTGAAACGTCGTGACACACCGTGACACGTTTAAGTTCACGTCACGTGCGCACCTCTAGTTGGGACCACATCATGACTAATTTCGGCTAAATGATTTGTTTATATCAATTTAATATTCTTTTAATCAATTGATACGTATACATAAATCGGAAAAAAAAACTATACATTTTTGTTCAAGTGAACCGAGGTTTGAACCAAAACCTGCGGTTCAGAGTATCCAGGAACCGGTCTGCAAGTCGAATGCAAAGATTACTTACAGGTTCGAATATCCTAGAAAATTTTTGGGGTTTGGAGCCTTGATTAAAAACGAATTTCAGTAGGCGATTCGTGGGAATTTTTTTTAGAAAATTTTTAACTAAGCGTGTTAAAAATATATGCCATTCGTGTTGCAGTCGTGTTGTGTTTGAAAAATTCGACACACGCCCATCTCTAGTCCAAGGCACGTTTTTTTTTTAAAAACTTGTTAAAAGTGTTTAATGACCTTTCTATTATTTACGTTTCCATAACTGTCAAAACAACAAGTATACCAACATACCAAAAAAAGAGCTGGTTCCTCGTACAGCTGTTTCGAAAATCACCAGATTTCCGCTTCAGCGAGGTTCGCTACCATCTTCAGATTTCAGTGGGAATTTCAAGCAATCCAAAACAGTAAAACCTCCAAAGCTGAAGAATGCTTTGAGTGTGTTGGTACCTTGCTAACAGCTTCTATCTGTGTGAGTGAAAGTTATTTAGAAAAAAACACGATTATCGATAATATCTCGATAACAAGTCGATAGCATAAGCGGCCTAAAAACTCTTTAGAAAATGTTGGTTCAGCCCATTGGGGAAAAATTACTTCCATTTTGTCGAACAGTGTTACTTTATAGGGTCTCATGATACCCTTTTTACCCATTTTTATGTGTACTGGGTATAAAAAGTATTTTTTTTTTTAAGAAAAAATGGATATACTATCCATTTTATCATGCATTTAATATGTATTAAAGAATCTTAATTGATTAATAATTAATTTTTAATGTAGGGATTGCTTAAGCTTCCACTTGGACTGGATATAGACATATTCTTTTTGGGGATATCGACATGCATATCCTTTTCAAATTCACACATCCTTTTGATATTTTTCAACTCCATTTTTACATCCTTTGGATATTTTTCAGCTCCATTTTCACATTCATTGAATAAAAAAATAAGATCAATTTATCAATGGATGAAAAAAATGGATATGGATATGGACATGAAAAATATCTAATATATCATCAAACGAGGAAAGCAAAGCTAACTCACTGTGCCGAAGTTGAAATACACTTGAAAACGTTTACTCCAACAGATTTAACCGATAAAATATATAAAGGATATAGATATCAAATATTTAAAAAATTTTAAATCATTGATAAGAAAGATTTGATACCATAAAAACAACTTTTCTTAGTAAACCACATTTTCCGACCGATCGGTCCTATGGCAGCTATATGCTATAGTCATCCGATTTTGATAAATTTTTTCCAAATTGCGTAAAAGCATATAAAACTAATATATACCAAGATTAAGGACGTTACGATAGAAAACAAAAAAGTTTTCTCACTAGAACTAGTTTTTAGACCGACCGTTTATATGGCAGCTATATGCTATAGTCTTCCGATTTGATAAATTTTTCCAGAATTACGCGGAAGCATATAAAACTAAACAAACCATGATTGGTGAAGCTACGATGGAAAACTAAAAAGTTTTTCTACTAGAACAAGTTTTTCGACCGACCCTTTATATGACAGTATATGATAAGTCACCGATTTTGATAAATTTTTCCAGAATTATGTGGAAGCATATAAAACTAACATATACCAAGATTAGTGACGCTACGATGGAAAACAAAAAAGTTTTTCTAACTAGAACTAGTTCTTAGACCGATTATTCCTATGGCAGCTATATGATATAGTCATCCGATTTTGATTAATTTTTTCAGAATTATGTGGATACATATAAAACTAACATATACCAAGATAGGTGACGCTACGATGGAAAACAAAAAAATTTTTTCACTAAAAATATTTTCCGACCGATCGTTCTATGGCAGCTATATGATAAGTCATCCGATCCGGCCGGTTCCGACATATTAGTTGGTGCAGTAAAAAGAAGACTATGTGCAAAATTTCAGCACGATAGCTTTAAAACTGAGAGACTAGTTCGCGTAGAAACAGACGGACAGATGACAGATAAACATATAGTTTATGGGGTCGAGAATATATATAGCAAATCTAACAAACTTCTGGCAAAATTAATATACACTTTTCAAGTGTATAAAAATATCCTTTGTTTTCAAGTAACATATAAAGTAATGGAAATCCATATTAATAAAGACAGATAAACAATAGTCGAGTTATAAGCAAAATCCAAAATTATGCTGGGCAGCACTTAAACAGTTTTTTAAAAGTTATCAGTTAAATACAAACGTTCACTATTACAGCGAACTTGAGCGACTTTAACACATTTTAGTTTAAAAATTCCCAACTGGTTTTAGCTTCCAACTCAAAAACGAGGATTTTTCAAAAAATCTCTGTCCAATTTCTGTCTCTGAGTGTTTGGGCATTTGGTTTATAAAAACAAAATCGAAATTGTAACGAAAGAACAGCAACAACCATTAACAACAACCATTAAGTGTGCCAATATGTTTAAGTGTAAATTGGTTTTTCATGCAACGGCTGGCAAAACAAACAATATATAGTATGTATATGTATATGTATGATTTTGTAACAATAATAAAAATAATAATTATAATTATGATAATGATAAACAATATGTATAGATGTAAAAAAAAAAAAACAAAAAAAAACACACATAATTATTATAAATAAAACAAGCCTGAAGCGAACATAAACACTTTTTTTTTTTTTGTGTGAAACTATTTTGCCGCTGAGTTTGTATGGAGAAAAATAACTTCAAATAGAAAGCTAATCATATTTTTACACCAAAAGATGTCTAAACGGAGTACAAAACTGACAAAGAAGTTGCACTGATTCGGCTAAAACAAATCCCACTCTCGATTCTTCCATACAAACTCAGCGATAAAATAAAACTTAAAAATTAAAAGTTATAATATTTGCTAGCTAAACCACAAAAAAAAAAAAAAAAAAAAGCATACAGCATTAACCATAAAGAACAACCGATCAGGAACTTAGCTCAAGCATCCCCTCACGCCCCCCTTCCCCCTAACCCTTGATGAAGGAAATGTATGGGGTGTGTGTGTTTTTTTTTTTTCGACATATAGACATACTATATAAATATATAAATATATATATATATTTAGCAAGTAAATCAATTAAAAATCTATTATTTCATGTACATTATTAAATTTATAAAGAAAAGGATATACACACCATACCAAACCAATGATAATAATATTAATCCGAGAAACGGTATATATATATATATATAAAACATAATGCCGAAGCACATTAACAAACGCTGATCCAAATGATTTATATGCATATATATATATATATATATTGTAGTATGTATATGTGTATATGGCATAATCATATTATCGATTATTATTAAAAAAAAAAACAAACAACAAAAAAAAAACACAAAAAACAACAAAAATAAAAAAGAAACCAAAATTATTTGAAAAAAAAACGGATTGCTGTTTTACTTGGAAATGGAAAGGACAACCTTCGGTATTCATGGTCCACCCTAATTTTGAAAATCCAAAAAAGAAATCGAAGCAAAAAGAAAAAGTTGACAAATCTTGCCCAGATGATATACGATTTGAATACTTCAAGCAAAAGTTAAGCCAAGTTACAAGGCATAAGGATATCAGTTAAAAGCGCTACAGTCGAGTTCCCCCGACTGCAAAATACCCTGTACACTTGATTTTGTGCGTTGTTATATGAAAATGAGAACAAACATTCTTGATTCAAGCCCTTTTTTGTACTTACAGTTAGCCGAAAAGTTTTAGAAAACGCATTCTTAATTCAAGTATGAAATTTCTTAAATTAAGTACAAAATAATCTTAAAATGCCAAGCCAAAATATAATACTAACATGTTTTAAATACCCTTGCAGTTTTTGAAAGAAGCTACCATTGATAAAAAAAAAGTTTTTCTCACTAGAACTAGTTTTCAGACCGATCGTTCCTATGACAGCTATATGCTATAGTCACCCGATTTTGATCAATTTTACCAAAACTATGTGGAAGCATATAAAACTGTTATATACCGAGATTGGTGACGCTACGATGGACAATAAAAAAGTTTTTCTCACTAGAACTAGTTTTTAACCGACCGTTTATATGGCATCTATATGCTATAGTCATCCGATTTTAATAAATTTTTTCAGAATTGTGTGGAAGCATATAAAACTAATATATACCACGATTGGTGACACTACAATGGAAAACAAAAAAGTTTTTCATACTAGAACTAGTTTTTGGACCGATCGTTCCTATGGCAGCTATATGATATAGTCATCCGATCCGGCCGATTCCGACAAATGTGCAGCTTGTGTGTATTTAAAGACTTTTTGCAAATTAAGGTTAAGATAGCTTTAAAACTGAAGGAGGATATAGCATAGAAACAGACGGACAGACGGATCAAGAGTATATATACTTTGTGGGGTCGGAGATGCTTCCTTCTATGCATTACAAACATCGTAACAATTTTAATATACCCTTTGCAAGGGTATTATTATTTGTTATTATTTTAAGTACGCCAATTCTTGTTTTAAGAGTTAATCGGGGTTGACTTTAGTCTTTTACGACCAAAAAGTATGATCAAAAAGAAATGTACTTAACATAGAGAGATCGGAACAGTCTAGAATCAAGTATTTCGCTATTGCAAAAATTCGTACTTGATATAAGAACTTTGTACTTGCAACAAGCATTATCGTACTTATAGTTCTATTGACACCGTTTGTACTGGATTCAAGTACAAAATTATTGGTTTTTTGTGAGTGTTTAAACTGAACCTCGCAGCCTAGTGTTATATGGGGAAAATCCATCCTCAAGGTCGGATAATGTAGTGGTTTAAAGGAGAAGCCTATATATGCACCCTTTTTAGGCGGGGTTTTAGGGTAAAAACTTGTTTTACAGCCGATGTATATAAAAATCGGTTGGGGAAACAAGTTCTAAATTTTTTGTCATTTTGTAAAATTCCGCCCTCAGGTCGATTTATATGCCTTATTGGCGAGGTGGCGAGGTAGCAAAGCGCGTTATCTTTTATATACATTTCTTCTGTCCCAGCAGCTGAACCGATTTGGATGCAATTTTCAGTGAATATTTATGTGGGTACGTAGATGGTTTAGGTTCGCCATTGAACCCGGTGGGTGATGCTGCAATCGTCTTAAGACCGGTTCTAAAGGCGATTCAGAGTCATATCTCTAAAATTAATTAAGATATAAACTTGAAATTTGTTATGTAGGTGAGTAATATGGAGCTAAACATTTTACCGTTTAAAGACTGATCGCGAACCGGTTCAAAAATGACTTAGAGACATATCTCAGAGAATATTTCAGCAATGAACTGAAAGCTTTGTGTTTGGGTTGTTAATGTGAAGTTTGAAGAAGTGGTTCAAAACTGGTTCGGAGCCATATCTTAGACATTATTTAAGCTAGGAACCAGGAAATAATACCGTAACCGGAACCGTTAACCGAAATAAACCGTTTAAAGCCAGGTACCGGTATCGAAACCGGAACCGATATTAAAATTTTGTTGAGAACCGAAAACCGTTAACCCTTATAATAGGAACCGGAAAACCCGGAACCATACCGAAACGCTAATACCGGTATTGTTTCGGTTTTTTATTATTAATTTTATTGATTCTTGATTATTACAAATATATATTTCAACTGGTAAAAAAACCAGAAACATATTCTCTTTTTAAGATATCTAAGATATGGAAAAAAATTTATAAAAAGCGGAAAACACTTTTCTTTGTTAAATATTATCCCTCTAATTAAATGTAAAGGATTTCTAAGTCCTTAAAAATCCTCCCTTGAATATAGAAATGTTAGAAAAATGATAATATAAATTAAAGAAATAAAATTTCTGGATTTAAATCAAATTTCGCCCTTAAAAAAAACAGTTTTAATATTTTGATAAATTTAATGTTAGTAAAAGCTAACGCAGATTTTATGTTTCAATCTTCCCTTAGTAGTAGTCTTATAGTAAAGGTTCAGTTTTGTAAAAATCGCTAAAGAGCTCTATCTTTAACGGAGATACGACAGATTTTAGAGCGAACCATTATTTAGAAATAATTGTCAGCTTTATGAGAAATGGCCCTAGATTGATAGGTTTTTTTTTTTAAAGAGTGTAGAGGTACCACAAGAAGCGTGGACAGAAGCGTCATTGTTCGACCAAAAATGAAAAATAAAATAAAAAAATTTATAAGAAAATATATGGGCATTTCCACCAAAAGGTCCACCGAGACCAAAAATTTTAAAGTTTTTCAAAACCCCTTGCTTTATGATATTTTCATAGGAAAACAGTCAAATTGTACTAATATAAACTAATTTTACATTTATTTATAACCCACTTCGAGATATTCAAAAAGCAAAGTCGCGCAAGCTCAACTATTCTCAGTATGATATATTCCCTGCATTTTTTGTTTTGATAATTGTTTATTAATGTCTTTCTTTATGCATTGACTTTTGCATTCTTAAATCTTTCCAAGGATACAAAGAGTCAAATAAAAATGCAAAAGAGACTATGCGATTGGTAAATAATGTAATTTTTTGATTTGCTTCATCGCTTTTTTCGATGTCCCGTGCGACATTGAAAAACAACATTTGTTATTTGTGCGTCAAAAGTACATGTGGAAGGCTTATCCAATATTGAGTACAAATAGTGATTTTTAATACAATTCAAATAAAAAGAATCATGCTAAAAAATTAGAATATTTGTGATCTGGGTACTTATATAAAGGTGGTCCCGTGCGACATCGTCAGTGTGAAATTCAAAATTTTTTCTTACATGAATGATTTTTTTTTTTTGTAAATCATAGTTTTTTATTTTTTTATATCTAAATAAGCAAAAACGGCGGCGAAAAAAATTTAGAGAGCCTGCATACCGGTGGAGAAAAAAGTTAAAGTACGATCCAATATTTAAAAAATTTTTTTTTTTTTGTTATTATGCGAAAATGAATACATTGAAATCTTTTGTTGACTTAAAAACATTTTAACTCCGCTTATTTATATATAATTTCCTTAAAAGAGTTACTGAAATAACATTATTATTATAACGGGAGAAAATGTCCCATACGACATGTCCCGTGCGAAAGTGTTTAAAAATTGAATTTTAAGAAATGTATAAGTTTATTTTGGGTACAATGAAAACCGTTTTTAAGTGTCATCAATGTGCAATGTTCTTAAATTTAACAGATTGAAATATTGCCTCAGGATTAGCTAAAATCGGCTTGTCAATTGTTAGTCGCAAAAACCACTTCTGTTTTTGTCCCGTGCGAATGCCTTGGTTTTTTGTAATTATCTTGAAAAAATTAATTGCCCAAAATCAACCTTAGCACCAATTGTAGGGCCAATTAAGAGCAATAAGTTAAGCCTTTTGTCAAATAAAAAATACGTTTTATTTTTACTTTTTTTCCACTTCAAAAGTGTACGAAGGTCCAGTTCGACATAATGGAAATGCCCATATAAAAAATTTTTTAGATCTATTACATCCATTAATTTTTTTAGATATCTTAAAATAAATTACATTTTTTAATATTAAAAAAATGGTACTTGTACCGGTACGTACCGGTATACCGAAATAAAATCTGAAAATCTAACAATGAATTCATAATTTAGAAAACTTTGTGGTACTTTCGTTCGTAATAGAGAAGAACGACAGTATTTTCCTTGTATTTATACCGTAATGATTCGTGCGTGTTCGTGTCACGAATATTAAAAAAACAGCATAAACAATTGTTTTATTGAGACTTCTTGAGGGTGATAATTGAATTGACCTTGATCATGGATTTTGCTGAAAAGTGAGCATACCAGATATAATCATACTATCTCTATATACATTCTCAATTATTCACACTTTACATGTCAAACAAAATGTACAAAATTTTCGGAGTTGATCAGCAAAAGGAAAGGAAACGGCAGCAGTAGGTAACAGCAGCAACAACAAAAGCGTTAGACGACGATCCACACGCCCGGAGAGGAGTGTTCGTAATGACGCAATTGGATGAAAGGCCAAATCGAAATTCTGAGTAGTGGTGAGCGAGCAGAGCGAGAGCATGACGCCAACGCCGGCGGAGATAGTGGCGGCAGCGTTAACGAGCGCAAAACAACAGCAACAGCAACAACAAGGGCGGCCAATGCCGCCGACAGCAACAACAGCAGCCAGCAGCAGCAACAAACCCAGCAATGTGGAGGAGCAGCAGCCAGCGCCGAGCATCGGCTCCAGCAAAGTGGGCAGCAGCGTCATGATAATGACACCCGATCAAATTGCCGAGGCATACGAGCGTGCCATGCAGGCGGCAGAGGCGCAGGGCGAAGAGGGTGGCAGCGATTCGAATACCGATGAAAGCGGCGCTGGCGCTGGCGCTGGCACCGGACGCAGACGCGTCAATAGCAAACCATTCAGTTTGTGGACAACGCTCGTATCGTTGCGTGACGGTCTGCTGTTTGTGGTTGGCAAATTATTGAAATTCATTTTACGCTTGGACATGCACGGAGGCGGCACCGGTAACAACATAAACTTTGTGGAGGGTCTCATAGACTTTTTGGCCGGATCGCTGGGTAAGTTAGATGCATAAAATCCTCCCCCCCATTTTCTTGACTTGGTTTGTTTTTTTTAGGCGGAGCCGCTCAGGTCTATGTCTCCCAGCCCTTGGACACGGTCAAGGTGAAGCTACAAACTTTTCCCGATGTCTACAAGGGCATGTTGGATTGCTTTGTGAGCACGTATCGCAAGGATGGCTTCTTTCATGGCCTCTATGCGGGCTCGGTGCCTGCGGTTTTTGCCAATGTGGCCGAAAATTCGGTACTATTTGCCGCCTATGGTGGCTGCCAGAAATTTGTCTCCTTTATGGTGGGCAAAGAATCGGCCAGTGAATTGACCACAACACAAAATGCCTGCGCCGGCTCCCTGGCCGCTTGCTTCTCCACACTCACACTCTGCCCCACCGAGCTGATCAAGTGCAAGCTGCAGGCTTTGCGCGAAATGAAACACTTTGTGGAGCCCAGTCAAACGGCGGAGATACGTACACCCTGGACATTAACACGTTACATTTGGCGCACAGAAGGTGAGTCTGAGTGGGCATTTTATTTTCTTCGGCACGCGAATTTGATTAGATTATCTTGGTTGGTTGCTTGGCATCGTTTTCTTCTCTATAATTCATATTTAATCTAGCGCACACACAAACACATGACTCAAATATTGAACATGAAGCGTTGCCACATTTAGTTTTGTCAACTTTCCCATCATTTGTTTTTAATGGCATTAAAACTAGATAAGGTTTAGATTAGAGAATCTGCCCCTTTTCCTTTGGAGTATATCTTACTATATGGAAAAGCCATTTCTTACAATTTCTTGCTTCAATTTTCCACACAAAATTTAAAGCTTAGAGCAGCAAATATTTAAAAATAGAATATAATACCATTGATACTACAAAGAACCAAAAAACACTTTTTCTGTTATATATGGGAAGTGTATAAGAATCAGAACCTCACTGAATCGGGGGTATCGATACTCTGGGTTATAACTGCTTTTTGTGCATTACTCAAGGTTCCAAAACCCTTAGAACCGGTTCTACGGGTACTCAGTCTTCTTCAAACCCATCAATTAAACAATATACATTTTTTTATGAGAACCGAAAACCCTTAACCGTTCTAAAAGGAACCGAAAAAAAAAACGTATCCATACCGAAACGCTAATACCGGTACTGTTTCGGTTTCTAGACGAAATATTCAACTGCTAAAATAGCAATATATACACTGAGAAGAAGTCTTACGTTTCAGAAATTCGCCCTTACAGAATAACCAAAATAAAATTATCTTTTCAAGATATATAAGATATAGAAAAAAATGTCTACAAAGCAGGGAATAATACCGGAACCGTTAACCGAAATAAACCGTTTCAAGCCACGTACCGGTATCAAAACTGGAACCAATATTAAGCATTTTTTGAGAACCGAAAACCGTTAACCGTTATAATAGGAACCGAAAAAAAACACAGAAACACTAATACCGGAACTGTTTCGGGTTTCAATTATTTATTTTTATTGATTTATGATTATTTAAAATATATATTTCAACCGGTAAAATTGCAACGTATACACTCGGCAAAAAAAAGTAAGAAAGTCGGTCAAGCCCGACTTAATAACTCGTACCTGTTTGTATGTAACTGATAATTTAGTGTGAGGTTTTCAAAATCGGGGTGGTGATTCAGAAAAACAATACGGCTCATAAGGAGGGTGATTAAGTCTTAATGTAAAATTAAAATGTTAAAGGTCAAACATACTTACACAAATTCTGAAGAAGGGAGGGGGCTGGGGGGCGGGTTGCGCATAAATTTTCTTACACATAGCGCCACTATTGTCAGATGGAAAAGAGTAGGGGGCTTGAGAAATTAACTGATTTGCTTAAATTTGTCTCAACAAAAAAAAGCGAAAAAAGATTTTTAAATGGGTGTAAGGGCAAATTGCTTTAACGATCTAAAAAAGCTGTGATCCAAGGTTCGATTTAAAATAATGCCAGATTACTGTTGGTTTCTTAAAAGAGCAACACCAAAAGATGCATAAAAACGACTAAGTGGATATAAAAATGATTTTTAATAAATCTGTAGTTGTTTTACTTGATTATAACGAGTTTATTAGGTTCAAATAACGAATTTCACTACTATATCGGGTATTTTCAATGATTCGCATATGGACATTTCCGCCAAAATGTCCACCGAGGTTAAAAAAATTTAAAGTTTCTGAAATCTCTCTGTTTATTCATATTATGGTTCAGAAACATTCATATTTAACTAATTTAATCAATGCAAAAATATATTCATTAACCTTAATGAGCATAACGACTGCAAAGTTGCACAAGTACATTGAATCTTATTGGAAAAAACGTCGCGTTCGCAATGTCCCGTTACGAATCAGATTATTATTTATTAAATAATAAATACTTAATATTTTTTAATCAAACAAAAAAATATTTCAAAAGTATCATTCATGTATGAAATTTTAAAACTCATGGGGCTTTAGAATTGTGTCAGGTTTCGCTAAGTTCTGCCTACATGTAGGTGGCCCCGAAAACAACTTCTGTTTTTGTCCCGTTCGAATCGCTTCCTATTATGCCATTATTTTGGAGTCAGGATTTCACTGGCCATTCGCTTAAGTCCTAATTATAGTGCTACTAAATAGCTATTTTATAAAGTAAAAATCAAATTGAAAATGCATTTTATTTTGCCCTTTTTGCACTGTAAATGTGTACGAATGTCCGCGTTCGACATCACGGAAATGCCCATATATCACCCAATATTGTTGGGGTATAGCTGAAAATGTTTGAAATAAACGTAAATATTATAATAAAAGAAGAAACAAATTTTTGAAAATTTTTAAACAAGCAGAAATTTTAATTTAAAATTTGATTTTTTTTTTTTTTTTTTTCATGAAAATTAAATTGATTTTGCGTTACTTCAAATGGACAGACGTAACTATATGTCCAAACAAATTATAATGTATGAAGAATGTGTGGGTACATTTTATATCTTTTATTTGTAGGATAGAAAAGGTAATTCCAATTATTGGTTCAGATGTTATGACAACGTATGTGTGAACCTATCTTTTCAAAAATACCAATAAATAGATATTCACCCATATCTGAAGAACAACTTCCTAGAAAAAAGTGTTAATTTTTGAACTCAGCGTTCCAGAATACACTAAAAAAGTTGGGTTACTTGAAATGGGCAATTTTTGTCGACCAGTGTTATTATTGCAACCAATGAGATATGGGCATTCCTTTTCTGACGTGACGTGACATTCGTACGATAAAAAAAAGAGACAAGTTATACAAGTTTTGTTTATAATATTTAGGTAGTAATTTACTTTATATAGCACTTTATTTAGAAAACAAAAATTAACAAGAATCGACCCAGAGGATTCAAAGATATACGTAAAAATATGCCCTGACGTGACGTTACATAAAACGGAAGAGGGTTTTGACTCGGATTACAAAATTGTAAATCTCTGCGAGTTGGTCAACTTTTTTTGTATGAAACTTTTTCAGTAGTTTTAAGAATAATATAAATTTATTTTCCAATATTTTTTATATTATATTTGACGTGACGTTACTGTTCGTTCTTTAATTAAAATAATTTTGCATATTTACTTTTTCATAATCAAGTAGGAAACCACTTTTAATGAACTTTTAACTTTTCTGCGGAAATTTTCATATTCATTAATTGTTTTATACTAGTAAACTTAACAATGAGATTCGGGTTTAAGTTGAGGTCTTATACAAATAAAATTGTATATATAGATTTTACCTCTTTTTATAATCTTGGCAAAGTATCAACTTTTGGTATAAATTATGGAACCTCAACATAAAAGTGCGATTGTTATCGTTCTATTTCCTATCAGCATTTGATAAAATCGCTTATGACGCTGCTTAAAGAAGCTTTAACTTTAACCAAACAAATTATATTATAACTTCATGAATCTTTTACAAGATTTTCAGAGTTGTCAGAGCAAATCTCTTGCAACCCAAAACCAATTCTCTTTTAAATATACCAGCGAAACAATTTTGATAAGTCGTTTCTTTGTTTAAGTATTTAATGGAACTACTTGAATTTTCTGGGTAAATCAGCGAATGATTGTTCTATAATTAAAACAAAAAAACGTTAATCAAACTTAACAAATACTTTTTTTTTATTAAAACAATTTCTAATCATATCTTAAAAGTATTTTAATTTGAAAGTAAACTCTTATCAATCTAATCAAATGTTTTATACAACATAGAGTCAAGCTCTTTCTCATTTACAGTGTAAAAATATGTAGAAATAAAGGTTACAATTTTGATTCTAATCAAACTTAACAAATATTTTGATTAGCTAGATTAAAACATCAACAACAACAACAACAATATGTCAATGGTTTTTTTTCATTGAGACAACATTTCCGTCTTCCGATGAATCACAATTTTGCAGTTGGATAATAAAGAAAAACAAAACAAAAATAGTTGATGCCACATTATCAGTTGCTCAAGTGGAAATTTTACAGAATCTGTTGAATTCAAATTTTGATTGACAGCCACAGAGGAGAGCTGGTGACGTTGTTGTTGTTGTTGTTGTTAGTTCTTATCGCTAATCCATCGTGTGTGCATTTTTCCCATAAATAGATTTTTAGCCTCACGTGCGCGACACTTGGTGATTTTCCATGAACTTGCACTTGACCCGGAAGGCCGCTTAATTTTGTTGTTGTTGTTTTTGTATTTCCAGGCATACGCGGTTTCTATCGCGGTTTGGGCTCCACATTTATGCGCGAGATGCCTGGTTATTTCTTCTTCTTTGGCAGTTATGAGGGCACGCGCGAATTTTTACGCAAGTAAGTATTAAATGCTGTTTCCTACTTCATTTTTTAAAATTTTTTTTTTTTAGAGAGAACCAGACCAAAGATGAAATTGGCCCCGTACGCACCATGATTGCCGGCGCCATTGGCGGTGTCTGTCTTTGGACCTCCACCTTCCCGGCCGATGTCATCAAGAGTCGCATTCAAGTTAAAAATCTAAACGAAGGCATGTTTACCGTTGGTGCGGATATTGTGCGTCGCGAGGGTTTCATGGCTCTGTATCGCGGTCTATTGCCCTCCGTATTGCGCACCATTCCTGCCACTGCCACATTATTTGTGGTCTATGAGTATACAAAGCGTGCATTGCATGGAACTCTTTGACATTTGTGGTTGCACCTCATGCAATTGGCGTGGCCGCGGGCGGTCATTTTAATCGTAAAACTACAACATTTAGATTTAAGTGTTGCCTGTACATTGTTCAATTATGATCCTGTTGTTGTTGCTGTCCTTGTTGTGAGCGTGAGCAACTCCTTCATATGGGCTGTCCATAAACTGAGCTCACCTCTGGCCAATGATAAATGGTTGTTGTTGTTTTTGTTGTTAAATATTGGCCGCCTGTCGCAGGCGACGCTTAAGAAAATCTAGACGATCCGCTGAAGTTTCCTGTTCACGCCATTCATGCCAATAGATCTAAAGAGTAGAGTAGAGAGCATGATAAAGAAAGAGAAGGCATTAGGTTTGAGTTTGTGAGAGAGAGAGTCAGCTACAATAGTTGGGCAAATAAGCTTTAGAATTTTTTATTATAATAATATTCCCTTAAATTTTTTCTGTTAACAAAATTTGTATTCTAGGGCAATTATATAGTATTCTATATCATCCGATTTTGAACAAATTTTGCAAAACTGTTTGAAAGCATATAATAATCATAATTCCTGAGTTTAGGAATGATATCAAGCAAAACAACAAAGTTTTTGATACTAAGATCTATTTTCCTACCCTTTGGTACTATGACAGCTATAGGATATAGTCATCCGATTTTGATCAAATTTCGCAGAACTGTTAGAAAACATATAAAGTTTAAGAAAGAAAGTTTAATAATGCTATCACGAAAGACAAAAAAGTTTTTCATACTAAGATCCATTTTCCGACCCCTTGGAACTATGGAAACTATAGGATATAGTCATCCGATTTTGACCAAATTTTGCAGAACTGTTAGAAAACATATAAAGTGCAGAATTAGGAAGTTTAAGAACGTTATTACGGAGAATAAAAAAGTTTTTCATACTAAGATCCATTTTCCGATCCTTTGGTACTATGGCAACTATAGGATATAGCCGTACGATTTTAACCAAATTTTGCAGAACTGTATGAAAACATATCAAATTCTTAATTCCTGAGTTTAAGTATGCTATCAAGTAGAACAACAAAGTTTTTCATACTAAGATCTAATTTTCGACCCTTTGGTACTATGGAAACTATAGGATAAAGTCATCCAATTTTAACCAAATTTTGCAGAACTGTTAGAAAATATATAAAGTGCAGAATTCTGAAGTTTAAGAACGTTATTACGGAGAATAAAAAAGTTTTTCATACTAAGATCCATTTTCCGACCCTTTGGTAACTATGGAAACTATAGGATATAGTCATCCGATTTTGACCAAATTTTGCAGAACTGTTTAGAACATATTAGAATACTATTATCAATAAAAACATAAAAAAAAAGTTTTTCATACTAAGATCCATTTTCCGATCCTTTGGTACTATGGCAACTATAGGATATAGTCATACGATTTTTCCCAAATTTTGCAGAACTGTATGAAAACATATCAAATTCTTAATTCCTGAGTTTAAGTATGCTATCAAGTAGAACAACAAAGTTTTTCATACTAAAATCTAATTTTCGACCCTTTGGTACTATGGCAGCTATAGGATATAGTCATCCGATTTTGACCAAATTTTGCAGAACTGTTAGAAAATATATAAAGTGCAGAATTCTGAAGTTTAAGAAGGTTCTTACGGAGAATAAACAAGTTTTTCATACTAAGATACATTTTCCGATCCTTTGGTACTATGGCAACTATAGGATATAGTCGTACGATTTTGACCAAATTTTGCAGAACTGCTTAAAACCATATTATATTACTAATCACTTGGTTTAAGAATGCTATAACGAAAAACGAAAAAGCTTTTCATACTATGGATCCCATTTTCCGAACGTTTGGTCATATAACAGCTAGGATATAGTCATCCGATTTTGACCTAATTTTGCAGAATTTTTTGAAAATATATGAAGTGCATAATTCTGAATTTTAAGAATGCTATCACGAAAAATAAACAAGTTTTTCATACTAAGATCCATTTTCCGAACCTTTGGTACCGTGGAAACTATAGGATATAGTCATACGATTTTAACCAAATTTTGCAGAACTGTTAGAAAATATATAAAGTTTAGAATTCTGAATTTTAAGAAGCGTTTTCACGGAGATAAAAAGTTTTTCTACTAAGATCCAATTTCCGAACCTTTGGTACTATGGAAACTATAGGATATAGTCATCCACGATTTTCAACCAAATTTTGCAGAGCTGTTAGAAAATATATAAAGTGCAGAATTCTGAAGTTTAAGAAGGTTATTATGGAGAATAAAAAAGTTGTTTATACTAAGATCCATTTTCCGACCCCTTGGAACTATGGAAACTATAGGATATAGTCATACGATTTTTACCAAATTTTGCAGAACTGTTTAAAAACATATAAATAATGCTATCACGAAAAACAAACAAGTTTTTCATACTAAGATCTATTTTCCGACCCTTTGGTACTATGGAAACTATAGGATATAGTCATACGATTTTAACCAAATTTTGCAGAACTGTTTGAAAACATATCAAATTAATAATTCCTGAGTTTAAGTATGCTACAACAAAAAACAAAAAGTTTTTCATACTAAGATCCATTTTCCGACCCTTTGGTACTATGGAAACTATAGGATATAGTCATCCAATTTTAACCAAATTTTGCAGAACTGTTAGAAAATATATAAAGTGCAGAATTTTGAAGTTTAAGAAGGTTATTACGGAGAATAAACAAGTTTTTCATACTAAGATCCATTTTCCGACCCTTTGGTACTATGGAAACTATAGGATATAGTCAACCGATTTTTACCAAATTTTCCAAAACTGTTTAAAAATATATAATGTGCATAATTTTGAAGTTTAAGAATTCTATCACGAAAAATAAACAAGTTATTCATACTAAGATCTAATTTCCGACCCTTTGGTACTTTAAAAACTATAGGATATAGTCATACGATTTTGACCAAATTTTGCAGAACTGTTTAAAAACATATAAAGTGCATAATTCTGAAGTTTAAGAAGTTTATTACAGAGAATAAAAAAGTTTTTCATACTACGATCCATTTTCCGACCCTTTGGTACTATGGAAACTATAGGATATAGTCATACGATTTTGACCAAATTTTGCGGAACTGTTTAAAAACATATAAAATTCATAATTCCTGAGTTTAAGAATGCTATCACAAAAAACAAACAAGTTTTTCATACTAAGATGCATTTTCCGATCGATTCGTACTATGGCAGCTATAGGTTATAGTCTACCGATCCGGACGGTTTTGACACATTAGCAGCCTGATGTAAAAATAAGACTCTGTGCAAAATTTCAGCCTTCTCAGTCGATATTTTAGCATTGAAAAAAAGTACCTAAAGACTTTCTCATCAATTTTCTAAGTGAAAAACTAGAACTAGGCTTTGTGAAACCATTTTTTCAGATCCTACAAGCTAACAACTGTTGTCTGACTTCCTCCCCCTTTCTTAATTCCCAGAAATAAAACTTACCACCACCGGTTTATGGCCCAACTGTTGTAGTTGTTTCAGCTTCATTGCAAATTGTCCCGTAAAGCGTTGCTTCTCACGTATCACATTATTCCAGCCGGCTATTACAATAACCACCGTATCCACTTGCATATCCAAAGCTCTGTCGCCCAGTAAATGCTTACGTGTCAGCAAAATTCCCACTGTAATCCTCTGGACAATGCAAGGAATCTATAGTCAAAGCTCGTTGCTGCTTGCGATCATAGCAAATGACCAGATCACAACGTTCATAGTGGGGTAGCAAATGTTTAAAACTTAAGCCACGAAAGAGCGGAGTCAGTGTATCCTTAATCTCTACAAGAATGCGATCGGTGCTATTCAATTTGAAACGTCCATCGGTGGAGGGTATATATTGGGTATAGAGTTTACCCATTTGTTGACGCTGCTTCTCGGTTAGACGACTACCCTGATAGGCCTCACCCATTAGCTGAACCAAGGCATCCAAATGGAAATACTCCCGGCCGGGCAAACCCGTGCTGTAGGCCAAACGCACAAATCGCGGCTCCAGGGCCACCGTAAGCAGTTCCACATCCAAAATGCCACGCATGCTTAAAAATTGCAAACAATTGCTATAACAGCGTGGATAACGTAGAATCTCTTCCAGCCTGTGGCGTAATATCAAGGGTAAACGTTGAGCCAAACGTTGTTCCACCTTAGAAGGGCTGTCCAAGTTGAATAAGGCCATGACCAGGCATATTCTTTCCAAATCCTTAAGACGTGCCTGCTCTATTTCCTGCTCGAAACGTAAGAGTATGCATTCCACCAACTGATCATCACAGGTTTGCAAATCACAGCCCAGTAAAGCTATATGCAGGCAGGTAAGCAAGGACACACGCTGCACTTGTCCCTCCAGTGAGCGTAGCATTTGCTGCATGGCCTTGACCTGGGGTATTTTGCTGCTATAGCGCAACACCTTTAACAGGGCCACCAATATAATATCCTCCACCGTGTCCAACTCCTGGGTAAGCCTCTCGTACAGTTGTTGCATTAATTCCGGATTCCGGATGGGTGTTTGTGTCTTAAAGAAACCCATGGCCATTACACCCAACTCCTGTAGGGTCATCTCATTTACACAACGTGCCAGATTCAATTCAAAATCAAACATCTCAAAGACCGCACGTCTTAGCAGATTACATAGGAACATGCACTGCACCAGCTGCTCGGGTGGCAGCTTTCTCACCTTGCGTCCCAGTTTTCTCAAAGCCAGCCACACGAATTCGCCTATGCGAGCCAGACCCAGCTGATACCAGGCATCGCTAACCACCAGCAACTGATTGGTGGACCAACGTTCCAAACGGCGACAGCACTCAATATCCAAAGTATTCCATAGTTCCATATAATTACGTGTCTTGGTGGAGGCGGGCGTGGGCAAATCCCTTAAAGCACTCAAAGTGCTTACAAGTTGTTCATCCGTTAGATGATGCAGTTGCTCACAGTATAAGCGTATGAAATCATCAAATTGTGGCTCACTGATTTGTGTTTGGGTGTGCCGGCAATTTTGCACCAAATCCACAAAATCCGCATAAAGTGTGGCGGCATTTGGCGTTTCGAGATAACCTCGAGGAGGAGTAGGATTAGCTGGACGGGTAGCTGGATTAGAGCCACGCAATATTTGATAGGGCTTCTGGGAGTGCTCCAGTATGCTGTGCGCATACTGATTCTCCTTGTCCACAAAGACTCGAGCCGGCAAAACGGAGCACCTGCTGATATGCCGGCCAAGTAGGCTTGAGCCATGTTTTGCTATGCCCCAACGGAGCTGATTAAGTGTTCTAATCCACATGGCCGAAGGCAGTGAAATGGTTTAATTCATTTATCCACCGGATTTTGCTATAAATAAGAAATATGTTATGAAAGTGCCGAAAAAAAAAACGGTAAGGCATGTTGTCAGTGCGGGCACAATTTTGGCTATAAAAAGGCTAAAGTGTTTCAATTAGAGATGGACTCGGGCTAAGCCATAATAATTCCATCACAAACACTTTAAATTGCATGCTTTATTTGTTATTATCTTCTTTAAGAAAGATCATACATGGTAAAGACTATTCTACAAAATGTCTCTTACTTATAATTTATCTAAAAAAAAAAGCAAAGGTCAATAATCGCGATTAACTGCAAATTTTTGGTTTCCCCTTTAGTCCATTTTCAATGTCCCGTTCGATACCGAAAAGAACATTAGTTATCAGTGTGTCAAAATTGAAGAAGTGAATGCAAAGTTGGCACAAAAAGTTTTTCAATACAATTCTAGTGAACCGAGAATAGTGCTAGTTATTGATTATAGTTAAAATGCATAAATATATTCATAATCATACCCACTTGAATCATATTGGAAAAACCCAATGTCGCCCCGTACACAGATTATTATTTATTTACAAAAAAAGTACTGAAGATTTTGAACCAACTAAAAACCATTTCAAAGTACCATTCATGCATAAGATTCTAAAACATTTTAATTTGTTAGAAATTTCGCTAAGTTCTGCCTAAAAAAGAGGCCCCGAAAGCAACTTCTGTTTTGTCCCGTTCAAATCGCATCATATTTTGCCATTATTTTGGAATCAGTATTTCACCTGTCATTCTTTAAATATTTATATCTACTCAATTCATTATAAAGTAAAAACGAATTAAAAATGCCTTTTATTTGTACCTTTTTTTACTTTATGTCAAATCCGGTTCACCCCGACATCATGAAATGCCCTATACACTTAAAAAAAACTGATATCTTAAAAAAATAGTTTATATACGTGGGTTGCTATTTAAGTTTCTATCACTCAATCATGTATCATATATCAAGTTCAAATGATGCTTCCTTCTATGCGTTACAAACATCGTGACAATTTTAATATATCCTCTTTAAAGGTATTATAATGATTTCGTACAATTTTCGCTGGCAGCTGTCATATCGATAGTCATACCGTGTCACGCGATAGTTTAACGATAAGCACTAAAGATAAGCAATACTTTATTAATAAACTATCGCGTGACACGGTAAGCATCAGGTGGCAACGCTCAGGTCAGGAATCCTGACTCTGAATCTACATATTGAAACAGCTGCTAGCAAAAATCATATTTTTATATGGAGTTTTTGATTTCGCAACTAAGTTCGCATTTACACGATGAAGTTTACTTCATGAAGTTTTTGTTTGTGGGGAAGAGGTGAAGAGGGGCAGTCGAAGCTGACAATGCTTCATGTCCCAGCGTGGAGTGAAGTTTTTCGATAATTCTCCTTTACTTTGTTTCGTTTAATCGGATGCAGGGTTGATTTGGGGTTTATTTGCTTATCGATTACTTGAATAGAACTTTACGAAGCAAGCTGCATCATGTAAATGAGCATGAAGTTTTGTTTATGCTTCAAAACAAAATCGAATAGAGAGAAGCCAACTTCATCGTGTAAACACAGACTTACACCGCATTTACACGATGAAGAAAACTTCATGAAGTTTCTCAAAAAGCTTTTGTAGGAAAGTATGGTGGGGTGGCTTGCCCCTTTACACCTATTTCCTACAAGCAAGACCTCTTAGGAAAACTTCATGAAGTTTGATTCATCGTGTAAATCTTGAATTAGACCGCATTTACACGATGAAGCAAACTTCATGAAGTTTCTCAAAAAGCTTTTGTTTGTTGGAAAGAGGTGTTGTGGGGTGGCTCTGCCCCTCTATGCCTCTTTCCATCAAGCAAGAGCTTTTTCAAAAACATCATGAAGTTTGTCATACTTGCTTCTAAAGCTGGGGGGCCCACTAGAGATGAGCGGGGTACGGGATTCGCGAATTTTGTCAAATTTTTTCTGGACCCGTACCGCATTCTCTGTAGGAAAGTACATGCAATTATAAATTCATTTTGTGACGCCCAGAGAAAGCATTTCTATTCAGGTCCCAAACTCCCGCGCCCATCTCTAGTGCCCACTGCAAGCATTTAAAAGAGCACACACACACCAATACATATAAAGAATATGATGTAACAATAGAAGGTGACGCAATGCGCAGCTTCAATAGTCTCAGTCGATATGGTTCATGGTTGATTTTCTATCGCAGCCTGTAACTTCTATCGATAACCGTCCAAAATGTAAGTATTGACTGGTGTGGCCCTGGTTTTGGAGTGTTTGAAGCCCTGAGCTTCGATAATTTATTGCTCTTGCTCTATCTGGTACATTGACTTGCACTCGCCAACAAAACGAATTGTTGAGTTCGAGTAGCCACAGCCAAAGAAGAGAAGAGAGAAAGAGAGAGAAGAAAATCCATATATTTATGTATGTTGTTGTTTTTGCTTACGGCTTGCTCGAAAGCTAAGCCACAACAAAAGAGAACTGCAAGTTTAGATGTTGGGCAACTCTGTTCTCAAACAGGGCTGGCCACGCCTTAGCCAGGGAGTAGAGATGGCAAGCGCAATCGTGTTTTCTGTCATTTTGCTTAACTGATGACATTGTTTTTTAGTGCAACTCAAAAAAACGGCTAAAAAAAAGCTAAATAAAATTTTTTATTTTTGCAGAAAATTGGTTGTTTTTTGAATGGAAGGCAAAATCTAGCAGTAAACCCAAAATTTTAAACAATAAAGCTAAATGCTCAGATACCAAAATGCATTGGGCAGAAAGACGACTGATCGACTCAAAACTTGTGTCGAATTTTGTAAACTAGTTCAAATGAACTAGGTCTCAGTTTTTGAGTTATAGTTCATTTCGTGAACTGCTAGCATAAATAAACTAATCATTAAAATGAACTAGGTCTCAGTGTTTGAACCAGAATTCGTTTTAAACAATTCGCTTTGGCGAATTTCGTGAACTAGTTCAAAAGAACTAATTATTGAAATGAACTAGTTCATTGTAAGTCTCTGTTTTTGAACTACAGTTATTTTTTTTAACTATTCACTTGTTGAACTATAGTTACTATTTTGAGCTATAGTTAATTTCGTGAACTAGTTCAAATAAATAAGTCATTAAAATTAACTAATGAACTGGGTCTCAGTGTTTGAACTATAGAGTATTCATAACTATTTTCTTTGCCGAATTTCGTGAACTAGTTCAAATGAACTAATTATTAAAATGATTTAGTTCATTCTAGGTCTCAGTTTTTGAACTATTCACTTTTTTAACCATAGTTATTATTTTCGTGAACTAGTTCAAATATACTAGTCAATAAAACTCACTAACGAACTAGGTCTCAGTGTTTAAACTATCGTTCGTTTTAAACTATTCACTTTGCCGAATTACGTGAACTAGTTCGAATGAACTAAGTTTCAGTGTTATAAACGTAGTTCATTTTTTAGAACTATTCACTTTTTTTTTAATATAAGTTATTTCGTGAACTAGTTCAATAGAACTAATCATTAAAATGAACTAGTTTATACTAGGTTTCAGTTTTTGTACTATAGGTAATTTTTGGAACTATTAACTTTTTTAACTATAATTACTATTTTGAGCTTTACTTCATTTTGTGAACAAGTTCAAATAAACTATTCATTAAAATTAACTAATGAACTGGGTCTCAGTGTTTGAACTATAGTGTATGCAAAACTACTCACTTTGACGAATTTCGTGAACTAGTTCAAATGAACTAATCATTAAAATGATCTAATTAATACTAAGTCTCAGTTTTTGAACTATAGTTAATTTTTTGAACTATAGGTTCATTTTGTGAACTAGTTCAAATAAACTAGTCATTAAAATGAACTAATGAACTAAGTGTTTGAACTATAGTGTATTCAAAACTGCTCACTTTGACGAATTTCGTGAACTAGTACTTCAAATTATTTTGATTTTCCCTTTTGTTCTGTTTGTGTATCTGTTAGCGATAGCCAACAATTTGGCCGCAAAATAGTCAAACCGCCAACTCAGCTAGCGTTGCCACACACATTCATCATTTTTTTTTTATACTTTTGCTAGCATTGATTAATTAACAATGGTTTTACAAGCATTTTACATTCAGCTCAAATTAAATTAATATTTTGTTTAATTATGTTTGATAAACGATAAAAACTATCGATCGAGCTATCGATTAATGTTATATATGCGTGAGTGCGTGCGTGTGTGTGAGTGTGCCATCACCAGCATATACATTCAGCATGCCCAGCGAGAAATTGGTACACAAGCAGCAAAGCGGCAAAAGTTAATCACGCCGTAAAATTATATATTTCTCTACGTTAAAACAAACAAAATTAACTGTCCCTAAACCAGCAGGAGGGAAGTTTATTTTTTGTACGAACTGAACTCGGCAAATTGTCTAGTGGGTTGTTGCTGTTGTTGTTGTTGGCCCTGTGCGCTGCTGTGGACGACGGACTGGTCAAATATTTAAGCATGGAGGAGCTAGTGAGGCCAGTTGATGGGCCAGCGGAGAGTCAAGTGGTGGCAGTAAAACTTGAGGAGGGTGAGCAAATCAAAGTGAAGAGTGAGGAGGAGACGCCGGAGGTGAAGTTGGAAGCAAGTCCCGAAGAGCCAGAAGTGCAACCGGGGTCTAAGCAACTGGTGGCGGAGCCAGAGCAAAGAAAAGAAGCCGAGAAGAGTGAAATGACTAGGAAGGAGAATGAGCAGGAGAGGCCAGCTGCAACTAGAGTGCACCCCGAATTGAGAGTAATCCCAGTAGAGAAACTTCAAAAGAGGCCCGAGGAAGAAGAGCTGAGGCCTAAGGAAGCAAATCATCAGGAGACAAAATTAATAGAAATTCCAGACGAGATTGAGGTGCAGCCTAAAACAGAGGAAGCGGAACTGGATACCGAATCGCTGGCTAATCCAGCGGAAAATGAAAAGCAGAAGGAACAGAATCCGCTGCCGAGGCCAGAGGATAAGGAGCGGATGGTTACTCCCGCGGAGAATGAGTTGCAGAAGGAGCAGAATAAACAGGATCAAGAAATTGTAGATAAACATCCTGATCAGAGGCCAGAGGAGAATGAACAAAATCAAGAGAAAAACAGTCATTCCAAAGGAACCAGAATTAATACAAATTCCGGAGGAGCAACCGAATCCACAGCCGAATAAAGATGTAGTTCAGAGGCCAGAGGAAATAATAGTTATTCCAAAGGAGCCTTTAAAGGACCCACAATTAATACAAACTCCGGAGGAGCAACCGCATCAACAGCTGACTAAAGATCCCACGGAGCATGAACAGCTGGAAGAAATAATGGAAATTCTAGATGAGACTGAACTGGACACGGAATTAATACTTATACCAGAGGAGGAGAATGATGTGATTAAAGATCCCGTACTGAGGCCAGATGAAAATGCAGCGATTGAAGAAATAATGGAAATTCTAGATGAGACTGAACTGGACTCCGATATAATACTTATACCAGAGGAGAATGAATTGCAAAAGGAGAATGAACTGGTTGACGAAATGATCGAAATTTCCGAGGAAAGTGAACAGGATCCACAATTAATATCAAGTACAGAGGGAAATGGTTTAACGCATAAAAAGCCAGAGAATAAAAAACAGGGCCAAAAAGTAATGCCTAATCCAGAGAAGTCGAAACTAAGCCAACCAAAGGATCAGCAGGTGGTGATCAAGACTGAAATAACTGAGATTATACCCTTGGATATGGATGTATTAGAGCTGCCAGACTCAAGTGAATTGATTACCTTGGATCCCTTAGAAGGTGAGTACAACAGATATTCCATTCCGGAGGAAGTATATCCCAGGTGTTCCACAAATTGCTTTCTACCCAAAAACGACCCAATTCCCATACGATTTATGTCTGTCCGTTCGTCTGTTTCTTGGCTATCTCCTCCCTCTCAGTTTTGAAGCTTTTTTGACCAAACTTACCAAAAAGTCTTAAAATACATTTAGACTGCATATTTGTCAGAATCGGCCGAATCGAATGACTATAGCATATAGCTGTCATAGGAACGATCGGTTCAAAAACTAGATTTCGTAGGAAAACCTTTTTTGTTTCGAATGCTTAAGGGCTTACATTTGGTATTAATTACTTTTTTATGCTTTCACACAATTCCTGGAAAGTTTGATCAAAATCGGACGTCTATAGCATATAGCTGTCATAGGAAATATCAACCCAAAAACTAGTTTTAGTATGAAAAACTTTTTTGTTTTCATTCCTAAAGTCTTCAAACTTGGTATTTATTAATTTTATATGCTTTCACACAATCCAGAAAAGTTTGATCAAAATCGGACGTCTATAGCATATAGCTGTCATAGGAAAATCAACCCAAACACTAGTTTTAGTAAGAAAACCTTTTTTATTATCAAGGCTAAAGTCTTCAAACTTGGTATTTAGTCATTTTTTAAGCTTCCACACAATTCTGAAAAGTTTGATCAAAATCGGACGTCTATAGCATATAGCTGTCATAGGAACAATCAACCCAAAAACTAGTTTTAGTAAGAAAAACTTTTTTGTTTTCAATGCTTTAGTCTTCAAACTTGGTATTTATTAGTTTTTTAAGCTTCCACACAATTCTGGAAACTTTGATAAAAATCGGAATTCTATATCATATAGCTGTCATAGGAAAAATCAACCCAAAAACTAGTTTTACTAAGAAAAACTTTTTGTTATCATTGCTAACGTCTTCAAACTTGGTATTTACTTATTTTTTATGCTTCCACACAATTCTGAAAACTTTGATCAAAATCGGACGTCTATAGCATATAGCTGTCATAGGAACAATCTACCCAAAAACTAGTTTTAGTGAGAAAAACTTTTTTGTTTTCAATCTAAAAGGCCTCAAACTTTTTATTTATTAATTTTTTAAGCTTCCACACAAATATGGAAAGTTTGATCAAAATCGGACGTCTATAGCATATAGCTGTCATAGGAACAATCGGCCCAAAACTAGTTTTAGCAAGAAAAATTTGTTTGTTTTCATTTCTAAAGTCTTCAAACTTGGTATTTATTCATTTTTTAAGCTTTCACACAATTCTGAAAACTTTGATCAAAATCGGACGTCTATAGCATTTAGCTGTCATAGGAAAATCAACCCAAAAACTAGTTTTACTAAGAAAAACTTTTTTACTATCAAGGCTAAAGTCTTCAAACTTGGTATTTAATCATTTTTTATGCTTTCACATTATTCTGAAAAGTTTGATCAAAATCGGACGTCTATAGCATATAGCTGTCATAGAAAAATCAACTCAAAAACTAGTTTTAGTGAGAAAAACTTTTTTGTTTTCAATGATGAAGGCCTCAAACTTGGTATTTAATAATTTTTTAAGCTTCCACACAATTCTGAAAAGTTTGATCAAAATCGGACGTCTATAGCATATAGCTGTCATAGGAACAATCATCTCAAAAACTAGTTTTAGTGAGAAAAACTTTTTTTGTTTTCAATGGTTAAGTCTTCAAACTTGGTATTTATTCATTTTTTAAGCTTTCACACAATTCCGGAAAGTTAGATCAAAATCGGATGGCCATAGCATATAGCTGTCATAGGAACTATCCGCCCAAAAAACTAGTTTTAGTAGGAAAAACTTTTTTTTTATCACTGCTAACGTCTTCAAACTTTGTATTTTCTTATTTTTTAATTGCTTCCACACAATTCTGAAAAGTTTGATCAAAATCGGACGTCTATAGCATATAGCTGTCATAGGAACTATCGGTTCAAAAACTAGTTTTAGTAGGAAAAACTTTTTTGTTATCACTGCTAACGTCTTCAAACTTGGTATTTATTAATTTTTTATGCTTCCACACAATTCTGAAAAGTTTGATCAAAATCGGACGTCTATAGCATATAGCTGTCATAGGAACTATCGGTTCAAAAACTAGTTTTAGTGAGAAAAACTTTTTTGTTTTCAAGGTTTAAGTCTTCAAACTTGGTATTTAGTAATTTTTTGAAGCTTCCACACAATTCTGAAAAGTTTGATCCAAATCGGATGTCTATAGCATATAGCTGTCATAGGAACAATCGGCCCAAAAACTAGTTTTAGTAAGAAAAACTTTTTTGTTTTCATTGCTAAAGTCTTCAAACTTGGTATTTATTACTTTTTTATGCTTTCACACAATTCTGAAAGTTTGATCAAAATCGGACGTCTATAGCATATAGCTGTCATAGGAACTATCGGTTCAAAAACTAGTTTTAGTAAGAAAAACTTTTTTGTTTTCAATGCTAAAGTCTTCAAACTTGGTATTTATTAATTTTTTATGCTTCCACACAATTCCGAAAAGTTTGATCAAAATCGGACGTCTATAACATATAGCTGGTATAGAAAAATCCGCCCAAAAACTGGTTTTAATAAGAAAAACTTTTTTATTATCAAGGCTAAAATCTTCAAACTTGGTATTTATTCATTTTTTAAGCTTTCACACAATTCTGAAAAGTTTGATCCAAATCGGATGGCTATAGCATATAGCTGTCATAGAAAATTCAACCCAAATCGGTCTAAAAATGGGTCTTAGTAAAAAAAATTTGTTTAGTTTTTATGGTACCCTCTCTATACTTGTTCATCGTGAATATTATTTGCTTTAACACACTTCAGTTCAAATGGTTATCGAAATGACTCTAATCTTAATCCAATCCCTTTACAGTTCAGGCCCAAACCCAGCCGGATGAGCAGAAATGTGCTTTAGAGCGACGCCTCATTAACCTAGTGCGTCGTCATCGTGCTCTTTATGACAGCAATCACTCACGTTTCCATGATGATGCACACAAGGAACGGATTTGGCAGAGCATATCCATTCGCTTATCTCAGGATGTAACCAAATGTTTAAGCTGTTGGGGTGAACTGCGCTACCATTACCAGCGGCATGTGAGACGCCTGCAAAACTATCGTCGTTTGGTGGATCAACGTCAACGTCGTCGCATACGTCGTCGTCCCGTTATGCTCTACGAGGAGGAGCTCTTATTTCTCTACGAACATGTGGCCAAATTTCCCTTAGCCGAACCCACTAAACCAATTAAATGGGATTTATTGGAGAGCCTAGACACACTGGAGGATGTGGTATGTGTGCCCTCGGCACCCAGTGATATAATCGATGTGGATCTGATAGATAAACAAACGGGAGGATTTCGTTGTACGCGTGATCATCGTCGTCTAATAGAGGCAGTGCGTGCCTATCCACAGCTATATGATGCACGTCATCCCAGCTATGAGAATCATAGACATCGTGGCCTTATCTGGGGTTCCATATCGAATGAGCTAAGGGATAAGGCCACCAAATTAATGAAAAGTTGGCTCCAGCTGCAGACACGCTTCGAATGGGAGATGATAAGTCAGGCCAGTCCGGCGGCCACCTCAGAGCTGTGGCAATTGTTATCCTTCCTGGCGCCACATATGCCCCGGCTAAGGCAATCGGTGTGTAAAACTTCGTTATATTTAAAAGATGGCTGGTATGATCCCATAGAGCAATTTCGCAGTGTAATGGGATTGATAAGTGTACTAAAATCCATGCCCGAGATATGTCAATTAACGGATATACATTTAACCTCACAAACCAAACCGGCCAGATATCATGAGCTATGGCTGAAGGTGGCCAATCAATTGAATTGCAGCCATCAGCGTTGTGAGGTCACTTGGCTGGTATTGCGTGCCTTCTATTTGGAGCTAGCGGAAATGCGTAAAGTGGGCTATCAGTTGCAGGATAAATGGTTTTTTGAAAATGTCATAGCCAGCCTGTACAAGCATATAGGACAAATAAGTCATACGGCCAGAAAGCAACAGACACAGACACAAAGAAAGATGGAAACTAAGGCAGCTAATCCACCCGCACCCGCTGCAGCAGCAGCTACTACACCTATGGCCAATCTAAGCATGCTGACGAGTCCTTATACTAACAATACAACGCCGCCTGCACCCACACGTTTACCTTTGGCCATTGTTTATCCGCCAGCTGTACGAATGCCTGCGGTGACCACCACCAGCTCAGCACCCACTTTTACCATACCCAAAATTACATCAGCCATTAGTATGGTACAGGCCAAACCTTTGACTTTAAGCAGTCTCAAGGGTCCCTTGAGCGGCTTACCCATACCGGCTACCATACAGCTAACGCCTGCTAACGCTGCAACTGCAACCGCCAATGCCATTGCCTCAAGCACTACCAGTTCCAGCACAGCTGCCAGTTTAATGACACATGCCTCTTCCTTATTAAGATCTGGTCTACAGGTTACCATAAGACCTAAAAGTAAATTACCCCTGAATCTATTGAACTCTTCTACAGCTGCCAATCCCACAGCTTCACCCATGCCCGTATCCGTATCCACTCTTATACGACCTTTAACGCCGCTTATAACACCCGCCAATACACCGGGTATTAATAATGTGGCCAGCTTGCTGGGTTCACCCATACCACAAATGCCCAAATTGGTACCCATTGCCATACGCAATGATAAGCTGACTAAAGCGACGCCGCCGCCACCGCCGCCGGCTAATCTGCCCAACAAAGTGCAACTACATCCAGCAACAAGCAAATTGGCAGTCAACAATCTTACAGCTCATGCCGCCTCCGCCTCCACCTCAGCCAGCTCCGCCGCCTCCAGCTCCGCCGCCTCCGCCTCCAGCTCCACGCCTGCTGCCTTGATCAGAGTTCATCAATCAGCTTTGAGTAGTGGCTGGGATGCCATTACCGCTCCCACGCCCCTAAATCCTCCAGCCACCACCACCAGCGCCACCTCCACCTCCACCACCAGCACCAGCCCACCAGCACACCCCTACCCACTCTACTACCCTCCAATCTGGAGCAACGTTTACGCGAAATCACTGTAGAATTTATTGTCAACTCTGAAACGGGTCAATCCCTCAACATACGTGGCAGACCCCTGACCACCAATTATTATTTAAATATGCCACGTACTGCCAATTTTATACGTGAAATGTTGGCCATTCCACAATTGCATAGCAAAAATCCACAAGTGGAGAACAAATATCGTGAACTTTGGTTGCAAGTCAGCAAGAAGTTTCATATGCCCGGTAAGTTCCCCCCTTATTCAATTTCTTTTCCTTCTTCTTACTCCAAATTTTGTTTCCTTTCCAGAACTCGCCTGTCGCGCCTGCTGGAACTTTTTGGCCGATAACATTTCATTATTTCCACAAATTGCCCCCATGAGCGAACTTATGCGTCCGTTTAAAACGAATATTAAAGTGTGGGAGAAATCACATCGTTTATTTAGCAAATTTGATGAAATTGCACGAAAATATCAATGGATGGAATATAAGGATAAATTGCCCGCATTAATGAAACATTTTTCACAATATGAACATTTGTATTGGGAGCTGCGTAAGCCAAGACCCGGAGAACCGCTTAAGAATCTGCGGCCATCGTCGGAATATGAGCGACAGGAGGTGTGGCGTTTGGCCAGAGAAAAGTTTCCCAATAGTAAGTAAATCTAACAAAAAAAAATGGGAAAACAAAATTAATCCCCATAAGCGAGGCTCGAGTCGAGCCGAAGTCTGTTTGTTATTCTTTTCGAAACGACGCAATTGCCTGTGCGACAAAGTGGCGGCAGAATTAACTAGGTGAACTGGCTGTGACAAGAAAGGCAAAGGGCGCCCGGTTTTAGTAAAAGCTAAGAAGAATGCCCAGATATTTAAACTTGTTTGTGCAATTGATGCGTATATTTGCTCACCTTTATCTATTCCATATTTGCAATCTGTTCGTTCACTGCGACCAGTATGGATCTATTTCCAGCAAGCAAAATTAGGAGCGCTCAAAAAACTATGTGTCAGAAAAGAAGCTTCAGAGCGTTCTTTGGAGTCCAACACTAATGCTTATGGGAGCGTTTCTCGGAGCACATTGCAAGTCTTTTCTTAACACGAGGCTCAGAAAAGCTCTTATGTCTGAGCATATTCGGAGTAAAAATTCCGGCGGCTTAAAAAGTAAGAACCTTTATGAGGCGATTGAAGTGCCTAAAAGAATCAGACTTTTATGTGCCTTTTCTGGGGTTTTCAATACTTCATTGCGAGGGTGAAAGCACTAAATCAGGGAGTCAGATTGGACTCATATTGTATTTTATAAAAAAACTTGGATCTTTTTTAGACGCTATATAAATGTGAAGGCTGGGGTGCACATAAGAGCAGCGTCCGTGACCGAGAAAGTCGGTTGTGATATTGATAAAACAGGCTCAAATTGGAAGCAGAGTTGTTTAATCTTGTTGAAAAATTTGACCAAGTTGAGCTATTGGTCTTTTTGTCTAATTTTGGTAGTTCTTTCCCATGTTTCAGAAGGTGCGCGCAGTCGGAAGAAGGCACATATGTCGTGGATCTCCCATTACTTTAAGTCCAGCGCTCTGTTTGCCACTGAATACTTTTCTCTATTCGCATTTTGTATGTTTCTTCTAGTGTTATCCAATCTTTCTTAATTACTTTTGGAAACTGGAGGTGATCCTGTCAAAGTGAGCTTCTGCTATTTGTCTATTTCGGTCTCTGGGTTGAGGTTTATAGGGATTCCTTCTCCAATTCCTTGGAGTATCTCAAGCTAACTATGCAAGTATAGGACTGCTGTCAGAGTACTCCTCCCTAGGGGCATCCTCTTGTTGTGGTTGCCGTGACGGACTTTCCATCTTCTACTACAGAGGCTTCTCTGCACCGTAGAACTAAGTCAACCCATCTGCCAATTGTGGGGTTTATCCACCTTCTAATAAGGGCGTTCACGACATGTGGGATGTGTTGTCGAATGCTCCCACGAGGTCTAGGAAGGCGCACATAGCGACTTCCTTCTTTTTTATGGTTTTCTCGAGGATCGTCCCGAGGTAATAAAGTGCCGTGTCTGTTGATCGGCCTGCTCTATAATCGTACTGTGTTAATTGGAGGGGTGTCTCCTTCTATATGCTTTTATCCACTAGCGTTTTTTTTTTTACCGTTTTCAGTAAAAACGATGTTAAGCTGATGGAGGCTGAAGAACTTGGGATTAGTAATATCTTTCTTCCTTGCTTTCGAGATCAAGACTACCCTGAGAAGTGGTAGGAGGAATGCTGGACTGTCCCAGGTGATTTAAAGAGCTGGAAGGTTCCAATTGTCCACTCAAGTCTTCCTGCCGTTACCATATACTTGACTACTGCCCAGTCTGACCTATTAGAATGACAGTAGCTTTCCTGATCGACATCTGATACCTCCAGGGGGATGTTTTCCAGGAAGTGAGTATCTAACAGAAGACGTACTTTCTTCTCATCGCTCGCTGTTTATGTGTCGTTGCCCTTTTTATATGTGATGTTTCCGTCCGGCTCTGTGGAGCCTTGCCCCTTCTTTCGTGTCTCGAATAAACTATTAGATATTATATATCGTGTTAGGCTATGCTTGTTCGTTTCTCAGGCCCTATTCCTTTTAGCTTCGTTAAAGAGTATTCGGGTATTCTTCCTGAATTTCTCCAAGATGGGATTCCAGCACGGAGCACCATTTTTTTTCTCACCTTACTGAATTATTCGTCTTTTTGACGGCTATTTCTAGTTCTAGGGCATTTATATCAATCACTATTAGCCCACCGCCTATAGCATTAGTTGAGCTTTTGATTCTATCAATCATGATACTAGAGTTCCAAAGGGTAGTCCACCAGTGTCTTCTACTTTTTACTTTGTTTATTAATAAACTACCTTCAATATTAACTTATTCCCGAATAGTAATATAAGCTTTTAAAAAGCTTACTTTTTCAATGATCTGTAATACGATCTGCATGTCTTTTAGTCATGACATTTCATGTATAATTCTTGCTTAAAACGCATTTACGAAAGTATTCTTGACTCAGGCCTGAGTCTGCTAGGATTTATTTAGCTTTGGTCTAAGAAGTTCCTTACACAACCAAGACGCACTACATTTCTCTTGTTTGTACGTTAGTTGAATATGGTTTCTGTGTGAAGTCAGTACTATTTGGGAACCTTTTCGTCTTATTCTAGTAGGCTACTTTTAAATAACCTTTCTTCCCAAAAACATCGCAGAACTCTGATTGAAGTAACACAAATTAATACACAAAGTGAAGTGAACTCTCCAGAGTTCATTAGTTATCTTAGATTTCTTCTCTTTCTTCAGCATTGTGTTGTCTGCGCAAATTATACAGGCGCTACCACCTCTTCAGAGCTGTTGTATTTCGATTCTCAAATTTTCAGTACCACCAAACTGTACTAACTGTTAATACCGGGGTAGAATTGTACCCCGATGATGTATAGCAAAAATTTAGGTATTTTGTTCTTATGTTAGTATATGACTAAAGATTGACAAAGCAAAAGAATTGATTGAATTAAAATTTACTTAAATCTAGCATTGAAAGTTTCTTGGGGTACAAATGTACCCCTAGGTTTTTGGGTTGAATAATTAACAAGATATGACATTGAATTACTTTTGAACCAATTTTGTTGTAAACCATTCCAATATTTTACTTCATTTGAAAATCAATAATTTATTGAGATATGACTTCGAACCACTTTTGAAATCTGGACTAGAACAGACTCTGAAGAAGGGTTATCGAAACACTTATTTGCAATGCCCGCAGTAGTCCTAAAAAAGTTTTGGAATTTTCTACCTGAAGATCTTTATGAGAAAACATTACAAGAAAGAAGGAGAGGCCATCCCGGTAGAATTTTTGGAGAATCTCTTACAGAATTATCTTTACAAAATGACTTTAAGCTTTTACAGCTTCCTTTAATAACTTGTTCACCTTATTTAAACCCCTTCCTACCCTCCTCCCTCATTCCAGTGAATCATCGTGACATCTGGTCCATGTTTAAGTTTGCCTTTCGCACCTACATGGACGACCTAGAGCGAGGCATTGAGAATCCTTGGCCCCAAAACTGGTGGCAGGCTTTGGAGCAACTAAAGTTTCTGGTCCACGTACGCTATCATCCACTCGAGCCGTATTACTACATAGTGCACAATAAGTTTCTGGAAGAGGTGAAACGTTGTTGTATGTATGAGAATCTAATGACTTCCGGCTCTACGGATCAGTCCCGAGTGAATAGCATAACCGTGTTGACCCGAATGGCCAAAATGACAATGCCCTGGGAGACGGAGGAGGCAAAACGTTTGCTAACAGGCAAACTGAGTCATTTGCCGGCACCAGCTCCTGCACCACCGGCACCATTTGTGCCACCTCCCGCTTTGGAAAGAAGGCCGGAAAGAGAGCCGGCTGCTGAGGATTTGGTTAGACATATGGAACGTAATATGCGAACACTGCCCACCATGGATGCCTATGAATTGACACGTGTACTAAGACGCTATCCGCATACCTTTGAGAAGGCCACCACAGTGGAGAAGCGCACGGCCTGGGTGAGGGTGGCCCAGGAACTAAATACCACCGGTAAGTGGTTCAAGTTTATAAAATTCTCATTGAAAAAAATAAACTTTTGCAGTTACCGAGTGCCGCCTAAGTTTGCAGCATGCTCTCCGTGAGCTACGTATACTCAAACTACGTGATCCCGCTTCTCGATGTCGTTTGGCTCAAAAGTATTATCGCCACATGGGTGAAATCTATAGACAGGTGAAGCCACATGGTGGCCAGCTAATGGTGCGCACTCCCCTCGAACTCAATCAAACACTGGCCGAACCCATGGATACGGTTTATCCGGAGCGTTATATACCGGAAATCAATATGGTCACCTGTAAGCCCAGTTTGGTACTGAAGAATTGGTCCTATGCCCTGGGCAACTTTAGTCTAACGGGTCAAGAGGATGTGATTGTCAAATTGACACAAGTCTTTGCCAAATATGCTGACGAGGCGAATAATCCCAGGCCAAAGACGGCGAGCCAGAAACGCAGTAATGGCAACATAGTCCAGAATGAGCTATCGGATGGAGATACCAGCAAGAAAACAGCGAAACGTCTTAAACTGGAGACGAAAACGTAGTCAGGCCAGGATAATATTATGTATATAGACTTTCAAGAAATTTATATTTATTTAGTGGTAACCCCCCAAATGATGGATAAAGAACCTCATATTGTTATTATGCTAACGATCCATCTGAAATATGTGGTTGAACTTGGGCGTTCAATATCCCGAATATGTAGTTATGTTTAATCCTAGTTTTATGTATAATTTAAATTCTATTTTTTTTTTTTTGTTAATATTGATTATGAATATGCCTACTTTATGACTAGCTTACCATTTCGTATAAAACTTAACCCTTAGTTATCCGATTATGATTTTATTGTGTAAAAATAAGATGTAAAGAAAAAAACAACAACATTCAATGTGTAAGGTTTCATTTTGCGGAGGATTGTTTTTGGCTTAAGTAAAATGTATAATTATAATTTAAGTTTAAGCAGCCACTGGAAAGATGACTTGGAAACAGGATCTACAAACTACAGATATGGAACAGTTGTGTGTGTGTACGTGCTCAGTACATTTCCTTATGCGAGTGCTATTTTGTATTGTGTGCAGTGACTTGAAAATATTGTGTCCCATAAGTGATTTGACTTGACAAATAAAGTGTAATGAAGCATCAGTACGCATTACCGTGTATCGCTGGAGTTTTCGAGCTCTAAGATGAAGTCCAAATGCAGTTGTACAGTCATCCAAGTGGTACAGTCATCCTGTGTCAATTATTTTTGAAGCAGTTAAACAAAACAAATAGTTCGTGTCGATTGGTGCAATGCAAAGCCCTAAAAAAGTCTATAACTTCTTCATGACAGTCGCTGAATTATAAGTCAAAAGTGAGTTTCTTTCAAGAAGCGCTTAATTCACATCACAATAACCATCAGCAGGGCTCATTTAGTTATTAAAATTGTCAAATTTTAAATTAAGAAAAATTACCAAATACAACGAATTCAATTTAACAAAAAGAAAACCATGTTTTTTATTTAACTAGAAAGAAAACATAAAACTGTAAAACTGGGTATGGTAGACAACCATTTGAGGGCCAGAAGTTTGAGAACAATAGGGGAAAACCAAGACGAATTTTCTGCATTCTGAATTAACGACTTGCTACGACGAGCGGAAGGCGACAATCCAAAGAATAAAGTGGAGCTGGATTGGGCATACAAACCAAAGGATGGAAACTAACTATAAATGTTCTTAGATTTTTCCATAGATTGCGATTTTGTTATACGCCTATTTCATTTTTTTTTGTTCCATACAAATCGACCCGCCCTAATGTACATTATATATATGTATATTCTCTGAAAATTTCAAACAAATCCGATAAATATTTTCGAAGATATACCTTCGATCAATCCCAGCAGCATTCATCTATCCCCTTAAAGGATCTATCTGGTTTTTTGATTTCTGATAAGCCAAACCTGAGATATTTTTTGGGCCTTGCAACTGCGTATAACCCCTAAAGCGAATTTACACGGCGAGTTTGTTTTTGTGACATTTCGTACAACATTTATCACGAATCGTGTAAAATCGGTAGCTATAGCAAGAAAGTAACCGTGTAAGCTACGCGATAAACTGAGTTGCTTTTGAATACGCTGCTCCATACAAAAGGGCGCAGTGAAACCCATGATAGAATTAAGGTCCCTCCACGCAAAAATTCGGGGGTGGTCGATCGTGCGAGATCATTCGTGATCCCTTCTATAATCTTGCATGAATCGTGCGTGACGCAAAACGCTCAAAAATTTGTGTGCGTGAATCGTGCGTCAAGAGATTTTTATTTCGTGAATCGTGCGTTACGCGAAGGAATAATCGCTCACGCACTCACCTCTTCTTTCCACCATTTAAACTGACTGCTTTTCACAGCTCCATTGGTACCTTAAAAAGAGGCAGCATGCCTTGCTCACCTCACCTTATATAATTACACCATGCGGCTGCGTAGACGACTGAGTACGCAGCTGACAAAGAGAGAAGAAAATAGAATAAAAGGGATTTTTGACGGGGAATCAGCGCAGAGTAGGCAATAAAGGATAACCGGCGAGTCAGAAAGCCGCGGTGTTGAATTCTAGCCGACGTACTTAGTTGAAAGAGCTGTGATTAAGGAGATTGCAATTGAGAGCAAGAGCTGTCGAAGGGACAAGCGGAAATGAGTTGTTCGTTAGTGCTAGGAAACCTGTTCTTTAGTATTAAGAATATATACTCGAGAATATTTATATTAACTTTGTGAAAATACCAAAGAATCCAAGGGTTATTATTGACACCAAAGCTTCCATTAAATAAATATCGTCGACAGCCCTGAGCTTAGCCTAAGCAAGTTTCGGACCGAAAGGACTCGCTACAACGCACTGTGCGCAACCAAGAAGTGGGCTAACAGACGGCTGTTCGATTCGAGCCTCGCTTTAAAGGGTTGTTGTTTTTGGACTGCTCCACAAACTTACATTTTATGCCCACCGGTGGTGTAAAGGGTGCTTTACCGTAAGAAAGTTTGTTTTTAGCACTCATCGAATTGATTGGTCATCTGACTTGTACCCCCTCCCACTAAATTGCGTAGAATCGTTTTTCAACTTGCTATAAATAACTTAGAAACGCTCGTTTTGGAGTTACCCACTTTTTAGGGCCATGTTTTCTTCTACTATATCTGTGAAATAAGAGTACATGTAGAAAAAACACATTTTGGGGAAGGTTGTTCTCAAAAATGTCAAAATTTTCAAGTCTAATGTTAAATTTATGCTGGTCACTCTAAAATTTGGCTCTTTCGAAACGGAAAAGGTAAGTATATGGTCAAAAGAGATTACTTTATTAGTTACTAGACTTTTTCGACCATATGATGGTTCCTTCTACCTAAGCATATAAACCTCAAGCATTAAAGGTCATCTCGTTGTATTTTAATGACCAGACTAGTCCTATTTAAGCTTAATTTCACAAAGAATAGTTTCGTCCGGTCATCATCATACATAATCATAATTTTGTGCCTTTTGATTAGATACACACGTTCATTCGTACAATCAAAAATCCGGTTACCGCCCACTTTCTTTTACGACCTCTCTCGCGCCCCGTTAACGCATCAAACGTAAGTCCACACAAATTGAGGCTGGACAATTGCCAAATGATTTGATTGCTGTACTTAGTTGGTACAGGGGATGATTGTCTTAGAGGGGGAAGGGAGAATGGGCACAGAAAAATGTTAGAAAATATATTTATAACGTATACAAAGCCTTATCTAACAGCAAAGAGGCTCATCATGACGTTTATGCGCCGCATTAAGACGTATACCAGCCGTTGGCTGTAGTTTGCACTTCTGCTCCTTTTGCTCCTTCTTCGTATCGCCACACTCATTTAGAGTACGTGGAGCTATGGCACGATTGTAAATATTCACCGCCATGGTAATAAACAGTTCATCCACATTCACAGCACTCTTAGCCGAGGCCTCCATAAAGGGTATACCCAAACGATCCGCATACATGGCCGCTCCCTGCTGACTAACCTGACGTTGACCATAAGCATCACATTTGTTACCCACCAGCATTATATTGACTTGTTCGCCCGCATGACGTAAAATCTCTTGCATCCAAACTTCAATATGTCGATACGATTCACGTTGTGTGGTATCATAGACCAATATAATGCCATGTGCTCCACGATAATATGAGCTAATGACGGAACGAAAGCGTTCCTCGCCGGCTGTATCCCAGATTTGTAGCTTTACCACATTACCCGATACCTCGACCGTACGCACCCTAAAGTCTAGGCCCACCGTACAGACATACTTGGCGGTAAAGCGATTATCCGTAAAGCGTAGCAAAAGGCAGGATTTACCCACACCCGAATCGCCCAGCATGAGGATCTTAAAGATATATTTGTGATCGCACATATTGGAATTGAGTTTTGTTTGTGAGAGTGGAAATGAAAAGGGGATTGAATGGATTTGAAGTATGGCATGTGGGTGAATGGGATGAACATGCTACATATTTTAATTTGGAAGTAGAAACGTTAAGTAAAGTTAGGAAACTAATGCTGGGATTAACATTAACCTTTAAGGTCTATTATGTACCTAGTACTCTCTACCTTTGTGACCAAAGGCGCATTCTTTGATTACTTCCAAAGGAAATATGAAGTAAAAATGCGCCGCAGGTAAAAAATTTTTTTTTATATATCAAATTCAGTCGATAAGTATCATTTTATTGAGCTAACTGAATTCAATTCACGATCTTAAGCTGATTTTTCTCTCGATAATAGCTCCCGCATATATCTTTATAGGCCAAGTACTATAAGTACCAGTACATATGTAGTTTTTGAGCGAAGTCCAGTTCTAAAACACTGTCCCGATGGTCATTAAAAAGTAAAAGATTGTACAAAGTATGAGATAGTAAGGCGAATCTATTTGCTGTTGTTGTCAGATATCTTCCAGTTCACGTATATAAGTTTTTCAGTTCACGAACTAGCTTGAACTAGAAGTTTTCCAGCTTACATAGTTATTATTTGCAGTTTTTGTTAGATTATGAACTAGTTCAGTTCAGGAACTTGTTGTTAGTTTAAGAACTAAAGTTAGTGTTATCTTGAAGTTTTGTAGTATATGAACTAGTTTGTTCACGAACTTGTTTTTGTTTAAGAACTAGTTAGTTGACTAAAGTTTTCAGCTTACCCGTTATCTTTGAAGTTTTCGTCATTATGAACTAGTTAGTTCACGAACTTTGTTAGTTTAAGAACAGACTTAAAGATACGTTTGTCACAGTTATTCTTTGAAGTTTTTGTCAGTATATGAACTAGTTCAGTTCACGAACTTGTTGTTAGTTTAAGAACTAGACTTTTTTCAGGTACGCAGTTATTTTTTGAGTTTTTGTCAGTATATGAACTAGTTCAGTCACGAATTTGTTATTAGAACACAAGTTTTCCAGCTTATCACAGTTATTCTTTGAAGTTTTCGTCAGTATATGAACTAGTTCAGTTCACAAACTTGTTGTTAGTTTAAGAACCAGAAGTTTTCCAGAGTACACAGTTATTTTTTGAAGTTTTCGTCAGTATATGAACTAGTTCAATTCAAGAATGTTTTAGTTTAAGAACTAGAAGTTTTCTGAGCTACACAGTTATTCTTTGAAGTTTTTGTCAGTATATGAACTAGTTCATTTCTCAAACTTGTTGTTAGTTTAAGAACCAGAAGTTTTCCAGAGTACACAGTTATTCTTTAGAAGTTTTCGTCAGTATATGAACTAGTTCAGTTCACGAACTTGTTGTTAGTTTAAGAACCAGAAGTTTTTCAGAGTACACAGTTATTCTTTGAAGTTTTTGTCAGTATATGAACTAGTTCAGTTCACGAACTTGTTGTTAGTTTAAGAACTAGAAGTTTTTCAGAGCACACAGTTATTCTTTGAAGTTTTTGTCAGTATATGAACTAGTTCATATAAAAATTAGGAGCTTTTTTCAGTTCATGAACTAGTTCAAACTAAATTTTCTCATTACAAACTAATTCAAAGAAGTCTAGATCAGTTTATTTACCAGTTAATAGTTCACGAACCTCCTATTCATTCATGTCAGTGTATGAACTAGCTTAGTTCATAGCAGTTTATAGCTGAATTCATTCCAATTTTTGGTCAGTTAATGAACTAGTTAAAATAAGATTCTCTATATATTTACCAGTTAATGCATTAAAACTTTTGTCAGTTTGAAAATGGTTAAACTTTAAATACATAAAAAAGATCTTTACGAACTAGCTCTCATTTCTGAAAATTTTTAATAGAAGTTTTCCCATTTACTAGCTGATTCATTTAACTTTTAGGTCACGAACTTGTTTCCGTTTATATACAAGTCTATTGACATTTTTGTAAGGCCGAGTTCAAACTGTTCGACGCATAAGACATGCTAATCTAGTAGGCCTATATATAGTCTTTTTTTCAATGTCAAATGACAAGCTATTCACAATGAAAACAGGAGAACATGAAGGCCTACTAGATTATCATGTCTCATGCGTCAAACAGTGTGAACCCAGCCTTAGTTTATGAGCTAGTTTTTTGATAAGTTAAAAGAAATTACAAAAGATTTTATAAACTAGTTTATTTAAATAACAATGAATTCATGAACTATAGAAATGCAACTATGATGAACTAGTTTTTATATTCGATACTAGTTTAAAGAACTTCTAGTATCTCTTTCTTCCTCTTTTCTAGATGCCCTTGAAATAGATGTAGAATTAAGATGGCTCGAAAGAAAACGCTTCTTTTACGAATCAACCCCAAATTTTTATTATTCTGGGAATTCTGGGAATTAGTTAATTGGTACAATAGATTTATTCCGTTTCCGATTTCAACGATTCATATAAATTATTGACTTTGAATTGGAAGGAAAACGTTATAAATGAAAACAGAAATTGGTCCCGAAACGAATTTGGTTCAAAAAAGAAAAATCAAGAATTTCATGCTTGACTTTAATGCAGAATTCTTATTAAGGAGTTCAAAATATTAAAAGAAACTGCCTAAAATTAGCTTACTCCATGAAAAATCCAGAGATTAAGGTTCTATGATTAAAACCATTCCTTAGAAACAAAAAACAGTTCCACTTGAGTCCAGCCGCGTCCAAAAAGCCTTCATAAAATTAACATTTAAATGTGATCCACGAGGTTGAAAGTTCACTCCAAGGGAGGGTGAATTGTGCACATCCACATCCACATCATCATCATCATCAGGACAGCAATAATGCTTGCTCCCGGTGATTAGCGCAATTAAACAGGTGCTCACAATGATGTTTCCAGTGGATTAAGCATGACAAGCATCAAGGATGAGTATGCCGGGAGGATGCGTAAGTCCTCCGCTAATAAGCGCCACATTAGCAACATGCGCCACCATTTCACCTTCATTTTGGGATGAGAAGAGCCAAAGTTTTGTGTGTGGGGGAGGTTGGGGGGGAGGGCTAAGGCTGACGTTAAAATTCCATTAGCCTTATACTAGGTGGGGGCTGGGAGCCAAGCCACCTTTATGATTTGTAGGTGTTGTTGTTGTCCATAAGATTAGACCTGCAATTATGTATTCTCTTGCTGATGGGGGGAGGGGGGGACTGCTTATTGTTCACAGTGGGGTGGCAAGGGGGAGGGGGCACTTGTGCAATTGCGGTTCACATGACCTCCCCCCGTTGAACATAATGAGGCAGCAGTTAGCGGAATAGCGGATTAGGGCGTCGCTTGTTTGAAAAATAAAATAAAAAACAAAACAAAATTACAAAAAAATATAATGAAAATCAACGGGCATACGCCTTTGTAAGATGGCTTTTAATAGAAAAGAAAACGATTTTTTGAGTAAAATCAATGACTAGTGGACACCCTGTAAAAGCAAGCAGTGAATGGTCTTCCACTATTTTCGAGACAAATTTTGAAATCGGTTATGGTATAATAAGTGTGAATTGATTTTTCTCAGAAGTTTTGACTACATATAATAACCTTACCTTAACTAACCTAACCTTAACTCACCTTGATTAACCTTAACTAACCTTAAATTGTCTTAACTAACCTTAACTAACCTTAACTAACCGTAACGTAACCATAACCGCAACGTAACCTAACCGTAACCTACATATAAGAACCTTACCTTAACTAACCTTGATTAACCTTAACTAACCTTAAATTGTCTTAACTAACCTTAAAAAACCTTAACTAACCTTAACTTACCTTAAATAGTCTTAACTAACCTTAACTAACCTTAACTAACCTTAACTAACCTTAACTAAACTAACCTTAACTAACCTTAACTAACCTTAACTAACCTTAACTAACCTTAACTAACCTTAACTAACCTTAACTAAACTAACCTTAACTAACGTTAACTAACCTTAACTAACCTTAACAAACCTTAACTAACCGTAACGTAACCTAACCGCAACGTAACCTAACCGTAACCTACATATAATAACCTTACCTTAACTAACCTAACCTTAACTCACCTTGATTAACCTTAACTAACCTTAAATTGTCTTAACTAACCTTAACTAACCTTAAAAAACCTTAACTAACCTTAACTTACCTTAAATAGTCTTAACTAACCTTTACTAACCTTAACTAACCTTAACTAACCTTAACTAACCTTAACTAACCGTAACGTAACCTAACCGTAACCTACATATAAGAACCTTACCTTAACTAACCTTGATTAACCTTAACTAACCGTAAATTGTCTTAACTAACCTTAACTAACCTTAAATTTGTCTTAACTAACCTTAACCTAACCGTAACGTAACCTAACCGGAACGTAACCGTAACCTTACCGTAACCTAACCGTAACCTAACCGTAACCTAACCGTAACCTAACCGTAAACTAACCGTAACCTAACCGTAACTTAACCGTAACCTAACCGTAACCTAACCTAACCCTTACCTAACCCTTACCCAACCCTTACCTAACCCTTATCTAACCCTTATCTAGCCCTTATCTAACCCTTTCCTAACCCTTATCTAGCCCTTACCTAACCGTAACGTAACCTAACCGTAACCTACATATAAGAACCTTACCTTAACTAACCTAACCTTAACTAACCTTGATTAACCTTAACTAACCTTAAATTGTCTTCACTAACCTTAAATTGTCTTAACTAACCTTAACTAACCTTAAAAAACCTTAACTAACCTTAACTTACCTTAAATAGTCTTAACTAACCTTAACTAACCTTAACCAACCTTAACTAACCTTAACTAACCTTGACTAACCTTAACTAACGATAACTAACCTTAACTAACCTTACCTAACCCTAACTATCCTTAACTACCCTAACTAACTAACCTTAACTTAACTAACCTTAACTAACCGTAACCTAGCCGTAACCTAACGGTAACCTAACCGTAACCTAACCGTAACCTAACCGTAACCTAACCGTAACCTAACCGTAACCTAACCATAGCCTAACCGTAACCTAACCGTAACTTAACCGTAACCTAACCGTAACCTAACCGTAACCTTACCGTAACCTAACCGTAACCTAACCGTAACCTTACAGTAACAGAACAGTAACCGAACAGTAACCTAACCGTAACCTAGCCGTATCCTAACCTAACCCTTACCTAACCCTTACCTAACCTTAACTACCCTTACTAACTAACCTTTACAAACCTTAACTTAACTAACCTTAACTAACCGTAACCTAGCCGTAACCGTAACCTAACCGTAACGTAACCTAACCGTAACCTAACCGTGAACTAACCGTAACCTAACCGTAAGCTAACCGTAACCTAACCGTAACCTAACCGTAAGCTAACCGTAAGCTAACCGTAAGCTAACCGTAACCTAACCGTAACCTAACCGTAACCTAACCGTAACCTAACCGTAACCCAACCGTAAGCTAACCGTAACCTAACCGTAACCTAACCGTAACCTAACCGTAACCCAACCGTAAGCTAACCGTAACCTAACCGTAACCTAACCGTAAGCTAACCGTAAGCTAACCGTAACCTAACCGTAACCTAACCGTAACCTAACCGTAACCCTAACCTAACCCTTACCTAACCCTTACCTAACCCTTACCTAACCCTTACCTAACCCTTACCTAACCCTTACCTAACCTTACCCTAATCGCTAGAATTCCCAACTGGTTCTAAGCTAAACTGACTTACTGTCCATTAGTTTGACGAAGGTTGGGGATACTCGTTGCTTTTAGCTAGTTCTAGGGTATGTAAACTTCGATGTGTTTAAGCTCTTATTCTCTTATTCTCTCTATTTTAATGTTTACAAACTGCTAATTGAACAGTTTTTTGTGTAATTTGTTGCTGTTTTATTGTTAAAAACAAAAACTCGAGGAGAACTATTTAATGACAATCGCACTGACAACCCACACACACACACACAAGTAAAGACTAGAAAACCGGGTTCCCAAACGAGACACACCGAATCCGAGTGAATCCGAGACTCAGCATAGTTCAATGCTTTGCTACTGGGGCACCTAAACAACAAAAATATATAAAAAACAAAACAATTTTCATACAGAAAACAAAACAAAGAACACGCCCCGCATTTGGGGACGCTCAGCGTTCAGCGTTCAAATGTAAACAGAAAAACCATTAACGGTTACAAAAAAATGAAAAAAAAAAAAACACTTGGCAACTTGTTTCGGTTTTTCTTTTCTCTGTTGCCCATGGAAAACAATTACAATTTTGCAAACAAAAGATAATTTTGCGAATGAGATCGACGACACGATATAATGACAATTGTTCGAAAAGAGGTAGAAGGAGGGGGGGGCAAAGCCTAATCAAAAGAGCAGTTGCAGTTTGTTGGATCTTCTTTAATCAGCTGTTTTTCATTTTTAATGACCCACACGGTTTTGACCCAGTAAACGTGCGTAATACAGAGAAATACACAACAAAAAACTGAATCTGGATCTTAAGACGTGACTTGTTTATTACGCCTAACGAACTTTCTATGCAGGGCCGGCCCAGCCACTTGGCACTTGAGTAATCCAAAAAAAAAAAAAACAAAAAAAAAACCCTTTGCCACAAGCTGTTGTCATGGAGAAAGCCCTAGTACCACCTATCTTAGCTTAAGAAAAAGTTAAATGAATTTTAAAGTATTCTAAAGAAAATCAATTACTTATTTCTTTCTCACTTCAAGTACAAGTTGAAAAAATTACCGAATCCAAGTACAAAATTAGAATGTCAAGTGTTTTTTTTTTACCAAACCCATAATATTTGATTTTAGACTTGTTTTGGTAGCTGAGTGTTGTATTTCCTGTTGTACACCTGGGAACTGACTTGAGCGTTTCATCCTACCCCAAACAAAGGACGAGTTCTAATCTTTCTATTAATGTTGAAAAGAGAGCTAGAAGGTATTGCAAAGGCTTAATTTAAATTGACGAGAAATTAGAAAAATGTATATTCATGTACAATATAGTAGATTTTACATTACGCCTATACTCGCAGAGCTCTTTTGTTGTTGCTTAGCTCACCGCTTAAGTCGCGAGCATACAAAGTCGCAGTCAGAGATCGTGGCATACGACGAAGACATTTTTTGAGTTTCTTTACTTTCTCTCCTAGGGCTGTAGTTGTTGGTAAGTGCAAGTCAACGTAGATTTGATTTTTGTGAACGAATAATTTTTTTTGAAAATGGAAATGAGATTCTTTATATTAAGTGGTGTCTACGCTTTCACTTCTGCTAACATCATTCAACTCATCGATTAATAAACCGAACCATCTTCATAGGCGGTTTTCGGTTTTGTTCAGCATTTTCAAAAAAAAATGTTCGGTTTTACGAGAACGGTTCGATACGATTCGTTGCGGTTCAGAACCGGTTTGCATCCCTTTAAACTTTTGACATGCACATAAATTCAACAAATATAAAATTTTGATTTATAGATGATTAGGAATACCCCCGGGTTACGATAAAATCAAATTTCCAGAAGCTTGGTGGCAACCCTTCAAAGACAGCCAAGTGGCCATTGACTTTATATAAAAAATAAAATAAACCGATCTGTACTTAATTATTAGTTAATATGAAATTAAAGAATTGAAAGGTATTTAAACAAAAGTATTTGCATTTCAAGTAGTTTTACTTAACGCTTATCGCCTTGGGGAAGCATACAAAAAACTGCCAGTGATTTCTTAAAGCTTACAAAGTTATTGTGTTATTAAGTTTATTTGAATGTACACTTATGTACAAATAAAAAAAAAAATAACGTTCTAAAAGACAGCAAAAATTTCTTACTTTTATACCTAATCCAATAAGCCCACGTTCTCAAAAGTATACCAGCAATTTTTAATCGTCGAATGAACAGAGAGAACACACTGAGCTTAGGCACTACATATTAACTCGGTATGTAAAAAACGTGCTGAAGGCCGAGGTTCGGAGTCCCAGGGCCAGTGAAAAAAAAATCAACAACTGATTTCGAAGAGAGTGTTATAAATGAGAGAGTGGGTGGGTGGGGTCGCGGAGTTTTGGTCAGCCATAAATTTGTTTTCCGTTCCAAAATCAAGACCGGATGGTTCTTAAACGCGAAACGTCCGGTCTTAAAAAAACGTTTTTAACTTAAGCCCGCCGTTCTCGGTATGAAAAAATGGACTTACCCTACTATTGAAAACGGAAAATACGGTTTTCGGTACATATAGAACGAATTTTTTACAGAGTGTATAAATTGTCCAAAACTTAACTATATGAATGCCGCGCCAAGATTGATAAGAAAGTTCGCTTTAAAGTTTGGCTTCGAAAATTATACACCGATATGATAGACCAAGGCCTCGGTTCCATGTTGATTCTTTAGAGAGAAAAGCGCTTTTTTAGAGGAAGTCTCTATTTGCTATTGATTTTATTAAAATTATTAAGCTCAGCACATTTCACACAGCATAATTTCTATATTTACACATTAAACCTTTAATACTATTCAATATTTTAATACCCTTTGTCTAATTGAACAAAATACAAACAATTATTGTTGCGAAGTTTTAATACTGGATAAAGGTCTAAAAAAAAAACAACACCTCCAAGTTCTTCATAGGAAACCGCTATATTTTGCGAATTACTTTGAAGAAAAGCACGTGGTTAAATTTTGAAATTTTATAATATTGATCATCAAGAGTTAAGTCAATCAATACCAAGGGATCAAGCAGAAAAGTCGCCAATATTATCATAAAATTGATATTGAATCGAAAATCCTTTAGATAAGTTGGACGATATGTTGGGTATTCAAATAATAGAAGAAAAGACTGAAACAAGTGCAAGAAAACGTTTTTTGGTCCAGTTTTATGTGAAAAGATTGATCCGCCAGGGCAAGATGGATCATTTAAGGCTGCAACTGAGCTGAAAAGGAGCTTTACAAATCAGTTCGCGCTTTACATGTCTCAGAGGACACTAATTCGTAAAACAGACTGCGCAGCCACAAGAAGGGTCCCTTCTTTGGAGCATGAAGATCGCAAAGAATCATCTCGTGTTGAATTTTTGGAAATATTATGTAAAGTTGTTATATTTGGTAGGTAAAAGGCCTTCATTCGGTTACGTCAGGCATTTTTTCAAACTCAGAAAATAATCCCAAATACACTGTCAAGACCATTAAAAATGGAGACTCATGTTAATTGTGTGAGTTTGTTTTTCTTACTATGGAGCAAGTCTACTATATTGTATCAAAACCATAATGGATCAACATTTATACGTCCATATTTTGGATATTTTATGGTACCCTTTGCATAACATGAAATTTCGCTAGTTTGGGTTTTCCAACAAGACAATGACTCCAAGCAAACCAGCAAAAATGCTAGGGAATAGTTTTGAAAAAATTCTGAGAAAGTTTTGGAGTGTCGTGCGCAGTCACCAGACCTCAATCCCATCGAAAATCTGTGGGATTATGTCAAAAGACAGTTACTACTATTAAGTCAATCAGCACCGGAACACTATGTGAAGTTATTCAGGAGTCCTAGAGCAAGATTCCTTTAAAATAGTGCCGGGATTTGGTTAAATCGATGCCAAGCCGTTGTGCAGCCGTTATTGCTAATAAAGGCATGGCAACTAAATATTAAATTTATACAATAATCTTCGATTTAATATATAATTATCTTATAGTAATCATTTAGGTGATTTTTAACCTTAATGTTTTTTTGGAAAAAGTGGTCCTATTATTTTTAGATCTGGGAAATGTATGCAACAGCCAGAAGGAAGCTCGGTTCTATAAAGAATATATATTTTGATCAGCATCAACAGCCGAGTCGATATAGCTATGTCCGTCTGTCCGTCTGTCTGTCTGTCCGTCCGGTCTGTCCGTATGAACGAAGGGATCTCAGGAATGGAAAGAGCTAGAGGTTTGAAGTGTATCGGAACATATAATTCTTATACCTGCAGGCAGATCAAGTTTATTTTTAATTTTCCACGCCCCCTGACGACCCCCCGCAAATTAAAAAAAAAAAAACGAAATAACTCCCACAATTTTCAAGATAGATAGTTCGAACATTCTAGACATATATTCTACTACTTATTATGAATCGACCCGTCATACATCGTTTTTCGATCAGATGAACGATATAGAGCCTATATCCGTAAAAGAAAATAAACCAACGAAACAACAATACCACAGCGATTGGTAGAACTTACGAGAAAGAGAGAGCGAGAGGGCAATAGCTAACTGGTAATTTCCCAATTGACCTTGCTTGCGCCGCTGCTTAGTTATCAGTTACATACAAAACAGGTACAGAGTATATTACAGTCGGGTTGACCGACTTTTTTCTTACTTTTTCCCTAATTTCTCTTCATTTTTTCATAAAATTCCTTAAATTCGTTAAAAACTTTCTAAAACATGTAACAATTAATTTTTTTAAGTCTTTGGAAAATTTGCTTGTAGGGGTGGTGCTGGTGGTGCTATTTTTTTTTTGCAGCTGTATATACTGAAAGTTAGAAAAAGATTGAAGGTATGAACTTTGTATGAAGTCGTTTTAATTTGTATAAATTTCATTAGAATATTTTCTTTTCGTGCGTAAATAACTTCTCCTAATGTTATAAAGTCCAAAAAAAGTAACCTAAAGTCCGGCGGGCGTTATGATAAAATCATCAAAAATCCTATAAAAGAATTTATAATTGCTGTATTTAGATTTAAGAGCAGGCCTCAAAAGCACGAATCAGAGGCCCCGCGCCCATCTCTGATTCAAAGTAATTTTTAAGCTAATTAAAAACATAAATTTTAATTGATAAATCATTGATTATACTGATCATTTTCGGTTCTGTCAAGTAACTGCTATCTAAACTAACTGTAGATCTCTCTTTAATTCCGATTACTGATCTTGGGCTCAATTTGGGAGCTTCTGTAACCACAGTGCACGCAATTGTTCTCTCAACTGTTGCTGCTCTTGTTGTTGTTGTTGTTGCTATTATCGCACACTGTCCTCTGTTACTGTTACTGCGGGCTGCTCATTCTTCGCTGCTGCCGCCGGTTATTTTATTTATGTTTTGTTTTTTTTTTTTGCCCGTTTCGGTTTCAGTTCGAGTTCGCACTCGGCCACAGTCGGTAGTCGGCGTCGTCGTTGTCGTCGTCGTCGTCGGCAGAGCAAGTCTTAAGTCTATATTTTGCGTCTGTTGCGCGAAGTTGTCGTTGTCGTAGTCTCCCTGTAAGATCCATTGCAGGCGCGCGCGCGCTCTGACTTCGTTCTTTTTTTTTTGTTTTCATCTTTTAAATGTGTCGCGGGCAATTAAAAATTGTTATTTTTTTTTTGTTTCTGTAAATTATTTATTTTTAATTGTTTTACAACAACAACGAGCCGCAGCAAGCACAACAACAAGAATGAAGCAAGTGCAAAAAAAAGTGTGGTGAAGTGAAGAAGTTAAGTGAATTGAGTGTGTGTGAAGAGTGGCTGCCAATTTGGAGTACGGGATCAGTGCGCTGGGGGCGGGGTAAGTTTGAACCCTTTTTTTTGTTTTTGGGCAAGTTCAAGTTCAATGAGCGAATATTTCATTTACCGGCAAAATGACAACGTCGTTGTTGTTGTTGTTATTGACTTTGCGCCCACACACACACACACACTTTTACAGAGTGCGCTCTTCAATCGCACTTGCACTCTCTCACTCTCTCTCTTTCTTGCTCCACCACCTCCTTCTACTTTTGGCTTTGTGTGTGCGTGCATTGCACCTTTGCTCTGTGTTCCTTTTTTTGCCTGTTTTTTTCGCTTTCAATGCATTTTGACAGCGCATGGCTAATCGGCCAGGCATTTCACACACACACACACACACACACCCCCCCTTTCCATCCCGCCCCCCTCCTTCACATTTCACCTTGTTCAACGCATTCTTAATGCTTTTGTCATATTCCCCCGCAAACACAAAACAAATTTTGATAATTTGTAAATTGTTGTGCAAATTGATGTGTGTATATTTATGTGTGTGTGTATGTATATTGTCTGATTAGCTTCTTAGCTAAAGATAAGAACTTTTACTTGATGATTGGCTTATCTCTTCCGTTGTTGAGTTATGCCAAAACCACTTTTCCTATTACCTCAGTGAATTTCTGTTGTACATCTTATGTGGACTGATAACCAAATCTTTATTACCTACAATACGCATATATCTACACAGTGGAAAATAACTGAGCACAAACAGTGTCTAGAACTATAAAAGAACGTATATTTTCAATGTTAAAACGTGCGTTTCTTCAATATTTTTCATTTTTGCCTAAAACATATTTTGATAAATATGATTTTGATTGATTGATATGAATGATATAATATTTTGATCCTATGTAATTACAAATCGTTTTTCTCAAAAAACCACCCAAATCGTATGTGAATTGGGTCGTTTTTGTATCAGAAGCGATTTCTGGAACACCTAGGAATATCTTTCGAGAATTTTGCAGAAAAACAAAATTTTAATTATTTTTTTTTAACAATAAATATTGTGCCAATTTGTACTATTTTAATTTTAATCAGCATCCCAAAATACATAAAAAAAATTTGTTTTTTCTTAAATGTCGAACCTTTTCGAAAGTTTATCAATTTTCAGCACTGAGTAAACTTGAACTGAGTAGCTTATGTTACGTTTTCGAAAACATTTTCATTTAACTCTAGGCAACATTTTTAACCGTTTTCGAAAATATTTGGATTTAACACTTGTTAACGATTTTTTTTCATTCCTTTTTCTTTTTCTGGATTCCCATCGAAACCGAAATATTATTGAAATATATTTTTCACATTTGAAGTTTTTAAAGAATTTTCCAAAAATTTCAAGTTTTTTGTCAGTGGCTTTACACGTTTCGCCATAACTTCCATTATTCTACACCGATTTGAAAATTTCATTTACATAATCACTGCCAATTAATCGTCCAACAAATAAGCCAAAGACACTTTATTCTTAAAGTTAACTGTTTGCAAGATATTAAGCTTTAAACTTTGAAAAAAATATACTTTTTTTTAAGTCTTACACCAAATTTTAACTTAAAAATCTCACGAAAATTCGAAAAAAAATCAAAGTGATTAATTTTCTTCTTTGATTGTAGTAATACATCAATTCGACGTCAAACAAGCTATTGTGTGTTAAAATCTGTGCATAAATGGCCGAGATATACCCATCTGAGCAAGACTGCCTTCGGGCAGGGTTCCATACAAAACTGTGTAACTGTTCTCTTAATAAGCTACTGGGAAAAAAGGTTACATTACATTACAAGAAAAAATTTAAAAAATGCTAGGCTGTTGCCTAGTGTAATCTGAGAACATAGCAAACATATTTAAGGCGATATTATGTTTATTTTGAAACCGTTGTTTACTTCAATGGAAATCAATTGAGCGTAAACAGATTTAAGGTGAAACTTGCGACGAGATCACTGAAAAAACTGAGGGATCAGGACTGAATAAAATTGAATTTAAAATTTGGACAGGAAGAAAAAGAGTTTGTTCGGGAGCGGGACGAAACGATATTTTTCGGGTCCCAGCAGCAATAAAACAAATTTTCCAAAATTATCAAAGCATATAAAATTCCCGTATTAGATCCAGTGTTGCCTCGCTTTTGAGCATCAAAAAAAGCTGCTTTCAGCGGGAAGGAAAGCCAAAAAAAGCTGTAAAAAAGCTAATAGTTTTTTTTAACTTTTCAAACATATTTTAAAATATTTCAATGATTTATTTATTTAGATTATTTCAAAATATTTAAATTTCATCTATATCATTCGAGTTTTATTGACTGACGTAGGCTTCAGTTGTCCCAATGAAATTAAGATATCTGATTGGTAATAGAGACGGAACGTGATAGAGTTTACTTTCCCGCTCTATTCAGCATTATAGGTCAAAATTAGAGATGGGCTCGGGACGGGATTCCCGCTGAAATCCCTAATTTTTCCGAATCCCGAAACTTTAAAAGATTTATTTTCAGTGAAAATCATATGGGAATTTAGTAGTAATAAATTCAACTTGCTGACTGAACTGACGTTCCAAAGATTTTAAAATATTTCTGCCCCGCCTGAAGAAGCATTTCTATTCGGGTCCTGCGCCCATCTCTAGTCAAGATATTCTATTATTGATTAAAGAAAAATATCATCATCCACGTACAACTTTCAAGTAATTTTCTGCAACAACTTTGGGCTGTTCTCTCAAGTATCTGTTTTTGCAAAATTAATTAAATTTAAAAAATTGTTTTTAAAGAAAATAACGGTCTTTACTGCACGATTGATTTCTCATTAGCATTTTTCTCTCAGTGTATATACGTTCTATGCAATTTGCGGTTGTCAGACTTATTAGCTTTAGATAGTCCACACACAGACAGACAGGCGGGTCAGGCAAGCAAGTCTTATCATTGGGTTTGCCTGGTCAAGTCAGGTAGAATTAGCCTAGAATGTTGTCGAGATAGAGGAAACCGAGTAGAAGAACCTTTAAGTGAGATCAATATCAGTATTAGACCCTAATTAGTTGCGAATTCGTGAATGTATATGTACTCTATATATCTAAAGTAATGAGTAATGTTCAAATCTAAATCTAGGGAGACAATTATGGTGCTTAGAATTATTTTGATATAAACTGGGCTGTAAACCTTCCTTTTTATACATAAACGATTCTGATATTAAAGAAATTGTATTGCATAGATCTGCTCATGATGGAATTATAGATTTGTGAATTCAGAATTTAGCCAAAAGCTCTAGGGTTAAGAGAGACAAATTTTGTATGTATGTGTGTGTGTGTGTGGCTAAGCGCTGCACAGTAAACCACCCCAAATTTTAGCATGGCAATCAAGCAAACATATAATTGAAATGCGTGCAATGAACTTCCACTTTAAGTGTAAAGTGTAAATAAGGAATAAGTGACTTAAAAATTGTTGGGAAAATCTACCCCCTAAAATCTAAAAATAGGCGGAAAACAGTTGAATGAAACTCCTATCAGTTCCAAACTTATTTTTAAAAGCTCCAACGTAACAGAATATTTTCCAAAATGTGAAAAACCGGAAAAATGCCGAAAAATATATTGTTTTTCATTCGATCGGATAAAAAAATTTCCGTAAAATTTATATTCGGTTTTTTTTTTTTGAAAATCCACACCTGTTGAAATCAAATTTTTGCCCTTCCATCTTGAATAAACTTCATTTACAATAATATGGAAAACGTGACTTTCCAATTTTGGGAAAATCTACCCCCAAAGATGGAAAATGGGCGGAAAACTGTTATATTTCATTCGAATAGCTTCAAACCAGGGACGGTAACAGTTATAATTTATATTATTTAAGTCTAAATTTAAGAGTTATTGTTAGAGTTTTAATTAAAGGCTCAAATACCAGTTATTAAGGGCTTTTATTTATTTTTTACTCCACGTAAACAGTTATTCAAAACTTTTATTTTTTGACTCCGAGTATACAAGTTATTAAAGACTTTTATTATATTACTCAGTAAATAACAGTTGCAGAAAGACTTTTATTGAAAAGTCAATAAATAACAGTTACTTAAGACTTTTGTTTAGTTACTCAGGAATAACAATTATTAAAGACTTTTTTTTATTACTCAGAAAATAAGAGTTATCGAAAGACTTTTATAATTTAACTCAGGAAATAAAACTCAGTCAGTGACTTCTATTTTTTAAGTCACAATATAAAAGTCTTCTTTATTTAATGCAGTTAATGATATAAATGGATCATTTAAGCAGAGAGCAAACCGCTGAAGCTATAATAAATTAAAAGACTTTTATTAAAAAATAAGTCTTTGAATGAGTTTTATTTACTGAAATTTATAATAAAAGTCTTTCGATAACTCCTTTTTTATACACTTGAAAAGTGTATATTAATTTTGCCCAGAAGTTTGTAACGCATAGAAATATTCATTTCCGACCCCATAAACTATATATATTCTTGATCAGGACGACGAGCTGAGTTCAATTCCGTCTGTCCGTCTGTCTGTCTGTTTCTACGCGAACAAGTCCCTCAGTTTTAAAGCTATCGAGCTGAAATTTTGCACAGAGTCTTCTTTTTACTGCACGCAACTAATATGTCGGAACCGGCCGGATCGGATGACTATATCATATAGCTGCCATAGGAACGATCGGTCTAAGAACTAGTACTAGTTAGAAAAACTTTTTTATTTTCCATCGTAGCGTCACTAATCTTGGTATATGTTAGTTTTATATGCTTCCACATAATTTTGAAAAAATTTATCAAAATCGGATCACTATAGCATATAGCTGCCATAGGAACGATCGGTCGAAAAATAAGTCTTTGTGAGAAAAACTTTTTTGATTTCCATCGTAGCGTCTCCAATCGTAGTATATATTTGTTTTATATGTTTCTACGCAATTCTGAAAAAATTTATCAAAATCGGATGACTATAGCATATATCTGCCATATAAACGGTCGGTCAAAAAACTACTTCTAGTGAGAAAAACTTTTTTGTTTTTTATCGTAGCGTCCCCAATCTTGGTATATATTAGTTTTATATGCTTTCACATAATTTTGAAAAAATTTATCAAAATCGGATGACTATAGCATATAGCTGCCATAGGACCGATCGGTCGGAAAATGTGTTTTACTAAGAAAAGTTTTTTTTATGGTATCAAATTTTTATTATCAATTATTTTAAAATTTTAAATATTTGATCTCTATATCCTATATATATTTTACCAGTTAAATCAGTTGGAGTAAAGTTTTTCAAGTGTATTAAAACTTCGGCACAGTCGAAGTTAGCTTTGCCTTCTCGTTTAGTAATAAAATAAAAGTCTTTTATAATAATTATGTTCTGAGTAATAAAATAAAGGTCCTTAATAACTGTTATTTATTAACATTTTAATAAAAGTCTTGAAAAACTGACATTACATGAGTTTGATTGTACAGGATCGGATAAAAATATAAGATACACCTTGTAATTGTAATTGTTAATTGTTAGGGTTAAAAAAACAGTTTTCCTAGGCTTTTCCGACTATGCAGTTGGATTTTCCTTAATTTGTTTAAAGTTGATTCCTCATTGGGTTACTTAAAATTTGAAAAAAATATTGATAAATTAAACTGCCAGGATACGGTCCTCAAAATGAGAAATTGGGTCTAAGGCTGATTTAATTTTCCCCCCAAAAATATTTTCATTAACCAAAATTGATACTCAGTTCCCAAAAACTCATTTCAAATCGATGAGTATAGAAAAGCAAGATCATCTTGCTGCTACCACACGGAAATATGTGCATTTTAACCAAAATTTAATGGTGATCTTTTGGCTACCTTTTGGGTTGAATCGAACACCCACATTTAAATGTCAACTAAATCACATGAATTTTTGGCTAAATAATTTTGTATTTATTTTGCTAGTCAACTTTTGACTAATCGCAAAATTGTTATTGGTTTGGCCAAGTGGGCGTGTGTGCGTACTTTGAGGGTGTTTGTTTACGTCAACTGTTTCAATCTTAAACAACTGTTTCAATAGAAAGCCAACTGAGACGCTCCGGTTTCAGTTCGAGGCCAAGCCTGGCGGGGAAGAAGATGATCGAGACAAGCCACGCTCGATCGATCGATCGATCGATGGAACGTCAGCAGCTAAATATAGATTTCGACCATATTTGATGATAAATATTGGCAATGAAGTGACCGAAACGAACTGAACCGAACCTGCCTCAACGCAAGTAGCTGGCTGCTGCTGCTGCTGATGTTGCCCCCACGCATTAAGCTGCCTTAATAAGTTTTAATCTATTTGTCAATATTTCCCTGTTTAGTTTTCAAACATTGCGCATGTCTCTGTGGCTAAAGAGCTCTCCAGTATCTGTATCTTATGTGTTTTCTTCTCTTTTTTTTTGGCTAGCCACGCACACACACACACACACACACACACACAATGGTTGGGTATTCATAAACAAGGCGAACTGCCTCCTACTTGTCCCTCATCTAGTTCGCCTCACGAATTCAGCAAGTTGGTGCCACTTTTCCATTGGTTGCCATGGGACGTTGTTTTTTTTTTTTTTTTTTTTTGGTTCGTTGTCTTCTTCTGTTTGTCTACGGGCGGCTGCGATATCGTTGGCGTCAACATACTCCTTGTGGTGTGCGGTGGTACAACTTGGCTTGGGTTGTGTCCATGCAAACTGTCGTCATTGTATTGTTTGTTTGTCTGTTTGTTTGTCTGTTTGTGCGTTTCAGTTTCAGTTTCTGGTTCTTCTTGCACGCTCCAGAAAGTAAAAGTTGCATATGAATGCTTCTCCTGTTGTTGTGGACTCTTGAGAAGCTTTGGGCTAGAGGTCAAATGTAGCTTGTTATTATGCCCTTGAGGGATGCAGCGGAAAAGTTGTAGAGTAGCTGCTAATTAGAAGAGTTTAGGCTAGAAGGGAATATCATAGCTTTGAAGTGCATTTTATGACACTCAGCGGGAGTTTTCTTTAAATGAAAACAATTAAAAAGCACGGGCCTGCAAAGTAACTTGAAGTTTCATACAAAATTCTTTACCTTCACCCTTTACTTTGCGCCCATACGGAGCTGAGAAGTACTGTTGCGTTTAACAGCACATGAATGGATGCTATGTTAATAGCCTGTGGAAATCAAGTTAATTCGAACAGCTGAAGAAATATTGTTGTATATCAAAACAGTTTTCATAACTTTTTTAAAGTTGTTGCAAGACTTGACGAGAATTTGCTAATCTTTATCACAACAACAGCTAATCGAGTAGTGTTACCAACGCGATGGCAATTGAAAAATACCACTAAATTTCAGATTTGATGTAATTTCTTTATTAATCTGGTCACACTAGACTTACGTTCCACCTTAACGTCCCAGTCGGACTTGAAAGTATGAAAAATGCACGTCTTTCATACTTCTTTCACAGAGCATTATTATTAGAGGGAAAGATTGCTTAACAGCGAAATAATCAGCTGTTCTTTGTTATTATCGCTCTCTGAGTACAGTAATGTCCGTCTCGCTCTAACCACCGTGTTTTCCTATCTGTGTTATAAGACCTAACAACATGTTGAAATCGCTGGCAACATTTATTTTAAAAAGTATCTCAACTCGGGCTGCCACTTAACACAACTAGAGGCGTCAACTTTCCCCTCTAATAATAATGCTCTGTGCTTCTTTCTCACAAAAAAGTACTTCCAACACGTGAAAAGTTCCATTGGCTTTTGTTAAGGGGTGAAACCCAACAAAGAATGGTTCTTTGAGAACGTATTTTGTCAGGTGTTTTTGTTGTTGGTTTTAAATTCGTGATACGTGCCAAAAGCACTGCCTAAAGAAGGGACGGTTTCATCTTATGGTGACTTTAAGCCTTCCAAATGCATGAAAAATAACGTGTTAATATAAAAACGGCGTTCTCCGAACATTTGGCTTTTAATTTGCATTCGTTCTGGTCGGTTAGGCGTACCAAAAGCACAGTCCAGAGAAGTGACTTTTAGCCTTACAAGCACCTGAAAAAAATTTTAGTGACTTTTTCCTTGTAAAATGCAGTATGAAAAGTGGCATTCTTTTGGGAACCACGTTCTGCAAAGTCCGACTGGGGTACTATATGGTGAAGTAAGCTAAATTACTTACTACGCAGGTCCGTATAGGGCTTAACGAATGGCGTTTCTTAGAAGCTTTCTTGGAAGCATTATCATAAACAGAGTGACCAGATGATACAACGCAGTTTAATGCTAATTATGCCAACCATATAAAATCCCTTAATTCTGCAGATGTTTAAAATATATATTAATTTTTTTATTATATTATTGTAATTTAATATTAATGTTATTGTAAATTTGTTTGACCATTAATGTAAGAGCTTATATGTTAAATCAAGAGTAGCCTTTTTATATTTCCTATACACATTTTGTGTGAATTAATCTAGTAGTCCTGCCATAAAATTTAATTAACTTTTTCGTGAAAAAACGGCTGTAGCTTAGTCCAACAAAAGTGCAACAAAATTCGTAAAAATAGCGGATATGTTAGGCTATATGCTAAAATAGTAGTTTTAATTTTACGATTTATGCACTAGGTTGTAGATGACGGTTTATTTTGAAAAATTTGCTATAAATTGAGAAAAAATGATCTTCAAGGTCCAATTTAGTCACTTTCGGGTTTGCTGATGAGGCTGGCTTGATTTTTTATGGCTGCATTGATGTATGTAGTATCGCATAAAACTTATTAACCTACAAATTTGTGCTTGGTGTGACCCCCATAATTTTCCATAAGCTAAAAAAAACAGCAAAATGGTTTTTCCGCGATTTCTCGAAAACAAGAGCTGATGGAGAAAACCCGAGACCAGTTTTGGAATCAGGGCCCATAACAGGAACAGAATTTTGAGACATCGAGAAGGCCAGAGCTCACAAATGTGGTCATTTTGTTGCCCTGTGTAATCTATATTTTTGATCCAGATCATACTGGTACAGTTTGATTTTTATACACTTGAAAAGTGTATATTAGTGCCCAGAAGTTTGTAACGCATAGAAATATTCATTTCCGACCCCATAAACTATATTTTCTTGATCAGGACAACGAGCTGAGTTCATTTCCCGCTTGTCCGTCCGTCCGTCTGTCTGTTTTCTATGACTAGTCTCTAGTTTTAAAGCTATCGAACTGGAAATTTTGCACAAGTCTTCTTTTTCCTGCACGCAACTAATATGTCGGAACCGGCCAGATCGGATGACTATATCATATAGCTGCCATAGGAACGATCGGTCTAAGAACTAGTTCTAGTTAGAAAAACTTTTTTGTTTTCCATCGTAGCGTCACTAATCTTGGTATATGTTGGTTTTATATGCTTCCACATAATTCTGGAAAAATGTATCAAAATCGGATCACTATAGCATATAGCTCCATAGAAACAGATCTGTCGAAAAAATAAGTCTTTGTGGGAAAACTTTTTTTGATTTCCATCGAAGGTTCTCAATCGTAGTATATATTTGTATTTTATATGTTTCCACACAATTCCGAAAAAATTTATCTCAAATCGGATGACTATAGCATATAGCTGCCATATAAACGGTCGGTCAAAACTACTTCTAGTGAGGAAAAGCTTTTTTGTTTTTATCGTAGCGTCCCCAATCTTGGTATATATTAGTTTAATATGCTTTCATACTTTTGAAAAAAATTATCCCAAAATCGGATAACTATAGCATATTGCAGCCATAGGACCGATCGGTCGGAAAATGTGATTTACTACAAAAGTTTTTTTTTTTTATGGTATTAGAATTTTTATTATCAATGATTTAATAATTTTAAATATCTGATATCTATATCCTTTATATATTTTTCCAGTTAAATCAGATGGAGTTAACTTTTTCAAGTGTATTAAAACTTCGGCATAGCTTGAAGTTAGCTTTGCCTTCTCGTTTTTCGAGTTTCTCAGCC